>OU343216.1:62084626-62169094 GCA_910596185.1 Chrysanthemum makinoi | reverse complement strand
TTACTTAACAAAATACTACTCAACCTAAATATAACTAATACGACTACGAGCATTCTAACGATTACATATACTTTGAGGTGACCGGACTTTAATACCGGGAATTCCTAATTCCCAACAATCTCCCCTCAAGGGAGGTCACCCCAACTATATACTAAGATGACATTGAATACAATCTGATATTACATTAACAATTGATCTTGCATTCTTGATGTAGTACTTTGCTCTTAAGCTCGTAGTCATTGATCCACCTTATCGTGATGTTTGTTAATCCAAGTGGAGGTCGATCCACGGATAATAATGTTGAGCCGCTTTTGAGATCATCACCTAATAGAAAATCTCCTCATACATCCATATCGCGGGTGTTGGTATTATGTGATGATGTGACCTCGACCGGCTAATACGCCACATTCCGATCATGATATCTTCTTATCGAGTAGCGGGCATTCGCTGATTCATGATATTGGCAGCACAGAAGCGTAAGCATGGAGTTAGAATATCGTGAGTCATTGATGCACCAATCATGCGATATCTTTTGATAATGTGTTGTGTGAACATGCGTTATGGATTGACCGCTTACTCACCGCGAAACGCCGGGTGTACCTCATAAGACAAGCAATAAGCGCATCTAAAGTGTCTTTGATCACTTCGGCGAACGAGGTACACGCCTGGTTTCCCCTCGCTGACGGGCATCTCCAGTATATCGCGGATCGTGTATAATTCTCAAGAATTTCATGTGGTGTTCGTTGTACCGCTTCTAGTCAGTTTCAAACCGTAACGCCCTCAAAGAAGACAACACGGAGTGAGTTTAACCAAATAATTTACGCCCAATCGATTGGATGAAAAGAGATTTGAAAACAATCAGATTGTCAATAGAAATTGTTTTTGCAATATAACTAAGGTTTTAATGAAAATCTCAACATCAATCAAAAACACCTTTTGATTTGAAAAATTAGTACACGGTCGACGTGCTAATGAAAAGAGTTTTAAAGTACAAAGACCGGTTTATCAAAGGTATCCGTCAATCCATAACCTCAACCAGATTGATTCAAAAAGAATGAATCGCCCATTGTTTCGCTCAGTTGTCGCTACGGTTGGATCTCAGTATAATAGATCTCACATGCCACCTAATGTGAGCTTGTTAGATGTTGGCTCCGAAGGTTTTCCATTACTAAGTAGTATGTTGCATATCACTCGTGATACCTGCAATACCACAAGGATAATGTGTAGGACTCAAGATATAATCTCTCTTTTCACATTGTGTGAAACAGAGAGTCTTCATTGAAAGTGTCCTAATGAGATTTATTGATGATCTCGTGGCACTAGACTCAATTTGTGCATTTTTGGATCCTATATCTGAGACTAGTAGGGTCTCTTCCTTCAATATCAACACCCTACGGAAGGTTGATGATAATGCCTGTTCCCTCGCGAGAATGAAACAAGTCCTTTAAGAGGAACTTGAGTTGGCTCGAAGTGCAGTGCGCACCGGGTCCATGACGCCTTGTCTCTTAATACCCATGTTGTCGCGATCATACATGAATTGAACCCGTTTCCTAAGGCTTGAATAAATGGAGTGGGCTATTTGTTTCACCCTTTTCTCATTCAATTCTTTTAATTCTTCAACCCCTCTGTTGCTACCGAGACTTCATAGCAAGAACCTTGTTGGGATTCCAAGACTAGCTCATACCTTTAGTCCAAGACTCTTCCCATATCTCATTTTTCTCCTTTATCATCATACCTAAGAACTCTACACTAACTAGTGGATAGTCCCTGGGTAGATCCCTCCTGTCAGGATCACGGGAACACATACCTAACCTTATCGTCCTTATATCACCATACATAATGTAAAGTTGGTTGGTCTTTTTTTGGTATTGTTCATCTCGCCAGGAACCAATTGAAAACCATTTGAAAATCAATCCAATCCTATACTTATATTTATCAAAGCATTTTGTACTCGAATTGTTTTTGATATTTTGAATAAGAACTCCCTCAACATGTGAATCAAATATTTGAAATAGTTTTCCACACGGAGGCAAGAGAAAGAATTAACTTCTTTGATTACCATTATAAAAAATATCAACATCACTTCCCTAATCGAATCAAGTAGATAAAGCATTTTTTGGAAGGATGAGGTTTTCATGATTTTGCTCCCTCTCAATATGTGCCTCGAGATTGAAAAGAGTTTTGCACATATTAGAGGGAACCTGCACCTTGAGATAAGTTATCACGCTTCAAATCATAGGTTTAAGATAGATGCTCCCCCTCAACATGTGCATGGAAAACGAAATCGTTGTCACATGTGGGAAGGAGAGCTTGTACATCCTTATAAAACCATTTACCGAATTATCAGTTTAAATCCAATTTAAATCACACATTCTCTGTGACAACCCGTACTTTCAGGTCATTTCTCGAAACGATTTACGCTTCACTATTTCAACATTTATCGTAAACTTGGTTTACTGCGGTTCCAAATTCGTAACCTTTATTTAGCGCAATTCATGATCATAACATCACGTATATTTCATATGGACTAAGATTAGTCTACATTTCATTGACATATTTGCATCTCATTAGTTCATTCATGACATTTCATTTCACTTTCAACGCGTAATTTTTATATTTACAAACGCTATCGCGTGAGTTATTATTTTAATATTTAATCCGCTACTTTCAAAATGATCCGACTATATTTTTATACTTACATTTAGTTTTAAAAACTATATTTTGAGTTTAACTAGTGTTTTGAATTTATTTTCAGATATAAATCCTTGAATTTATATTATTATTTGATTTTTTCTTTAAAATTATTAATGATGATTATTATATCACTCAAATTTCACAAGGAATGTATTTTTACAATTTTTATTATCCCATTACATTCTACTTTGGTCTATTAAAAATCTCTTTTACATAAAACTACCATTTACCTTTACTTGCACATTTAACTACACATTACTTACACTTTTCTTAAAAATTATATACAAGTAAATGCTTACACATACTGAAAAAAAAAAATATATATTGGGAGCATATCCCCAAAATCCTCGGTCCTAGGGATATTGCATTGATTATTTGGTGAGAAAATTTTCTTGATGTATAGATATACACTCTAGCTATTACACACACTTCTATCACAATTATTCAAGTTCTAATCAAGATTTTCTCCTTTCTTTTCTTTCTTTCTAACCGCCAAACCAAGTGAAGAAGGAAAGTTCATCAAATTTTTCAAGATCAAGTTTTATACACTCTAGATATACTCTTAATCAAGGTTTTGAAATAAAAACCTAGGGTGTTTAGGTTTAATCCCTTGTTCATAATAACCTCATCAAGTAAACTAGTGTTATCACATATCATTTTATATCTTTTATTTTCATTTCATAAGTATTTCATCATTTCCAACATGCAAGACTTATTGTTGTTTATACCATTTACATTGATTTTAAGTTTTATATAAAAGTCATCCTATAATATTCCCCTGTTATATATTGGTCTTGATGATGTTTAGGAACCCATGACACCCTAAGAAGGTGTAGGGTAGGATTAGAATAGCTTTGGAGTTGATTTGAAGGGATTGGAATAGGTTTAGTACAGAAAAACTATTTTCGGACAAGTATAAAAGTGGTCTGATCTTATTTTGTTTTTCTGGAAAAATCCGACAGTAGGCACGAATTTTTGGCCTTGATATTTAGAAAATATACTTTAAAACTAACTGCGGCCGCTGAACGGATTAAAACGAGTTATAACTTAAGAAGTTAAATTTTCAAGTTTGACGCATCTAAATATATATTTTCTGGAAATTTCAGCAACCTATTTTAGTTTTAAACGAAGTCAAAACGAGTCCTAAGCTTCACAAATTATTTCACTTGTCAAAATATATTAGTATACTTGATACTAAGCTAAGGGGACGATTATATGTAGAAAACGGATTTGAAAACTATATAACATGCTTTTACAAAAAGTGCGAATTCATTATTTTTAAAAACTATATTATTTTTACGAGATAAGTGTTACGGTAACAAAAATCACCATCTTTAACCCTTATTATCTTTATGTTCGAGACCTTATGACCGAAAACTCCCCGAACTAAAACCAGATGCAAACAAACTTTCCAAAACCGCAGAAGGTTTCTCTAATCGACGCATAACCGCTTTTACAACTAGTTTTCCGCTTGCCTTTGTTAATTTCATGATAATTCCGACGACATTGTTTTGCGTAATTAAAAGTGAAAATTTCACCATAAATCATTATAAAACCATTGTAGGATGACATTTTAGTAAAACTTGAAAAGTGATTTTTGATTGGTCAAGACGTCAAACGAGTATTTTTCGACGATAAGTAATATTTTCAAAACTCACAAATGGTATAATAAATAACATAATAAATGCATGCATAACATTACATTGCAACTCATTACATATCATATCATTCATATGGTCATTTTCGATCTCATTACATTTCGTGTACTCACTTTTGTTCGCGATCATTGACCAAGTGAGTTCCATAGCCCCACTTTTCTGTTTTAATGTTTACAACTGGGGAGATACATGCTCGACTATTTTCATTTACTTTCATAGTTACTCTAATCATTTAAGGATTTCTGTGAGTTTTCATAGCCCCACTTTTAATTGTTTTATACTATTTTTGGGGGAGATACATGCTCAACTATTTTCATGACATTCATGACTATTTGAAAATTATATGTTTATCCGATCAATGCTAGTCATAATGGCAACATTATTGCCATACTTAGAATTTCTATTTCATATATTCATTGGTCTAATGGTCTTGGTATATTCATTGAGCTAATGGTCTTGGTATATTCATTGGTCTAATGGTCTTGGTATATTCATTGAGCTAATGGTCTTGGTATATTCATTGGTCTAATGGTCTTAGTATATTCATTGAGCTAATGGTCTTGGTAATATCATGAACTAATGGTCTTGGAACTATTTAATACACTATATAACATTTTACAATGGGTTGTGAATACAAGTTGCAAGTTTTGTATGGGCGGACTTGAACTGAGTGGATCACAATGCCTTTGCCGCATAAACCATTTCGATACATTGAGCCATGCACTACTATGTGAATTCATTTGACATCATGCACTTGAACATTAACTCTACATATTCTGGCAGTGGGTTGTGAACACACAAGTTGCAAGTTTTGTATGGGCGGGACTTGGAACCGAGGATTTACAATGCCTTTGCTACAATCGATTTTGATAGTCTTTACATTTAACGATTTACAATGCTTTGTCGATAAACGATTTTGAAGGATTTACAATACAACTCAAACTCTATGAACTCACTCAACCTTGTGTTGACACTCTTTAGCATGTTTCATCTCGTGTATCTAAGGCATTCACTTCATGGCATGCATTTGGACACCTCATGGAGTCGTGGGTGACGACGCTGCCTCACTGGGTTTTACATACTTTTAAAACATCGTTTGAATTGTAACAACTTATTTCCCAAGCAAGTTGATTTTCATTTGGGACTTACTTTGTAAACTCGATGTTTTATTAAATCAAACGATGTATTTTCCAAACGACACTTAATAGGTCCTCAATATAACTGATTGTGATGCTATGACCATCCCCGTGAATTCCATCCACGCAAAACAGTAATTTGGGGTGTGACAGATTGGCATCGAGCTCGATTATAGAGAACTAGGTTGCATCATTGACCCTAGACTATAACTACATTATCATAGCATCTCATCATTTCATCATAAGTGAATGTTCACTTTGCATGGCATTTATACGCATATTTTCGAAGTTATTCACTTTCATTTCACATCGATTGTCACATGGATGTCTTTAAATTCCCATCCCATTATCATTTCCTCATACTCTAATGTGGAGAATTCCTTGTCATTCCCTATCATAATTTTTTTTTACATCAATTGACCATCACCGTATAACGCCTTTATATGTATAAGCTCTCACTCCTTTGTTTCATCACTAACATGACGAGTTACACGTTACTAACACATTAAGTCACTAAACCATTATACACTTGAAGCACTTACAACACCTCATAACCCATTTTCGAACCCGCCTTGATTATTTTGAAAAATAACCTCAAACTTACCATTTCTTATCACATCTCTTTGGAGTGTTTATTATTAACATCGGATTTTGCTACGCCTCACATTTCCTCTTGTTTTGAAGAAGATATGGCAATCAAGAAAGCTAACGTTGAAATGACCCAAGCAGCTATTCAAAAGTTAGTGAATGATAGATAGCCGATGCTTTAAAGAGTTAAAGGGAAACGGTGACCGCCGCCGCCGCCGGCGGCTGCTGTCAGCCGCCAAAACTTGCCGGCCATTGCCGCAAGAAAATGCGTGAGGGTCCCAAGTTAAAAGTCGTCAAGGATTTCAAAAGTGGAGATCCCACCAAGTTTAAAGGGATCAAGGAGCCACGCCATGGTTAGATGGTTTGAAGTTGGAACCTGTTTTTGCTTTGTAATTGCCCGGATGATAGTAAGGTCAAATTTGCTACAAGTACATTACTCGATGGAGCATTGTCGTGGTGGAATTCATATGCTCAACCGATTGGAATGGAGAATGCTTTCAAGCTTACTGGGGAGCAATTTAAGGGTTTGGTGACTAAGAAGTTTTGTCCTCGCATTTAAGTGAAAAGTTGGAGACGGAGTTCTACGAACTAGTAACGATTGGGTACGATATTGACACATACATTCGAGATTTCAGAATTGGCCGCGTTATGCCCTGCCGATGGTACCGGATAATAAGAAGTTGCTAGAGGTTTTATCTGGGACTTCGGTTATTCGAAATGTGACTTGCGATCCACAAACAATCGAGGAAGCTATTAGGGTGACTCAAAAGCTCATGGCCCAAGTAGTGAAGAGAGGTAAGTACACCAACACCAACCAAAACAACAACAACAATTTGCATAACCAAATCAACAACAACAAAAGGAAATGGAAAAACGACAAGGAGATGAGATAACAACAACAACCAAAACCGTTAACACTAACCACATCAACAACAAAATAGAAGGCAAGAAAGCGCAATAGTATATGTTGTCAAGCCAATAGGAGCGGTGCCTGGAACCACCCACTGTAATCATGTAAGTACATCACACGTCTTTGTCCGCTAGTGCTACAAGTGTCACAAAATGGGACACCTTAAGCCGAATTGTAGAGTCAAGGCCATGGTTACATGTTACAGATGTGGGGAGCAAGGACACTATCGGAATCAATGTCCTCAAAACCAAGGTCAACCCGTTGAAGGTGCTCATGGGAATGTATATATGTTGGAAGGAGGAGGAGGAGCTCGTCAAGATATCAACGACGCTGAAGACCAAGAAGTTCGAAACTAATGCCTTATTTCTCCTTATGTACTATGTCGCACTAAGTTTATGTTTTCCATCGCATCCAATCTTTATAACCTAAGATGTATTTTTGTTTGATAAAACCACCTAAAATATTCTCTCTATCTACTTTATTTCTTCTTTCATTTGTTATCATTTTACGAGGATTTCAATTCTTTTACTTTAACTATCATTTTAACGATTATTATTCTCCATGTCTTCCTCATGTTCGTCACCGCCAATTTTAACATCGCTTGACTCAACACCAAACATCATATGAGTCGATTAGTCCAAGCATTGCATAGTTACTCCTAAATTATACATAGCCCGATCACCTATGTCTAATTCAGGAAGAATCATGCAATGAAGGGAGTAGTAGGCTTATATGTGTAAGCAATTTCGTAATCGAGCCAAATTTTCAAAAGATTTTCTTCAAACCACTTGTTTCCAGCTTGATCCGCTGACGCTTGTTTGATGAGTTGCAAAGATCGAGCTAGAAACAAGTTGTTACCTAAACCGATTTAGCCTAATCGTATGACAGCTCTTGTTTGATGAGTTGTGGGATTAAGCAAAAATCGGTTACCAAAAGTTTTGAGGGTTTTGCTCGAATGGGAAAGTTTGCCACATCAAACCCTAAACCCGCTTAGACCTATCAAACGATTGAATTCCGTGGACCTAATTTCGATGGGCGAATGTGACAACCCGTACTTTCAGGTCATTTCAAACGATTTACGCCTCACTTTATTTCAACATTTATCGTAAACTTGGTTTACGTGGTTCCAAATTCGCTGAACCTTTATGGTTTAGCTGCGTAATTCATGATCATAACATCACGTATATTTCATATGGACTAAGATTAGTCTACATTTCATTGACATCATTTGCATCTCATTAGTTCATTCATGACATTTCATTCCATTTACCGCGTTTTATATTTAATAAACGTTATTCTGAGTTATTATTTTAATATTTAATCCGTTACTTTCAAAAATGATCCCGATATATTTTTATACTTACATTTAGTTGTAAAAACTATATTTTGAGTTTAACTAGTGTTTTGAATTTATTTAGATATAAATCAATTTATATTATTACGACGCTTTTTCAAAAATTATATACGATGATTATTATATCACTCAAATTTTACAAGGAATGTATTTTACTTTATTACCTCATTATACTTTACTCTATTAAAACCTTTTACATAAAACTACCATTTACCTTTATACAAGTACATTAACTACACATTACTTACACTTTTTCTTAAAAATTATATACAAGTAAATGCTACATATACATTTGATAAAAAAAAATATATATTGGGAGACATAATCCCCCAAACCGTCCTAGGGGATGGGTGATTATATTTGAGGAGAAAATTTTCTTACAATGTATAGATATACACTCTAGCTACTTACACACACTTCTATCACAATTATTCAAGTTCAATCAAGATTTTCCTCTTTCTTCTAGAACCGCCAAACCCAAAAGGAAGAAGGAAAGTTCATCAAATTTTTCAAGATCTAGATATACTCTTAATCAAGGTTTTGAAATAAAAACCTAGGGTGTTTAGGTTTAATCCCTTGTTCTTATCACCTCATCAAGTAACTAGTAAGCATATCACTATCATTTTATATCTTTCATTTTCATTTCATAAGTATTTCATCATTTCCTTGGCAAGCATGCAAGACTTATTGTTGTTTATACCATTTTACATTGATTTTAAGAGTTTGATATATAAAAAGTCATCCCATTATCCCTCTTGTTATATATTGGTCTTGATGATGTTTAGGAACCCATGACACCCTAAGAAGGTGTATGGTAGGATTAGATTAGCTTTGGAGTTGATTTGAAGGGATTGGAATAGGTTTAGTACGAGAAAAACTATGTTCGACAAGTATAAAAAGTGGTCTGATCCTTATTTTGTTTTTCTGGAAAATCCGACAGTAGGCACGAGATTTTGGCCTTGATATTTAGAAAATATACTTTAAAACTAATCTCGCGGGCAGCTTGAACGATTAAAACGGAGTTATAACGAAGAAGTTATGAATTTTTCAAGTTTGACGACTAAATATATATTTTCTGAAATTTCAGCAACCTATTTTTAGTTTTGTAACGAAGTCAAAACGAGTCCTAAGCTTCACAAATTATTTCGACTTGTCAAAATATATTAGTATACTGACAAGCTAAGGACGATATATGGTAGAAAACGGATTTGAAACGACAAATATATGCACGCTACAAAAAGTGCCGTGAACTATTATTTTTAGAAAAACTATATTATTTTAATGAGATAAGTGTTACGTAACTAAAATTCACCATCTTTAACCCTTATTATCTTTATGTTCGAGACCTTTATGACGAAAACTTCTGAACTGAAACTTCTAGATTTCGATACAAACTTTCCAAAACCGTCGAAGTTCGTTTCTCTAACGATCGACGCACACCGTTTTACTCTACTAGTTTTCCGAAGCCATTTTGTTAATTTCATGATAATTCGAACATTGTTTTTAATTTAAAAGTGAAAATTTCACCATAAATCATTATAAAACCATTGTAGGATGACATTTTGACGAAAACCTTAAAGTGATTTTGATTGGTCAAGACGCCAAACGAGTATTTTTCGAATGATAAGTAATATTTTCAAAACTCACAAATGGTATAAATAACATACGAATGCATGCATAACATTACATTGCAACTCATTACATATCATATCATTCATAATAGGTCATTTTCGAGATTCACGCTACATTTCGGTGTACTCACTTTTGTATTCGCATCATTGACCAAGTGAGTTCCATAGCCCCACTTTTCTTGTTTTAATGCTTTCATAACGTTGGGGAGATACATGCTCTAACTATTTTCATTTACTTTCATAGTTACCTAATCATTTAAGGATTTCGGAGTTTTCATAGCCCCACTTTTAATTGTTTTATACTATTTTTGGGAGTATACATGCTCAACTATTTTCATGCATATCTATGACTATTTGCAAATTATATGTTTATCCAACTCAATGCTAGTCATAATGGGCAACATTATTGCCATACTTAGAATTTCTTATTTTATATTCATTGGTCTAATGGTCTTGGTATATTCATTGAGCTAATGGTCTTGGTATATTCATTGGTCTAATGGTCTTGGTATATTTATTGAGCTAATGGTCTTGGTATATTCATTATTCATGGTCTGGTATATTCATTAGCTACAATTTGGTAATATCATGAACTAATGGTCTTGGAACGATTTGAACATACACTATATACATTTTCAGGCAATGGGTTGTGAACACACAGGTTGCAAGTTTTGTATGGGCGGACTTGAACCGAGTGGATTCACAATGCCTTTGTCGCATAAACCATTGGATACATTGAGCCATGCACTATTATGTGAATTCATTTGACATCATGCACTTGAACAGTAACTCTACATATTCGCAATGGGCCAGAACACAGTTGCAAGTTTTGTATGGGCGGACTTGGAATGAAAGTGGATTTACAATGCCTTTGCTACATAATCGATTTTGATAGTCTTTACATTTCAAAGATTTACAATGCCTTGCGATAAACCATTTTCAAAGGATTTACAATACAACTCAAACTCTATGAACTCACTCAACCTTTGTGTTGACACTTTTAGCATGTTTCATCTCAGGTATCTAAGGCATTCACTTCATGGCATGCATTTGGACACCTCATGGAGTCGCAGGACGACGCCAGTCACCGTTTTACATATATACCTTTAAAAAATGTAAATAAGCTTGAATTGTAACAACTTATTTCCCAACATGTTGATTTTCATTTGGGACTTACTTTGTAAACTCGATTGTTTTATTAAATCAAACGATATTTTCCAAACGATTGACTTTAGGTCGCTTCAATATAACTGTGATTGTGATGCTATGACAAATCCATCCCCGTGAATTCCATTCCGCCGCAGAAAACAGTAATTGGGGTGTGACCCTCCGATCACAATTACTATCAAATCATTTGAGATTTGTGATCTCTTTTAGATTTAAATTGATTTTGAAAGCTTTTAAGGAGAATTGTGACTTGATTATGAAAGCGTTTTAACCGATAATGATCGGATTTTAAGACTTTAAACTCCATTGATAAAACATGCCTGAATATCTTTTGAAAACAATTTAATGCCAAATAACTTTTTAATTTCATTGAAATCATTCTCCCCCTCAATCAATGACATAGGTTGTTGATTGAGAGATTGATATTTTGACAAATAAGTCCAGATGATTATCAAAAAATAGACCGAAGTTATTTTCAAAGCATTTAGTTTTCGCAGATAAATGTTTAAAGAATCGAGCATGGAATTTTGAAAACATGATAAAGTATGGCTCGTTTTCTTGAAAAAGCGTTATTGTCAAATGACAATAAACCATTGTTTCTTCTCCCAAAAAATATTTTTGATTTTTATTTTAACAACAACATCTAAAGTCCCGTGTCATTCTTTGAATGACATCTCAAAGACCGTAGATATTGTCGAACCGAAAAAACGCATGACAAAATGACAATATTTTTGAAGATTTTTCAATTTTTCGATTTTTATGTATTTTGAAGGTTTTATAATTTTGTATTTTGTTTTTCGAATAGATATATACAAGAGATAGATGAAGATAGACCTTTACTCGTCGCTTCCTCCCCAAGACGTTTGAGTGTTTCCGGTTGAAGACTTTTCAAGCCAAGACGTGGAAGAATAAACTCAAAACGTTCTCTTGGAAGAGCTTTGGTGAAGATGTCTGCTAACCGATATTCAGATCTCACAAAATAGAGTTCCACCACACCTTTTTCCACTTGTCCCCTGATGAAATGATGTCGAATGTCGATATGCTTTGCTCTTGAGTGTTGAACGTTGTTGCATGAGAGAGCAATAGCACTTTATTATCACAAAGAGGAGGATTTTGTTGAATTCAAAGCCATAGTCCGATAATTGAGATCTCATCCATAAGACTTGAGCACAACAAGATGACATGGCTATGTATTCCTCTGAGAGGAAATAGAAGTACTCATTTGCTTTGAAGACCACTCACAAGCTTATCACCCAAAAAGCAAACCCGGATGTACTTCGACGAGTATCTTGACACCCCTGCATGATCAGATCCGCATAGGCCGTTAGTAACATACCGGTGTCCTTCTGGTACCAAAGACCCATATTGATGGTTCCTTGGAGATACCGAAAGACCCGCTTAACCGCTTCAAGGCGCTTTTTGGTAGGCTTAGCCTGGTATCTAGCACACATGCAAACAAATAACAAGATGTCCGGTCTACTAGCCGTGAGGTACATCGTGGATCCAATCATACTACGATATTTTGTTTGGTCAATCATGATCCCCGAGTGGTCCTCATCTAGTTTGGTTCGATCAATCATGGGAGTGTCAACAGGTCACTTGAATCAAATCCAAATTTCTTTAATATCTTAGTAGCATATTTAGATTGATTTATGAAAATGCCTCCCGAACTTTGTGAAATTTGTAATCCCAAGAAAAATGACATTTGTCCCATCATTGGCATTTGAAATTTTGAACTCATTTCATTTGAAAACGATCACACCATTGGGTCGGCCGAGGCAAAGATAATATCATCAACATAAATTTGAACATGAATTAAATGTTTGCCCGACTTCCTGGTGAACAATGTTGGATCAATCGCTCCTTTGCTAAATCCGTAGATAGAAGAAACTTTGATAGCGTATCATACCATGCCCTTGGAGCTTGCTTTAAACCGTAAAGAGCCTTCAAACGATAGACGTGAGTAGGATGCTCTTGATTCACAAATCCTTCGGGTTGTCGTGACGACTTCTTTAAGATCTCCGTTCGTAAATGCCGCCTTTACATCCATCTGATAGACTTCCATGTTCTTACTTGCAGCATTAGCCAAAAAGATTCCTCGATTCGAGCAACCTGGGAAAAAAGATTCTTCAAAGTCAATACCCTCCTCTTGACGGTATCCTTTAGCAACTAATCGAACCTTGTTCTTCAACACATCACCATGCTCATCAAGTTTCACTTTGAAGATCCATTTTAGAGCAATAATCATAGCACACTCTTGAGCAGGTACTAACTCCCATACATCAATTCGATCAAACTCATGAATTTCATCTTGCATAGCATTGAACCAGCTATCTTCATTCATGGCGGTTTTAACATCCTTTGGTTCGATCTTAGAGAGTACGGAGTTGAAGAAGCACCATAAGGCATCGGTTGCAAGTTGTTTCCATGTGGATACTGGACGAGAGGGATTTCCAATGATGTTGTCTAATGGATGATCGTAAGTCCATTTTCTGAGGTGTTCATGTGGTAGTTGTTGAGGGACCGGCAGCGTGAGTTCGATGTCTCCTCAAGAAGATGGTTCTGATGAAGATTCGTGAGCAAATATGTTTTCAAATCCGGAGCATCTTCTTCGTGAGTAGTAAAAGGATTAATCAATATCATGATATTCATTATAAACGCCCTTTGTGAAATAACTGAGATAAGGTTTCTTGAGAATTCCAAGAAGTAATTTTCTTAGATGGTGAACCAGCTTGAGTCAATAGAAAACCGTAGAAAGTAACAGCCTTGGGGTCGGATGATCAACATTCGGCTCTGAGGTTAAAAAGTACCTAGAACATATCTTTGAAAACAATGAATCCCAAACATTGATTCCCACTATCCATAGTAAGTGAAGCATTAGGGCGCTAAGAGGAGAGTCATCAAAAATCAAAAACAATGAATCCCAAGTTATCCTTAGTATATCAATACCTTCATCAAAAAGAATATACACTCATTATCATCAAAATTAAGTCAGATAACCATTATTCAAACATCCATCATCATCATAGTACATTCACTGCATCCGGGTTGCCATTTTTGATTTGTCAAGAGAATAAGAGAATACACCAATGAACGATCCAACTTGATGACCTAATGAGCGGAAAATCACAGCTTGTTGATGAAGAATGTAGATGAGTATGGCCATTCATATATTTCTCTTTAGTCGAAGATAAAGCCACGTAAGGCATAATTTTTCTTTCTTTGAAGAACGGGCCTCGTGTTATCTCGCATACCATATGATGAAGTACGAGGCCCGAATCATGTGAACAGACGGTGTTTGAGCCCGCTTATGTTTGAGCCCAATCCAAATACCAAGGGATGACTTGTATGACCGCTGGACAACGTATCACCTAAGAGAATTGAAACATTGGATCCCCATGCGGCTCATGGGGTCCTTTGGTTAGCACAAAATGAATCATTAAAACCCTAGGTGCAAATGTCATTGTCACTAGGAGCTAAACTAGTAGAAGCATCAGACTTAGTCGACATTTGCTTAATGGATTATTCTACCAGCTTGACTTCCAAACCTTAACAGCACTACTCTAGGCATAGTGGATCTAGTTGCGGGAAAGGTTTGCCATCTCTGAATATTCGACTGGTTAGCTTCCACCTGAAATCCTACATTTGTAAAAAAAAACCTTCCCTGTAGGTTTCCGTGATTGCTTAATCTCTGCTTCATTTCCAAACTTTCTTAACTGTTATGAATCTTAGACCTCGTAAATAACACATCACATTTATCATGATTACCAGAAATTAAATATTTTTGCATGTTTTGCAGATGATAAGGCCTCAATTAATTTTAGTAAGCTTAGAGCTAATACTAGAACTAACACGCATTCTTTGGTTCAAATCAAACTTCTTGTCCCTATGGTGTTCTTTCACTTCCTTATCATGATCACTTCTTAGCTTCGTAATCCTATCCTTGCATAGCTTCTAGGTTTGACCCGCTAACTTTAGTCACTTAACATCCAGAGAAGTAACGATGGGAACATTACATGGCTTCACTACTGCAGATTCCCGGGTCTAGAAGTAGTGATCTGAAATTTAGGAGGCACACTAACGTTCGTTGCTTGCTTGAATTTCGACATGGAACAAGGCATATCAAGGGTCACATGCTTGGCTTTAGGCATAGAACAAGGCATCACAGCTTTGCCTTTTGCACCTAAGGTTAAGGATTTGGGACATGTTGCAATTACACATTCTAGCAACTCTTGAGATCGTTTGGCCTGGAGGTAAGCAAACCTAATTTCACTATCAAGAGGTTTGTTAATGAAATCCTCTTCGACAATCTCACGGAGACATTCTAGACTATCCTTAAGGTGAGCACAATATTCATGAAAAGCATGTTCATTATTCCTGAGATGAGGAAGAATATATTTAACTGCATAGTGTATATGCGCAGTCTAAGGGTGATTTTGAGACAACATTCTTAGAAAACAAGTGGCAGTTTCCCATTTCCCGACTTCTAATTCTCTTCCTTTTTGTAAAGACGTTATTTTTTCGTTGTTTTGGTCAAGGGTGACTTTTATTGAATCATATAACTCTTTAAAATGTCGCTTAACTTTTTCATTTTCTTCTAGAAAACTCTTGTTTTCCTTTTGTAAGGCATCAACTAAGTTTTGAAGATGAAAAGTTTGAGAATTCTCAGAATCTAAAGGAGGAGGCATTTGGGAGCCTGCCATATTGTTCGCTTTGACCCTTTAATTGAGATTTGGGCTTTCAACTTTCTCGATCGTGTTGCACCGAGCTTGAATCGTTCATCACGTTTGTTAATTTGAAAACCGTGATCAAACTCGGAGCATCTGAAGATGTCTTGATATTTGAAGTTTTGACACTTTCTCTTAGAGATGTTGATATTTGAGTTGTAAATTAAAATGCTCAACTTCTAGTTTAGAAAAATGTTTAACCAAATTGTCGTGATCATCCAGTTCAATTTTCTCGTTTAGTTTAGAATTAGTTTTTTCAAGCTCAATGACACGATCATGGGAGACTTTCATGGCCACAGATAGTTCATGAAATTTGGAAGCATTAATAGAGCAATTTGAAGCAGTGAAATAGATATCTTGAGCAACACACATCTGAATAAGAGTCTCATTTAAGGTATGCAAGTTCTTCCTCTCAATCTCATTATATTTTAGTGCACGCCCATAATCACTAACTTCAACTACCATTGCATCAAATTCCTTTTCCATTCCCTTGATATCAGTTTCTATCCCTTTTTAAGACTCTCAAAGTGATCTTTTAGAAGTTTAAAGAAAGGCATGACCTCGGTTAAATAACATTCTTTCATTTGCTCAAAACCCCTTTCTCCTTCCGTTATACCAGTGGGTGTGATCCTTTTCTTGCAAGTTTTCTCAAAATCAACAAATAGTTGAAATATAACATATTGGCTAATTAAGGTCTTGCTTTTAGTGGCAATTTTGCTAGGAACAAGATGCATTGGTGTATTAGGAGGATACACGTTGTCTAGGCATTTTCCATAGGGAGGGTTTGTTTCAACAATATTTTCACTTTTGCTTATCTAAATCCTTTTCCGAAAAACTTGTTCGGGAGTCAACAATGTCTGAGGCTTAAACATGTTCAAGGAAATCCAGTTTTCCTTCTTGTAGTCATGGGGAGTGATAATTATTTTTTTCTCTTCGCATTTAGGATTATCTAATTTTTTATTCATCCTTTCCCTAGTGACTTCATCCTGACTCTTATCTTCCTCGCACTCACGCAAACTAGGTTTCGTCTAGGTTTAAGAATCTCATTGCCATCATAGATCACACTTCGCTAGCTATCTTTCCGTATCGTGGTTGGGTTTATCAATAATGGGAACACTATGCTTATCGCTTAGAACTCTATGTTTAGTGACCATGTGAGCAGCCTGAATGGTGTTTCCTTGTATGTACAACTTGTTTTCAAGTTTGTTTTCAAAGTTTTCGATTAGAAAAATCTCAAGAGTTTTGATTCCTTTGCATTAAATTCTTGCTTAAGCATTTTCACATTTTCTTGAAGTTCTTGTTTTTGCTTAGCTGTTTTAGAAAGTTTTTCTTGCAAGGAATTTAATTCTTGTTTCAATACTTCTTCTCTAAAATTACTTTTTCTAATGACTGCACGCACTTGGTCATCCATTTCTGCCATGAGTGGTCAACTCAAATTTAGCACGTTGTTCATAAATAGCAACACGTTCTGTATAGGCATTTAGTTCGAAATTACGAATCATCAAGGGCACATGCGTGTATTCATAAAAAAAACATAGTCATTGTTGGATCGAAGATGCATCACTTGGTACACCTTCACTTTCACTTTGTTTCACATATTGATCATATGGGATAATATCGATATTACCCATATTTTCAACATTTGATTCAATAGTTTCAGCTTGATTAGTACTTTGTCATGCATCTGTACACGCATTACATCATGTATAGTTTTAATACCTCTGAGATGAGTTTGTCTTGGGATGGGGCAGCTAGTGGTGAAGAAGAGACCTTGGGAGAAACCATTGGAGAAATGCTAGCCATAAAATTGTGCCAGGTCCATCATCCACATCAGATGCATCACAATCCACTTGAAAGGCATTTGATGATTGTGACCTATCTTCTGAATAGGCTGCTCATCCACATCTGCATCATAGGTCTTGGCATTGCCCTCAGCTAGAAACAGCAATTCCTCTTCATCCGAAGCAGCACCATTGTCTGTGAGCTTGTACCAGAAAGCATCTTATCTCGAAGTAATCAGCGTTCTGTGGACGCTTTGGAGATGTGCAGTTTCTTGCAATGTGTCCCTCACCACCACAGTTATAGCATTTGATCGGCTTAGCTTGACCTTGGTTACCATTCCTTCCTCGAGCCTGATTGCCAACATAACCTCTACCAGCTCCACCTCTTCCCTGATCATACTGTCTTTCCTGAACTGGTTGCACCACGATCCTTCCATCTTTAAAAGTGGCTTGATTGTGTGGGTTAGATGCTGTTCTGAGGTTGTTGTTGGTTTGTGGGAGAGAATTCATGTTTTGACTAATCAGAAGAGCTAGTTGATTAATGAAGTTACCCACGTGTGCATCAACATCAGCTTGTTTGAACATAGGATCAGGAATGAGTTTGTGATTACCATTACCCAAGGGTATGACTTATGAAGCTTTGGTTGTGATTCCGATGTTTGAGTAGAAGGCAGTTGAGTCATTAGACGAGCTTGTCTCTCCCTGGTTAGTTTTGAACTGATTGAGAATCAATTTTTCAAACATAGCATGTCTCTCATTCTGAAGGAGGAAGGCATAGAGTTGCTCATAGTTTGTATTCTTCAATCCTTTAGTGAGCTTCACAGCGGTGACAAACTTGTGCCATTCGGGATTCATGTTGTTCACAAATTTTGAGTTCAGCTGAATGTTAGGCATAGTCATTCTAATGTTCCTCATGTCATTCACTAACTTATGAAATCTCACATAATACTCATAGACATTCTCATCCTGTTTCATCTTGAAGTGTTCAAATTCGTCATAGAGTTGGGATTCTCTGTCTTCCATAGTTAATTCTGACCCTGAGAGAAGCATCTTAACATTATCCCAAACTGCCTTTGCATCGGTGTTGTGATTGATCAGCTAGATGTCTTAGGAAGACCTTGAAGAACAATGTTTGAAGCCCTGATATCTGCATCGAATCTCTTTTTCTCCTTATCATCAAGCTCATCATACATTTTAGGTCTGTCCATTCCGTAAACAGGAGTACCATCTTCATTAGTATCAAGTATGTCTCTAGTCGTCTCAACTCGATATGGTCCTTCATCAATGGATTTAAGAATGTTGACACCATTTTCCTTTCCAAGGCAGTACAATCTGATTCGTTGAGTCCAAGAATCGTAGTCAGTTCTGTCAAGCATTGGTGGACGAGTATCTGACCCAAATTGCTTGAACATCCTCTGCAACAGTGGAGATGATAGTAGGAACGTTGGTAGACATGTTAACAGGTAATGCGGGATTTTATAACTCTATGATTAAACCGAGAAATAGATTCTTTCACGGGACTTTACTAAATCAAGAGAAAACTGTAAACAATCACCCAAGTCGCTAGAAGATAATGAACCAACTCGCTAGCAACTAAATAGTAATAATCCCAAGTCGTTAAATCAACATCCAAGTCGCTAAGTACAAGTCGCTAATCCTCTAGTCGCTAAGCTTTAAGTCGCTAGCAAAATTTTGGCAGCAATTCGCTACTCAAGTCGCTAAAGATACAAGTCGCTAAAGAGCAACTCGCTACAGACCAAGTCGCTACCACCAAGTCGCTACCCGTATTGGAGAGTCCACTACTGTATCGTTAATCGCTAGATCTAAGTCGCTAGCTCCAAAAGTAATCCTCGCCACGAAATTGCAAAGTAAGTCGCTACGAAGAATGAAGTCCGAATGTCAAGTCGCTAGCAAGAAAACCACAAAAACATCACTTTTCAATCCAAAAACTACCCAACCACGATGATTCAAGCTTACCAAATCAAAACCTAAATACTTGTGATGATTCTAAACATAAAAGTACTATCAAAATCCAAACTTTAACACTAGAAATCAACCAAATGATGCACAAACCACTAAACTTTTTCAAACTCAAAAACCACCTAAAAACCACTAGAAATCCAAAGATGTGTAAGATATGATCTAACCATGGCTCTTGATACCAATTGTTGGATATTGGATTTCACAAACACATCAAACCATTAACACAAAGTGGGCGTATAAGTGGAATTCTAGAGAGAGAAAGTTAGAGGTTTAGGGAACTTAGTAAGAGAAAGTGAAAGATATTATTATGAGCTCCAACTCTCTACCTTGGGAGGTAGAGAGTATTTATAGTCTTACATAAAACGCCACACAACGGGCTGTGGATCAGGCACACAGTGGGTAAAGACCCGTCCGTCCTCCATGGTGTTACTTAACAAAATACTACTAACCTAAATATAACTACGACTACGAGCATTCTAACGATTACATATACTTGAGGTGACCGACTCTTTAATACCGGGAATTCCTAATTCCTAACAAAGATATTGAGCCAAAAGAACCAACATATCGAAAGACATTATGTTTGTAAAAAGTTGATTTTTATTGTCCAATTATTGAATATGTTATGTTAATGAATGTTATGAGTCCAATGTCACTTGTTTGTCCAATAGTCCAAAGTAGTCGTGATAAGATTCGTGAGTTTATTGATTTTGAATTTTAAAGTCCAGATTTTCACTCATTCACACAATATTATAACCATTATAGCATATTAGTGACATATTGGTTTCGTGACATTATGAGTTATTTATTTACAAGTTTGTACGCGTAACAATTCATAAGAAAGGTTAAAATAAGGCTTAAGCATAAAAATTTCAAGCTTATGCGTAAATAGTGTGTGACCATACGCGTAGGCATAAGCTTATGCGTAGGAACTCCTCTTACGCGTAAGAAATCTTACGCGTAGGAAAAGAGTTATTGGCATAAGGCTTACGCGTAAGCGTATGTGGGAGCTTATGCGTAAGGTTTACTCATAAGAGTGAACCTTATGCGTAAGACTCAAGTTTACGCATATCCTTCACAGGATACGCGTAGTTCCCATGTAGAACCTTACGCGTAAGAGTTACGCGTAAGATTTCTCTTACGTGTAACCTTCTACGCGTACGGTAATCCTTATGCGTAGAGTCCCAATTCTTAACCTTGATTCTGATTATTCACACGTAAAACCTGAAATAAATTGATCATAACATTTCCATTAACACATTATTCAACCTCTTATAGCCTCACATGGAATCACACATTGAGAATGGTTACGCGTAGATTACACTTATGCGTAAACTAAAACCCTAAGGATTCAAATATTACGACTAAGAAATCTAACCATGGAAAGTGCACCAAATTGATTATGGGATATCTTAGAAGCCTAATGAGTTGCTTTAAACTAGTTTTAACATCAAAAGGCTTATGAATCAAAAATCCCCATTTCAACGAGTGATAAACCCTAAATTTCAATTTATGCAAGATTAGTGTTTCTGGGTAAGATTCAAGGTAGGTTTTGGTTAATTAAGCATGTAACAATCAATATTCAAGCAACTAATTATCCAGAAACACCTCAATAGGAAATACCCAAATCTTCGCATCAACCCTAAGTTACGATTAAGATCAAGAACGGTTTCTGGGTAGATCTTTTTGATGAAAATGTTCATAACACTTGTTTTTAAACATTTTGACACAATCTTTTTCATCATAAAAACCCAATGGTGATTTCATGTTCATACGCATACGCGTAGAACACAAAATCATCCTTTGTATAAAATCAAACCGTTAGATTTGAATAAGATTAAAAACCATTGTTTAAAATTACTCAAGAAAGCTTAAACCACTTACATATTTGAGATTTAACACACGGATTTGAGGATTTGATCTTAGGCGTAGATGAGAGTGGTTGAGTAATACATGTTTGTAATAAATGTAAGTAATATATTAGGTGGATTGGTTTTGTTTAAAATAACTTTAAGCTTTTGACAACTTTGGTCCCTCCACCTTAACCATTCTCATCCATAGCCCATAATTTCCATTTTGGTTAAGTATGAAGTGTAAGTTTGGAAAAAAACATGACGACACTCCCCCTCGACTTTTAAAATAGAGAAATTTTACAAATTTGGGTCCGAGGAGTGTCAAGAAACAAGAAACGTGTCCACCATTATCAGAGATACTACCAAAACTGGGTAACATGCAAGTACAAGGTTTTATGAAACATAAAATATTTACTTTCTCCCCCTCAACACTTAACAGTGAAAATATTGAAATCATTTAAAGTGTGAAGTGTTGACGGAAGATTTGTACTTACCATGTTGAAAGAAATTAGGATAGAAGAATATTTTTGTATTTTATAGATTTTGTATTTTTTTCTTTGTATTTTGTTTTTGAAAAAATATTTACAAAAGAGGTTTTGGTTTTTGACTGGTTTTAAGATTGTTTTAAAAGTTCGTCCCTTTCCTCTGGAGTCAAACACCTCATACCAATCCGGTGGACCAAATCAGTAAACCTAGCCAGAGCTAAGGCTTTGGTGAGAAGGTCTGCCAGTTGATATTCAGTATGATTCAACTGTACCCTTTTCCGCATGCTCCTTGATGAAATAATATCGAAGATCGACGTGCTTAGACTTCGAATGTTGAACAGAGTTGCACGAGATCGGAATAGCACTTCTATTGTCGCAGTACATCGGGATTCTGTCAAATACGTAACCATAGTCCTTGAGTTGTGTTCTCATCCAAATGACTTGAGTACAACATGCCGACATGGCTACATATTCTGCTTTTGTTGAGGACGTACGATGTACAATCCTACTTCTTCGATTGCCATGACACCAGTTTATCGCCAAGAAATTGTAGAGCTCCTGAAGTACTTTTCCGAGAATCTAAGCAACCTGCTTGATCAAATATTCAAAAGCTATTAGTTCAAAACCAGAATCCTTCGGATACCAGATCCCCAAGTTAATGGTTCCCTTGATGTATCGGAGGATTCTTTTAGCCTTAGATAGGTGATTTTCAGTTTGTCTCGACTGATAACGGGAGCAAAGATATAAAACAAATACAATATCAGGTCTACTAGCTGTTAGATACATGAGAGACCCAATAATACTTCGGTATTTGGTAGGGTCGACCAATTTCCCATGCAAATCAACGTCCAGTTTCTTGGTATGTGCCATTGGTGTGGCATAGGTATCACAGTTTTGCATTCCATGTTTGTTTAAAATTTCAAGAGCATATTTGGACTGACTCAAGAAAATACCACGGGGTGATTGATGAACTTGCAGTCCTAGAAAGAATGTAAGTTCACCCATCATGGACATTTCAAAATGTTTTTTCATAAGTTTTGAAAAAGCGTTTGAGTATTTTAGATGTGTTGACCCAAAAATGATGTCATCCACATAAATTTGAACGATAAAAATGTGTTCCCCGTGATATTGTATGAATAGTGTTGGGTCGACCGATCCTTTGACGAAATTATGAGAGATGAGAAAGGATGGCAACTTATCATACCACGCCCGAGGGGCTTGTTTGAGACCGTAGAGAGCCTTGTTCAGTTTGTAGACGTGATTAGGGAACTATGGATCAACAAATCCTTCTGGTTGACTAACATAGACCGTTTATTTCAGTTTACCATTCAGAAAAGCAGTTTTGACGTCCATCTAAAAGACCGTGATGTTCATGTGAGCTGCGAATGCCAGAAAAATCCGAACAACCTCAAGTCTAGCAACCGGTGCGAACGATTCCTCGTAGTCAATCCCTTCTTCTTTTCTATGACCCTTTGCCACCGGACGTGACTTATTTCTAATAACCGTACCTTCAGCATCCAACTTGTTTTTCCAAATCCATTTCAGACCAATAACATAGACCCCACAGTTGGTTTTTCAACCAATTCCCATACTTCAAGACGTTTAAACTGATTAAGTTCTTCTTTCATGGATTCAATCCAGTTGTCATATGTCATGGATTCCTTAATATTTTTGGGTTCAGCTTGGCAGACGATAAGTGCATAAATGCAATGTTCACCTTCAGTATGAAGGCGTTGTCTAGTTACGACTGGTTGATTCGAGTTTCCAATAATGTTCATAAGAGAATGGTATTTAGTCCAACGATGTGTGGAGGGTTGATGTTGATATACATTCTGCAGATTAGGAGGATTCAAATGGCTTGTAGATGATTCCGCAACATCAGAAGTGGCAGTTTCATTTGCAAAAGAGTTGAAGAACGCATTTAGATCAAAATCTGCAGGTTGGGGTACTTCATGGTTCAAAAGATCATCAGCTGGTTTAGCGTCATTGGATGCGGTTTGTTCGGCTGTTGTTGTAGAGTCAATTAGAGGTGCTTCTTCAACAATCATTGTTGTTTCAGGTGTATCAGGTATTGGATTATTATCAGGTTAAGTAGCGAAAACATTTGATACATCTGGAGCATGTTGATCAATATCATCACTAAAAAGAGGAGCAAATAGCTGTTCCATTTGTTGACGAGTAAGCTGAAAGCTTGGTTCAGCTGATGATGGGGTTTGGGGGAAGTTTAGACGGTTATGTCCGGGTTCCAAGCTGTTTTGCTCAGAAGCCATTTCTGTAAGTTCATCGAAATTTGCATGAATCATTTCCATAATCTCCCTTGTACGACGATTCCAGATCCGGTAACCCTTAGAGTTTTCACAGTATCCAACAAAGACTCCAATGTCAGCTTTGGCTTTAAGCTTACCAAAGTCATCATGATCATTATTTGGGTAACAAAGGGATCCAAATACATGAAAGTGTTTGAGATTCGGTTTACGGTTGTGGATAAGCTCATAAGGTGTTTTGTTGTGGCATGTACTAATCATTGAACGGTTCTGAGTGTAGCATGCAGTTGACACGGCTTTAGCCCACAAGTAATCTGGAAGTTTTGCATTTATCAACATCGTTCTTGTAGCTTCCACTAACGTACGGTTTCATCTTTCAACAACTCCATTTTGTTTTGGTGTTCGTGCAATAGATGTTTGATGCTCAATTCCCACTTTCTCATAATATGCACGAAGAGTTTGATTCACAAATTCAGTTCCTTTGTCTGTTCTGATTTGTCTGACTGTGTTTCGGAGCTGAACTTCAATTTTCGTGAGAAAGGTGATGATCATCTGTGGAGCTTGATCTTTAGTTCGAAGAAAATAAACCCAAGTCCATCTTGATTAGTCATCGACAATTACCAAGATGTAGCGTTTGCACAAATCCATGTGAAGAAGATGAAGCACATGCTGTGAGCTGTGTTCCACTTTTGAAGGAAAGTGAGCACGAGTGCTTTTCCCTTGTTCACAAGCTGAGCATAGGTGATCTTTAGAGTACCGAAATCTTGGGAGACCTTCAACAAGTTTGTATCGTGCAAGATTGGTTATGGTTTGAAAGTTTAAGTATGAGAGTCGACGGTGCCATAGCCAAGATTTTGTAGATGTAGCCTTTGAAAGTAGACAGATGGGAGATGAAGCAATCATGTCTTGCATTAAGATTGTATAAAGACTTGATGTGCGGGTACCAGACATAAGATCGTTTCCTTGTAGATCACGAATGAAACAAGTTTTCTCTCGAAAAGCAACTTCCAAATCTCCATCTCAAAATTGACCAACTGAGAAGAGACTGTGACCAAGACCTTCCACATAATAAACCCTGCTAATTACGATGTTACCATTGATGTAATCTCCGTAGCCCATGATAGCCGCGAAGTGATCATTCCCGAACCTGACAGTGCCAATGAACTTTGCAATAAAGTTTGATAACGGTTGAGATTGCACACATATGTCGGGAACATCTGCTATCAACAATCCAGAGGATGATCTGTATCACCTACATTACACACAGACGACACAGATGGAATAGAAGTAGATGTGGAACCCAAGAGTTAGAGGGGGTTTCATGCAGCTTATAGTTGAAACACACATGTTTATGATTTTAGGTATCCATTTAAAGCCAAGTGTATTATGTAACCATTCCTGGCATCTCCAACTTGTCTTAGCTTTGGTCTTAGTAAATGCACTAGGTGATAAGTTCTTCCTAGGAGGTGAAGGGGATTCTATGGGTACATCAATGATCGTTGCCGGAACACTAGATGGTGGTTTACCTAGCACAGACTTAGAAGCATTAGTGGGCCTAGAGGTATTCCGTTTTCTACTATTCCGCTTACGAGATAAGATAGTGTTAGGATTTAGAAAATCCATTAGTTAAAGTGTCGGTCACCTCAAGTATATGTACTCGTTAGAAAGCTCGTAGACGTAGTCAAGTTAGGTTGGAGCTTCAATACTATTTTTCTTTGTTTCTTCAAGTTCCCACTTCTCTCTCTACTTTCTCTCTCTAAATCTTCAAACCATACGCCCCACCTTTATATGTTATGATGTGTTTGTGAAATCCAATATGCTACAAATGGTATCAAGAGCCATGGTTTGATCATTCATCTTACATGTTCTTGGATTTCTAGTGGTTTTATATGGTTTTTGGGTTTGAAAGAGTTTAGAGTTATTTGCATCATTTGGATCATCTCTAGTGTTAAATTTTAGATTTTGATTGTACTTTTGTGTTTAGAATCATTATAAGTGCTTAGGTTTTGATTTGGAAGGCTTGAATCAGCGTGGTTGGGTTGTTTTTGGATTGATAAGTGGTGTTTTCTGAATATTTCATGCTAGCGACTTGTGCCTCGTACTAACTTTCTTCGTAGTGATTTGTCCCTACGATAAAGCGACTTGTCTGTGTTTTGTGAAGCGTTTTTGTGTATTAGCGATTTATCTTTTGAGACAAAGTGACAAAAAGGACAAGGTAGTGGACGTACTCTTTTGTCTAGCGATTTGTCACTAGCGACGTGTCTTCCTAGCGACTTGTCTATCTAGCGATTTGTCCCTCCAGCGACTTGGCTTTCTAGCAACTTGTCACTCTAGCGACTTGTCTCTCTAGCGATTTGTCCCTCCAGCGACTTGGATTTCTAGCAACTTGTCACTCTAGCGACTTGTCATTCTAGCAACTTGTCATTCTAGCGATTTGTCAATCTAGCAACTTGTCTTTCCAGCGACTTGTCACTCTAGCGACTTGTCTTACTAGCGACTTATCTTTTGAGACTCATTGTTTCTTATTGTTACGTTTTACGGTTTTCTCTTGATTTAGTAAAATCCCGTGAAAGAATCTATTTCCCGGTTTAATCAAAGAGTTATAAAATTCCGTAGAATCTGTAATCATGTCTACCAACGTGCCTACAATCATCTCTTCTGTAGCTGAGGACGTTCAAGCTGCAGGATCAGATACCCGTCCACCCATGTTTGATAGAACTGATTATGACTCATGGACTCAACGAATCAGATTGTACTGCTTGGGTAAGGAAAATGGGGTCAACATTCTCAAATCAATTGATGAAGGACCATACCAAGTTGAGACTACCAGAGACATACTTGAAATTGCTGCTGATGGCTCAGTGACATTAGGATTGGATAGACCAAAGACATATGATGAACTTACTGATAAGGAGAAAAAGAGATATGATGCTGATATTAAGGCCTCAAACATTGTACTTCAGGGTCTACCTAATGACATCTACAAGTTAATCAATCACAACACTGAAGCTAAAGCAGTTTGGGACAATGTCAAGATGCTTCTCTCTGGTTCAGAATTAACTAAAGAAGACAGAGAGTCTCAACTGTATGATGATTTTGAGAACTTTAAGATGAACCCAGGGGAAAATGTCACTGAATACTACGTGAGGTTCCACAAGCTCGTGAATGACATGAGGAATATCAAAATGACTATGCCAAATATTCAGCTCAATTCAAAGTTTGTGAACAACATGAATCCTGAATGGCACAAATTTGTCACTTCAGTCAAGCTTACCAAAGGTTTGAGGCAAACTAACTATGAGCAATTGTATGCTTACTTGCTTCAGAATGAGAAACATGCTATGTTTGAACGAATGATCCTGGAAAAGTTCAAAACCAATTATGGTGATGCAAGCTCGTCGAATGATTCAACTGCAATCTACAAAAATGTAGGAATAACCACTAAAGCATCTCAAGTGATACCAACTGGTAATGGTAATCACAAACTCATTCCAGATCCAGGGTATAAGCCTCCAAATTCAGACACATTCATGGAACATCTTGTTAATCAATTGGCTTTAATGGTCAAGCAGAACTTGAACCTCACCCCACACACCAACAATCATACCAGAACTGCATCCAATCTTCACAATCATGCTACGGTTAAAGACGGAAAGGTAGTGGTGCAAAATGTGCAAAGAAGACAGAATGCATACCTTCCACATAATGAGCATGGGAATGTTGGAGCTGGATATGGGAATGCTGGTGCTGGATATGGCAATGCTGGCGGTGGTGGTGGATATATGGGTAATCAGAATCGTGGAAGGAACATGGCTCAAGGTCAAGTAAAGCCCATTAAATGTTACAACTGTGGTGGAGAAGGACACATCGCAAGGAATTGCACTCTTCCAAAACGTCCACAAAATGCAGAGTACTTTAGGGACAAGATGCTGTTGGTCCAAGCTCAAGACAGTGGAGCAATGTTGAATGAGGAAGAATTGCTATTTCTTGCTGAGGGAAATGCCAGAACTTATGATGCTGATGTGGATGAACAGCCAGTGCAGGGTATGGGTCAGAACAATCCTAATGCATTTCAAGTCGCAGACTGTGATGCATTTGATTCAGATGTTGATGATGAACCAACTGCCCTGATGTGCTTCATCGGGGTTTTAAATTTGTAACAAGAATTACCGATTAACTAGGAACACATTCGGGCAAGTATACCCTAGTCAAGTTGTAGTATAGTATATGGTAAATCAAGGTCGTCCCAAGAGACTTGGTTGCACTACAAGTGTCGTTTGTTTGTTTAAGCAAGTAACAAGTAACAAGTTGATGGTTATGATTGTCACGGATCAAACCAACAGATCAAACCAACAAAAAAAGCATTATAAGAACAAGTAACAAGTTGATGGTTATGATTGTCACATATCAAACCAACAAGAAAAGCAATATAAGAACAAGCAAGTATCAAAAGATTCATCATTATTCCAATCAAACACAAAATCTCAATAATCATATCAATAACAAACATCTTTAAATAGAAAAGTAACAAGGTTTACCCAAAGTATGAATTACAATAGGCAAAGATGAATGATTATAGCACTCCTTCAAGCCTCCAATCAACTACAATAGTTCTACCAAGCCGAAAAATGATGTCCAAACGCCTTTGACAACCCTTGAGCACACACTACACCTAATTTGGCAGAGGTTTGTGGTCTTTGGGGAAGATAAGTTGGTGTAATTGGTGGAAATTCGTCCTTAAGGGTGGAGGCTTGAATTTCACACAAGTTGGGATAGGATAGTTGGTGGAAACTCATCCTTAAGGGTGGAGGCTTGAGTTTCACACCTTTGGGGTGAAGATATTGAGATTGGTTGTGTTCTCTCAGTTATGAGGGTTTGCTCTCTAGATGGAAATTCGTCCTTAAGGGTGGAGGCTTGAATTTCACACCTAGAGAGGAGTGGTGGTGGTAGGATAGGTGTGAGAGAAGATCTCTCAAGTTGTGGTGTATGAAATGAGGTAGCAAAGGCCTCTATTTATACTTGAACCAAGGCCTAGGGTATTCAATGCATTTCTTGGAGGCCAAGGAGCTTGGAAGGGACTAGAAACCATGTAGGAAGGGACTAGAATCATTTGGAACACGTTTGGGATCTTAGGGATGGAAAAATGGCTGAACAGACCTCCAACGGATCCGGTTGAGCTCCAACCGAATCGGTTGGTCTTCTTGACAGCTCTCCAACCGAATCGGTTACGGGGCTCGACCGATCGGTTGGAGCAAAATCACAAAAATTCATAAACTGAAAAGTTGTAGATATTTCTCTTAGCTTTCCGTGGACGCGAACGGGGGGTCAAACGGAGTCCGTATGCAAAAGTTATGGCCAAAATGGTGAAGGTGTGTCGGGAACAACGAGTCTTCCAATATTTCTTCGTTTAAGCTTCTTTTCTTCATTTCTTTCTCGTTTTCCTTCTTGAACTTTATTCTTGAGTCTTTGGACCACTAACTTGATGACTTTACCATCTCGAATATACTCCGCAAGTCTTCCTTTGGTCGGGAATTCTTCATACATGGAGAAATCTTCGTGTTTTACTTCTTTTTCGGTCTTTTTCTCCACTTTCCTGTACTTGGCTACAAATGAACTAGCAAACGCACTTTTGTACGATTAAGCATCAAAAACATATGATTATAACCAAATAACACACATAAAAGCACGGATAACGCTACTAAAAACATGCACAATTTGAGCGTTATCAAATTCCCCCACACTTAAACTTTGCTTGCCCTCAAGCAAATCTAAGAAAAGAAAAATTAAAAGACAAACCTAAATGACAAGACGAAAAGAAAAATAAAAAATAATATATATATATTTTTTTTTTATTTATTATTTTTTTTTAACAAACATATATAAAAATAAGCAAAAAATGAGCGCAAACTCCCCCACACTTAAGGGTTTGCTTGCCCTCAAGCAAATCTAGAAATTAAGAAAAAATGAATCCCACATGGTGCATGAAAGATGATTAGAAAAAGGTGATGCAAATCTACCAAGTACAAGTACAAGATAAGATTCATCGTTTTAAGCTTTTAGAAGTGAAAAATCGAGATGTTTGACAATACCACATGGATTCTCTCGCTTGATAACATGGCTAAGCACCTCACGAAATAGAACGGATGTATAATTCACTCAACACTCATTTTATTTAGTGATGGATAGTATTAAGGAATAGTACACTCATATTGCTCAGTCATGATTTAAATATTACCATAGGCTTGTACAAGAAACAAAACTCCACCGACGTGGCGTAAGCACCAAGCGTAAACATCTAAAGAGGGCTTTTATTCGGGTTATAATGATAGGCTTCGGGTGAATAAAAGGGTATGGATAAGGCATGGGATTATTATATGAAATTGGTTTTAAAAGAAAAATAAAGTCAAGTCTAATACCCATGTTGCTAGTCACGAACAATCCGCAAACCCGAAAATGATTATAGTTACTAACTTCTCTTCTTCACATATCGAACAAAATATATATATCACGTCTTAGCACATTGGCTAATCTATATCTCAAACATACTTCATCTTTGTCATCACATATCTTTTTTTTTCCTTTTTTTTTTTTCCGATGACTTATTCTTTTTTTTTTTTCAACACTTCTTCTTCATACATCACATCTCCCCCACACTTCGTATAAGCATCACCACAAAAATACAAATAAGAAGGTGCACTCTTCGTCTTTGTCGGAATGGTACACACGAATGGCAAAGTGCGGCTAACTCATAATCATAAAAAACAATCCAACAAACCAAGCAACTAGCAACCAACCATTTAGACATTGACAAGGGGTAGGCTAAGGTTTAAAGTGTAAAATATTTTTGTATTTTTCTGGATGTAAGAAAAGAAAAGAATGGCTCGGAGGGTGTAACTAAGGGTATCTAGCGCTAAAGATGAACGCTAACAAATGGGTCCATGTGGGTGGTTAACTAACCGATGTGGTAAGCTAATATATCATTAGATGTAAACGGAAGGCCATTTGGGTTTTATTCCTAAGGTTGCCTCTTTATCACGCATAAACACTTATATCACACGAATGCGATCTCACTGCGGTCTGGTAATGATTTGCAAGTACAAGTTCTAGAATAAATAAAATCACCGTCACACTCAAAACAAAAGATCCAAGCATAAAAGAAGTATGCTATATATGAAACAGGCTCAAATCCTCACAATTTAGTGGAAGGGCTATAATATGTGCTAGCAAATGTCATCAATCCCAGAATGGATTGCAATATTAATCGGGACACATCTCAAGTTTTTCAAAATTACCGATTTCACCAGTGGGTTGATCCAGTTATTCTAATATATTATCCTATACGCGTGAAAACAACTAGATCACAAGGGCAAACAAGTTCACAAAATTTTCAAAATTAGCCCAAACATTTGGAATCTAAAAACTAGTTTCGCTTTTCACAATAATATTTTCCCCCCACACTTAAGTTAAGCACACAAAAGAAAAATAACTTAAATCTAGTTACGACTCTTTTTTCTTTTTTCTTTTTTTCTTTTTTTTTTGTTATTTTTTTAATTTTATAAATTTTTTTCTTTTATTTTTAAAAACCAAACATGACTTATTCTTGTCCCACGAGTTCTCGGTAGCTCCATTGAAACGCACAAAGAAGCGGAGAAGCAGGTCAGCGCTAAGCATATTAAAAACCAAACTTCTTTAGGGAATCAGGGAGACCCGCCTTATACCTCTCACACAGTTTGTTTACAATGGGTGAGCCTTACTTTCGAGGTACTAAAAGAAGTCAATTTATTAAATAATTTACCAAAAAAACCAACAAAGGAAAAATAACAAAGAAACAAAATAAAACAATTGCAAAAACTTCAAAGCATGTAAAGATAGGGAAAATTTTAAATAATAAGTCTAAGTGAAACGAAACCTCCAGGGCTAAACATCACGATCGAACTCCATATGATAAGGTGCTAAGCAAACGATAGCATAAGCGTATGAGATCAATCTATTTCTCATCCAAACATGCCCAATCAAGAGTGTAAATTTCACGATCCAACCAATCCTTCCTCCAAGAGCTTATTAAATCTGCAAAAATAAACTAAACTACAAAAACACGTAAAATTCTAAAACTCACTTTCGTATGCATCACAGTTGCATTTAGCGTATGCAACAAGCCTTTAAACCTCTCGGTGGCCCGAGTGGACGAGTTATAGTCTCGTGAGGGTTTCCAGTGAACATACCCACAAAGTTCAAAACACTTTTATTTAAAAACATGTACTTATTTATTTACAATGTACTAAAAATTGACAAAACTTTAAAATGCAAAAACCAAATAAAAGAAATGATACTCTAGCAAAAACAAAAAGACATTTAAACTTATTTTATCTAAACACAAACACACAAAAACAAAAACAAAATTGAAAAAAATATTTTTTTTAACAGTTTACTCCAGCCGATCCGGTTTCGGGGAGTGACCGATCGGTTGGGACGAACCAAATGAGACCAACCTTCCAACCGAACCGGTTACGGGTTGCGACCGATTGGTTGAAGAAGATTTTCTATTTTTATATATATATATATATATATATATATATATATATATATATATATATATATATTTTATACAGAACACACAACCGGATCGGTTACGGGTGGTGACCGATCGGTTGGAGTGGTTTTATTAAGTACGAGGCTTCCAACCGATCCGGTTGGAGTGCCAACCGATTCGGTTGGTTGATTCTGGGTGGTTTTGGTAGTTTTTTCGCAAACGATTTCGAGCACATTAGAAAGCAATCATTGAAATGAGCATTTTTAGCAAACATGAGACGAAATCCCAACATCAAAAACTTGATTTTGATGCCAAGATCAATTGAGCAATTATGAGAAAATGAGAGATTTTAAGAAAAAGACAAGCATTCAAGCAAACATCATGAGCAAACATCAAGAGCAATCAATTCAACAAGCAAACAAACACAAGAATACAAACGGAAGTCGGCCAAAAAACTTGATGTGCTTCATCGGGTTTTAAATTTGTAACAAGAATTACCGATTAACTAGGAACACATTCTGGCAAGTATACCCTAGTCAAGTTGTAGTATAGTATATGGTAAATCAAGGTCGTCCCAAGAGACTTGGATGCACTACAAGTGTCGCTTTGTTTGTTTAAGCAAGTAACAAGTAACAAGTTGATGGTTATGATTGTCACGGATCAAACCAACAAGAAAAGCATTATAAGAACAAGTAACAAGTTGATGGTTATGATTGTCACATATCAAACCAACAAGAAAAGCAATATAAGAACAAGCAAGTATCAAAAGATTCATCATTATTCCAATCAAACACAAAATCTCAATAATCATATCAATAACAAACATCTTTAAATAGAAAAGTAACAAGGTTTACCCAAAGTATGAATTACCCATAGGCAAAGATGAAGGATTATAGCACTCCTTCAAGCCTCCAATCAACTACAATAGTTCTACCAAGCCGTAAAATGATGTCCAAACGCCTTCGACAACCCCGAGCACACTACACGAATTTGGCAGAGGTTTGTGGTCTTTTGGGGAAGATAAGTTGGTGTAATTGGTGGAAATTCGTCCTTAAGGGTGGAGGCTTGAATTTCACAAGTTGGGATAGGATAGTTGGTGGAAACTCGTCCTTAAGGGTGGAGGCTTGAGTTTCACACCCTTGGGGTGAAGATATTGAGAGTGGTTGTGTTCTCTCAAGTTATGGTTTGCTCTCTAGATGGAAATTCGTCCTTAAGGGTGGAGGCTTGAATTTCACACCTAGAGAGGAGTGGTGGTGGTAGGATAGGTGTGAGAGAAGATCTCTCAAGTTGTGGTGTATGAAATGAGGTAGCAAAGGCCTCTATTTATACTTGAACCAAGGCCTAGGGTATTCAATGCATTTCTTGGAGGCCAAGGAGCTTGGAAGGGACTAGAAACCATGTAGGAAGGGACTAGAATCATTTGGAACACGTTTGGGATCTTAGTGATGGAAAAATGGCTGAAACAGGACCTCCAACCGGATCCGGTTGAGCTCCAACCGAATCGGTTGGTCTTCTTGACAGCTCTCCAACCGAATCGGTTACGGGTCTCGACCGATCGGTTGGAGCAAAATCACAAAATTCATAAACTGAAAAGTTGTAGATATTTCTCTTAGCTTCCGTGGGCGAACGGGGGTCAAACGGAGTCCGTATGCAAAAGTTATGGCCAAAATGGTGAAGGTGTGTCGGGAACAACGAGTCTTCCAATATTTCTTCGTTTAAGCTTTTTTTCTTCATTTCTTTCTCGTTTTCCTTCTTGAACTTTATTCTTGAGTCTTTGGACCACTAACTTGATGACTTTACCATCTCGAATATACTCCGCAAGTCTTCCTTTGGTCGGGAATTCTTCATACATGGAGAAATCTTCGTGTTTTACTTCTTTTTCCGTCTTTTTCTCCACTTTCCTGTACTTGGCTACAAATGAACTAGCAAACGCACTTTTGTACGATTAAGCATCAAAAGCATATGATTATAACCAAATAACACACATAAAAGCACGGATAACGCTACTAAAAACATGCACAATTTGAGCGTTATCATGCCCAGACTATCTTCATGGCTAATATCTCACCAATGGTAACTCCAAGGGCTTCTTCACCTAAACATGCCACTCCCTCCAGGGAATCAATCATATCTGAGGTATTAAAACTATACGATGATGTTGATGAGCAAAAGATGCACGACAAAGTACAATCAACTAAGATTATTGAATCAGATATTGAAAATATGGGTAACATCAATGTTGTCCCATATGAGCAATATGTGAAACAAAATGAAAGTGAAATTGTACAAAGTAATGCATCTTCTGCAGTCAATGATGACTATATTTTTGATGAATTCACTGCATGTGCCCCTGATGATTCTATTATTTCTGAACTAAACGCCTATAAAGAACAAGTTGCTATATATGAACAACGTGCTAAGTTTGAACTTACTACCCGTGAGCAAGAGATGGATGACCAAATGCGTACAATTATCAGAAAAAGCAATTTTAAGGAAGAAATGTTAAAACAAGAGTTAGATTCCTTACAAGAAAAGCTTAACAAAACTGTTAAGCGTAAAACAATAACTTCAAGATAATGTGAAAGTACTTAAACAAGAATTCAATGCTAATGAATCAAAACTTTTAAATGAATTTTCCAACCTAAAAACCTTGAAGAACAAACTTGAAAATAAATTGTACGTACAAGGGAACACCATTCAGACTGCTCACATGATCACTATGCACAGAGTTCTAAGTGATAAGCATAGCGTTCCACTTGTAGATGAACCAAATCCTAAGGCGTGTAGTAAGGCTAAAGCAGCTCAAAAAGTAATCTACGATGGAAATGAGATTCTTAAGCCTAGACAGAAACCCACTTGTGCTGAGTGCTCTGAGGAAGAGGATAGAAATTTAGAAGATGCCTTTAGGGAGAAAATGGAAAAGAAGCTAAAAGATCATCAGTATAAAAAGCAAAATATAACGATTAAACCCCATGGTTACACTAAAGAAAATTGGATTTCTTTGAACAAGTTTAAGCCTCAAACTCAATTAACCCCTGAACAAGTTTTTTGGAAAAAGGACATGGATAAGCAAAAAGCTAATGCACTGGTTGAAATGAACCCTCTCCTTAGGAAAGTGCCTCCAGCTACTGTGTATCCTCCAAATACACCAATGTATTTAGTGCCTAGAATTCTCCCCACTAAGAGCAAGACCTTAATCCGCCTGTATGTTGTTTACCAACTATTCGTTGACTTTGAGAAGACATGTAAGAAGAGAATCATGCCTACAGGGATAACTAAAGGGGAAAGGGGTTTTGAGCAAACTAAAGAATGCTATTTAACTTCAAAAGGGGATAAATTCAGAGATTAAAGAAATGGAAAAGGAATTTGATAACATGATAATTGAGGTCAATGATTATGAACGTGAACTCAAATGTAATGAAATTGAAAGGAAGAATCTGCATATCTTAAATGAGAACTTGATTTCTAGTTGTGTTGCTCAAGATGTGTTTTATATTGTTACAAAGTATTCTATTATTGCTTCTCAATTTCATGAATTATCAGTTGCTTTGAAAGTTTCCCATGATCGTGTCATTGAGCTTGAAAACAAAAACTCATAACTAAATGAGAAAATAGAACAGGATGATCATGATAACTTGGTAAAACATTTTTCTAAGTTAGAAGTTGAACCTTTTAATTTACAACTAAAATATCAACATCTCAAAGAAAATGTTAAAACCTCAAATATCAAGACATCCTCGAATGTTCCTGAGTTTGATGCAGTTTTTGAAATAAACTAACGTGATGAACTGATTCGAGCTCACTGTCACACGATCAGAAGGATGAAAACCCAAATTTCATAATTAAAGGGTGAAAAGAACAATGTGACTGGCACCCAAATGCCTCCTCCTTTAGATTCTCAGTACTCTCAGAACTTTCATCTTCAAAACATCATTAATGTATTACAACAAGAAAATGAGAGTTTTCTAGAAGAAAATGAAAAGGTTAAACGACACTTTAAAGAGTTATATGATTCAATGAAAGTCACTCGTGACAAGAACAATGAAAAAATAACCTCTTTGCAAAAGGAAATTGAGAATCTCAAGAGTCAGGTAAAAGGGAAAATACCACTTGTCTGTAATGAGAATGTTGCATCAAAGGCATCTGCGGATTCTAAGTATGTTGTGACTATAAAGTATATTCCTCCTCACCTTAGAAATAACGAATTTGTGTTTCATGAATATATTTCATACCTTAAGGATAGTCTAAAATCTCTCCGTGAGATTGTTGAAGAGGATAGCATAAATAAACCACTTGATAGTGAAGTTAGGTATGCATGCTTATATGCCAAACGATCTCAGGAAATTTTAGAATGTTTAAGAGCAACAGGCTCTAAACCCTTTTGTAAGAAAGATAAAGCTGTTATGCCTTGTTCTATGCCTAGTGCTAAGCATGCAACCCATGATATGCCTTGTTCTGTGTCGAAAGTCAAGCATGTGAGCTTTGATGTGCCTATAAGTACTTCAGATCCCAGCACTTCTAGATCAGGAATGCAAAAAGTAGCAAAACCAACTAATGTTCCCATAATTCCCTCTACAGGAGTAATCAGTGGTACAAAAGCAAGCGGGTCAAAGCCTCCAGGCAATACAAAGCAAGATAGGACCTCGCAAGCTAAGAGTGATTAATGGAGGAAAGTAGAAGACCACCCTAGGAACTTTAAGTTTGAATTGAATAAAACGAATCGTGTTGATTCTAGTATTAGCTATAAGCGTACTGTAATTAATTCGAATTCTGCTACTTTTTGCAAAACATGTAATGAATGCTTGATTTATGGTATTAATCATGAATGTGTTGTGAATGAGTTGAGTAATACTGCAAAATCTCGTGTTAAAATGGTTAACACTAGCAAACAAGATAAAAGGGTCAGAAGACCAAGGAGGAAGAGTGCTAGAAAACATTGGAAACAAACAGGAAGAAAATTTAGTAATGTAGGTTATCATTGGATACCTATTGGCCGTAAATTCAATCTTAATTAGTTGTGCCCTAAATTATCTAGATCAATGCCCATTAGGAAATGGATGCCCACTGGTAGAACTATACCTTTAAGAAGTGAACATACTTTGAATAGATCTACTATTTCTACTAGCCCGGCATTTACCTCTAATGATTTTATTGACTCTAATTCTGATGTGGATGTTCCAATCTCGTTTTCTAACCAAGTGAAACCCATTCTTGCATGGGGATCCCAATTGTCCAGTTATCCATTCTTGTCTGTGTTCAATTGCAGGTCGTTCAAATCGTTATGTGGTACCTAGACTCAGGCTGTTCCAAGCATATGACTGGAGATCGCTCGCGGCTCATGAACTTCGTGAGTAAATTTATCGGGACTGTTAGATTCGGGAACGACCATTTTGGGGCAATTATGGGTTATGGAGATTATGTGGTTGGTGATAGTGTAATTTCCCGGGTATACTATGTTGAAGGTCTTGGTCATAATTTTTTTTTCTGTCAGTCAATTCTATGATTCTGATTTAGAAGTGGCTTTTAGAAAACATACTTGTTTTGTTAGAGAACTTGATGGTGTGGAACTTTTAAGAGGAACACGTAGTACAAACTTATACACCATATCTATCGAAGATATTATGAAGTCTTCTCCAATCTGCTTGTTGTCAAAGGCTTCGAAAACAAAGTCATGGTTATGGCATCGCCGTCTCAATCACGTGAACTTCGGCACCATTAATGATCTTTCCAGAAAGGACCTCGTAAAAGGGTTACCCAGATTAAAGTATGAAAAAGATCATCTTTGTTCAGCATGCCAATTGTGAAAAAGCATGAAATTAGCCCACAAACCCAAACCCGCAAACTCAGTTATGGAAGTTCTTCATACTCTTCATTTGAATTTGTGCGGACCCATGAGAGTGCAAACGATAAATGGGAAGAAATATGTATTAGTCGTTGTTGATGACTACTCTCGATTTACTTGGGTTAAGTTTTTGAGGACAAAGGATGAAACTCTAGATATCATCATCAAACTTATCAAACAGCTGCAGGTTCGACTTAACAAAACCGTTAGAATTATTCGAACAGACAATAGCACTGAGTTTGTTAACAAAGACTTAAGTCAATTTTATGAAAGCATAGGAATCAGTCATCAAAGAAGTGTTCCACGTACGCCTCAACAAAACAGTGTAGTTGAAAGACGAAATCGGACCCTTGTTGAAGCTGCAAGAACAATGCTAATTTACTCAAAGGTTCCAATGTTTCTTTGGGCTGAAGCCATTGCCACTGCTTGCTACACCCAAAATTGTTCCCTCATACACACCACTCATGGAAAAACTCCATACGAACTTCTCCATAAATGTAAACCTGATCTCTCCTACCTTCGTGTATTCGGTGCTTTGTGCTATCCAACGAATGACGGTCAAGATTTAGGTAAATTAAGAGCTAAAACGGATATTGGAGTTTTGTGGGTTATGCACCAAACAAGAAGGGTTACCGAATCTACAACAAAAGACCTCGAGATATCATGGAAACTATTCACGCCACGTTGATGAGCTGTCCGGGCAACTAGCTCCGGACAATCAAGTTCTCGACCCGATCTCAACATTTGATAAGTAGTCCCATTAGTTCTTCTCTTGTACAAAATCCCTCACCAGCAACTCCATATGTACCCCCTTCGGAAGATGATTTGAAGAAATTGTTTGATCCAATGTTTGATGAACATTATGAGCCTATTGCTAATGATCAGTCTAATCCATCAACAGAGGCTGCCCCTAACCCAGTCAACGTAGATAACCCTTCAGTTTCTATGTCATTGAGTCAAGAAGCGCCTACTGCCACTCATCCTTATCATCAAATCCTCAATCATCGAGTGTACATCATGGAAATGTTTCTGGCACCTATGATGGAGATAACCCCTTTGCTACTCCCGAAGATGCTCCATTTGAGAACATATTTACTCCTGAAGCAACTTCAGAACCATCTTCATTAGGAGATCCAAACTCTGCTACGTCAGTTCCTCAACAACAACCACACGAACACCTTAGAAAATGGACACATGACCATCCATTGGACAACATCATTGGAAACCCTTCTCGTCCAGTATCCACTCGTAAACAACTTGCAACTGATGCCTTGTGGTGCTTTTTCAACTCCGTACTATCTAAGGTCGAACCAAAAGACGTTAAAACTGCCATGACTGAAGCGGTTCAATGCCATGCAAGAAGAACTTCATGAGTTCGATCGACTAGATGTATGGGAATTAGTACCGCTCCTCGACGTGCGTATATGATCATTGCTCTAAAATGGATCTTCAAAGTAAAACTTGATGAGCATGGTGATGTAATAAAAAACAAGGCTCGATTGGTTGCAAAAGGATACCGTCAAGAGGAGGGTATTGACTTTGAAGAATCATTTGCTCCAGTTGCACGTATCGAGGCAATTAGAATCTTCCTGGCTAACGCTGTTAGTAAGAACATGGTAGTCTATCAGATGGAGGTAAAGACAGCTTTTCTTAACGGAGATTTGAAAGAAGTAGTATACATCAGCCAACCTGAAGGTTTTGTGAATCCAGAGCATCCTACTCATGTCTATCGCTTGAAGAAGGCCCTTTACGGTTTGAAGCAAGCTCCAAGGGCATGGTACGACACGCTATCGAAATTTCTTGTATCTAATGGATTCAAAGAAATGAGCAGTTGATCTGACATTGTTCACCAGAAAGTCAGGAAAACACTTAATTCATGTTCAAATCTATGTTGATGATATTATTTTTGCCTCTACTGACCACAATGAATGTGACCGTTTTTCTAAGGAGATGGGCTCCAAATTTCAAATGTCAATGATGGGACAAATGTCATTTTTCTTGGGTTTACAAATTTTACAAAGTCCCAGAGGCATTTTTATCAATCAATCTAAGTATACAAATGAAATCTTAAAGAAATTTGGATTTGATTCTTGTGACCCTGTTGACAATCCCATGGTGGAGCGTACTAAACCGGCTGAGGACCACACAGGGATCATGGTTGATCAAACTAAATATCGTAGTATGATTGAGTCCCTGATGTACCTTACTACCAGTAGACCAGACATTCTGTTCGATGTATGCATGTGTGCTAGATACCAGGCTAAGCCTACCAAAAAGCACCTTGAAGCCGTTAAACGGGTCTTTCGGTATCTCCAAGGAACCATCAACATGGGACTTTGGTACAAGGACACCGGTATGTCACTAACAGCCTATGCAGATGTGACCATGCAGGAGTCAAGATACACGTCGAAGCACGTGGGAGGTGCTCGTTTTTGGGTGATAAGCTTATGAGCTGGTCTTCAAAGAAACAAATGAGTACTTCTATATCCTTTACAGAGGCAGAATACATAGCCATGTCATCTTGTTGTGCTCAAATCCAATGGATGAGATCCCAATTATCTGACTATGGCTTTGAATTCAACAAAATCACTCTATACTGTGATAACAAGAGTTCCATTGCTCTCTCATGCAACAACGTTCAACATTCAAGAGCAAAGCATATCGACATTCGACATCATTTCATCAGGGAGCAAGTGGAGAACGGTGTGGTGAAACTATATTTTGTGAAGACCTGAATATCGATAGCGTACATCTTCACCAAAGCTCTTCCTAGAGAACGTTTTGAGTTTATCCTTCCACGACTTGGTCTAAAGAGTCTACAACCGGAAACACTCAAACGTCTTCAAGAGGAAGACGAAGAGTAAAAGTTTTTCTTCATCCTTCTCTTGTAAATATTTATTCAAAAAAGCAAAATACAAAATTATAAAACCCACAAAAAGAAAATAGAAAAATACAAAATTTCAAAAATCTATAAAAATCAGAAAATCTTTGAAAAAACTCAAAAATATTTTTTTACCATCTTTTTCTATTCTTCGATGACATCTACGGTCTTTGATTTGTCACTCTAAGAATGACACGGGTCTTTAGATGAAGTTCGATTGTGCATAAAACTTTAAAAAAATAAAATAAAATAATAATAATAATAATAATAATAATAATAATAATAATAATAATAAGAGTGAATTACATAAATCGTCCTTGTGGTTTAGTAAAAATTACGGATCTTGTCCCTTTGGTTTTTTTTTAGCGGTTTGAATCAGACCCACCCCTGGTTTACAAAGTTACGGATCTTGTCCCCGTCGATCTTAGGTCCCAAAAAAGGACCTCCCTTGCAAATACTTTCTAACGTGAGGGGCTAACGTCATATTTTGGTTTTAACGATCCGAGTTAATTACATAAATCGTCCTTGTGGTTTGGTAAAAGTTACCGAATCTTGTCCCTATGGTTTATTATAATATTTTTTAAAAACAGCTTTTTCTTTTAAAAAAATTAATTTTATTGAAAAATAAAATTAAATTAAAAAATAATAATAATAAAAATAACTTTTTTAATTTTATTATAAAACGAATGAAAGCGTTATAAAAAATGTTTTTATAATGGATTTATTTTTACGTTTCATTTTTTTATACGTTTCGTTCATTTTGTATGAAAATGTATGAAAACATTTTTGTACAAACAAATGTAATGCGTTTTGTATGAAAATGTATGAAAACATTTTTTCATACAAAAACGAACGAAAAAATGTACGTTTTTGAATGAAAATTTATGAAAACATTTTCGATCGTTTTTGTATGAAAAACGTACATTTTCATACAAACGCGATATTTAAAAAAAACGACGGTTTTGTTTCAGTACGTTTTTGTATGAAAATGTACATTTTAAACAAAACCGTGACGTTTTTTTTTTGGAACGCTTTTGTATAAAAACAAGTGAAACGTGATAAAACGGACAAAACCGTGATAAACCGGTTTTATAAATCGGATGAAGCCGTATAAAAACGCTTTTATATCGGGTTTTGTCCGTTTTATATGTTTCACTTGTTTTTATACAAAAAGTTTTTTTTAAAAAAACGTACGCTTTTGTTTAAAATGTACATTTTCATACAAAACGTGCATTTTCAAACAAAACCGTAGACGCGTTTTTTTTTTTTTGTTTAAAATGTAATGCGTTTTTCATACAAAAACGTATTTTAAACAAAACCGTGATTGCTTTTTTTTTTGTTTAAAATGTACGCTTTTCATACGTGACGATACATTTTAAACAAAACCGTAGGTTTTTTTTTTTTTTTTTTTAAATGTATGCATTTTTATGAAAATGTACGCTTTGTATGAAAATGTACGCTTTTTCATATAAAAACGATAAAATGTTTTCATACATTTTCATTCCAAAACGCAGTACATTTTTTCGTTCGTTTTGTATGAAAAAATGTTTTCATGCATTTTCATCTAAAACGCATATTTTGTACAAAAATGTTTTCATACATTTTCATACAAAAACGAACGAAACCGTATATAAACAAATGAAACGTAAAATAGAGAAATCCTATAAAAACGCTTTTTATACTTCATTCGTTTTATAATAAAATTAAAAAAGTTATTTTATTATTATTATTTTTTTAATTTAATTTTATTTTTTATAAATTAATTTTTTAAAAGAAAAAACGGTTTTTTTAAAATATGATAATAAACCACAGGGACAAGATTCGTAACTTTTACCAAACCACAAGGACGATTTATGTAATTAACTCCGATCGTTAAAACCAAAATATGACGTTAGCCCCTCATGTTAGAAAGTATTTGCGCGGAGGTCCTTTTTGGGACCGGTCGACGGGGACAAGATCCGTGAACTTTGTAAATACAGGGATCTAAACCCGCTAAAAACACCACATGGACAAGATCCGTAATTTTTACTAAACCACAAGGACGATTTATGTAATTCTTGGGATGAAGAAAAATTGTGGTTTATTGTCATTTCAGGCAGTAACCCATTTTAAAAGAAAGAACAGAGCCATGCTTAAGATTATTTTTTTCAAATCTCATGCTCTGATTCTAAAAACAAATGTTTGTCACCAAAAGGACAAATGTTTCCTTCACAAATATTTTTCCTTCTATAAATTCTTCTGAAAAATATTTGTCATCTAATGTTGGGAACTATATTTAAAGTTGATCAGACAAAGTACATGAAAGATGAAGGACTATTGAAGACAAAGAAAGACAAGGGACCTACTTGGCAAAGAAGTATTTATTATCTAGTCCCTTGTAGTCATTTGTAACCCTAGTATCTTTATTATATAAAGAGATGCAGGGAATTAGGTTTATTAAGTGTCAAACAATGTAAACACATAGGAAGTGTGTGTGTGTCTAGGGCGTGAGTTTTTGAACACCTAGACTATTGTGTTAGTCGACTAGTTGGTCAACCTCAAGGATCATGGATCCCTGTTAGATTGTAACCGTCTTAGAGTTGATCATCTAGGATTGGGGCTGTAGATGTGTTTTGTAGAACACATGATGATGACGAAGAAACCTTTATACAATAACATTGTTCTTTGATTATTCCGTTGTGCATGTTAAATGTTATTGTGATCCTAGATAAGGTCTAATAAACCTAGAGCAACGATTCTTAACATGTGGTATCAGATCGGGTAGCTCTCGATATCTAGGATCTACAAGGTTTCTCGAAGAGAATGGCGAAAAGAAGAAAATTTTGAATCTGAAAAATTTTCATAATGCTTCTGCAGGTCAGTTTTCAAACAGGTATAACTTTTTCGTTAACCGTTGGATCGGGCTGAAATTTTAGGTGGACGTTCTCTATATACTCATCTAACTGTCCACCGGAGGGATCGTCGATCTGAGCTTTTATGTGTAAGTTATAGGCCGTGGAAGTCTGCTGCAGAAACACATTTGTAAGTCGAATTTTTAGGGTTTCTTCCTATTTGTTTTAGGGTTTGTCACTTGTTACTGCAATTAATGGTCTTAGGATTTGTATTATACTACATGTTCTATGGTCTACTTTTCATATGGCAATCAAGGAAACCCTAAGCGATTATCTTTTTGGCTATACGAAAACATAAAGTGATTACATATTCATTGGCTGTACAATAATACCCTCGTACTTCACTTTTTATGATCATGGGACGGTGGAAGATAAATGATTTACTGCATGGAATATTGGTAGCAATTGAATATTAATAAGTATAAACTCACTCGTACTGGATTTCTTTTCATATTATTTGCTACTGGGATTCGTTATGAATTTTTACGTACTGTGGTTTTGGATTCAAAGGATAAGACGTGATCGGATTCAATGTACGAGATGCTTCATGGATCATTGAACCTTGGTTTTGATTATTGAATGGTTAATACTGTTTGACTTATATTTCAACTGTTCGCACATTTGAAAACAGTTTGTACTGCTCATTATGTAAGAGGCATGGTTTCTATTGGTTTGATTGGTCGAGTGAACGTATGGATATTTTACCACTGCTAGCTTCTTGGTTTCAACTGCTAGTCGGTTTCCACTGTTAGTTATCTCGTTACCACTGCTTAGCTTCTTCATTACCACTGTTACATACTCGTATCCACTGATAGTTTATTGTGATTACCACTGCTACGCTTGAGAGTTACCACTGCTCCATGATATGTTACCACTGCTGTTCGAAGTTAATATTGTTCATGGTATCTTACTGTTGAAGTCATGGTTTGTACTACTGTACTACTTACTCCTGCTTGCTTGATAATCAATATTGCTCGTAGAATTTCCTATTACTTATTCTGATTGCGTAGCAAGCTAATGGACAAAGCTTATAAGGTCAGTGGGAAATTCTCAATCAATTCATTGGTCTATGGCTGCACTATTATCTTAACTTGATTACTTTTAATTCGTGGGACCATGGTGGTATTGTTATCTATTGGTAGATGATCTTCACGTGCATGATTGTTATCAAATACTATTATATTGCTCAAGATCATGCGACAAGAGTTTCTATGATTGGCTATAATGGCGGTTTATGGAAATCTTGACATGGTCCAAGATAGATTACTTTGGTTTATATGTTATTTATTTTTAGAGGAGGTCACGTAGTGTTGTTCGATATACATTATTTCCGCTGCTTATATCATTCGATATCGGTCAACACATGATTTTTGGTTCTCGAATTGTTTTGGACTTGAGGGGAAGCGAGAATGATACACACACATGAGATTTGGTTCACACACACAAGAGGATTTTGGTTATTTGTTCTTAAACGACAAAAAGCTCATATTTGGATTTATTGAATTATTGATTACGAAGAAGGTTGATTATCACTAATTTGATGTTGTAGTTGAGTTTCAAAGGTTTGTGTCCTTATCATATATCAAAGTGAGTATTACACTTTGTAGATAACTTGTTCGTGCTTAAAGGATGTTGACGACGACTTGCAAAATCTAGTTTTCATAGGTCAAGGGGTGGATGGATGAAGACCTAGTTAACTATCACTTAAAGGAGTTACATTGTAGTGCTCAGTGTCTCATTAAAAATGAGGATTTTGTCAAGAGGTTGTGATCTACTTATATTTTTGTTGTGGTATAAGTTCGACGTCACGTGGATAGTACAAGACATAAGACACAAGTTTGGGATATTCTACTTCTTCAACAAATTCGTTATATTTGGTTTTCTTCACAAGTGATCATTACAAGGAGCTTACAGATTTGATGAATCATTTGTTGTTCATGCACCACTCAAGGGGAAGTTTCTACTGCTTACATTCCCTATTTGGATAATAACAAAAAGGGGAAGAGATGTTGGAGTGGCGTGGCATGAATTAAGGGGAAGTTTGTTATCTTTCATGACATATTTGTTTGTGCTTATTTGGTTTTGTCATTATCAACTAGGGGAAGATTGTTGGGAACTATATTTAAAGTTGATAAGACAAAGTACATGAAAGATGAAGGACTATTGAAGACAAAGAAAGACAAGGGACCTACTTGGCAAAGAAGTATTTATTATCTAGTCCCTTGTAGTCATTTGTAACCCTAGTATCTTTATTATATAAAGAGATACAGGGAATTAGGTTTATTAAGTGTCAAACAATGTAAACATCACATGTGTATGTGTGTGTGTCTAGGCGAGTTTATGAAGCGCCTAGACTATTGTGTTAGTCGACTAGTTGGTCAGCCTCAAGGATCATGGATCCCTGTTAGATTGTAACCGTCTTAGAGTTGATCGTCTAGGATTGGGGCTGTAGACGTGTTTTGTAGAACACATGATGATGACGAAGAAACCTTTATACAATAACATTGTTTTTTGATTATTCCGCTGTGCATGTTAAATGTTATTGTGATCCTAGATAAGGTCTAATAAACCTAGAGCAACGATTCTTAACATCTAATGAAAACTAAATAGCCTTGAAAAATAACTCGGTCTCAATTTTTGAAAATCATCTGGACTTGTCATTTGTCAAAATCTCTATCTCTCAATCAACAACTTATGTCATTGATTGAGGGGGAGAATGATTTCAATTAAATCAAAAAGGTTATTTGTCAAACAATTGCAATGTCTTATACAATTGGTTCAAGACCTTGGCTAATGTTATGTTTTCATAAGATACTTAAGCATGCTTGAATATTGGAGTTTAACGTCTCAAAATCTGATCCTTATCAGTTACTATGTTTCTCAAAAGCACGTCACTATTCTCCTCAAAAATTTTCAAAATTTAATTTAAATCAATAGAGATCACAAATCTCAATGGATTTGAAAATTATGATCGGGGGAGAATTTGTGATTTAAATTGGATATAAACTGATAATTCGATAAATGGTTTAGAAATATTATAACAAGCTCTCCTCCCTACATGTTCCAAACGATTTCAAAATTTCCGTGCACATGTTAAGGGGGAGCATCTATATCAAACCAAAAAGGATTGAAACGTGATTGATTTGTCTCTAAGTGCAGGTTTTCCCTAATATGTGCAAAACACTTTCGAATCTCGATGCACATATTGAGGGGGAGCAACTTTTAGAAAACCACATCCTTTCCCAAAAATATCTTTAACAAAGTATTTAAAATACTAATTTTGATCGGAAAAGTGATGTCGATATTTTTTAGAAAATGTTGATCAAAGAAGTGAATTCTTAATTCTCAATCTGAAGATTTTCAAATCCTCTAGCCTCCATGTGCCAAAACGATTTCAAACACACGATGCACATGTTGAGAGGGAGCTTTTCTCGAAATATCAAAACAATTCGTGTACAAAATCTTTGATCATAGATCACAAGTACCTGGATTGATTATTAAAACGGTTTTCAAATGGTTTCAATGGCAGAAGAACAATACCAAAAAGACCGACCAAATTTATTTTATGCAGGGAGATATAAGGATGGTTAGGTTAGGTATTCGTTCCCACGATCCCGCTAGAGCCGGAGGGATCTACCCAGGTACAATCCACTAGATAGTGTAGAAGTCCTTAGGTATGATGAAAAAAGGAGAAAAGTTAGAAATAGGAAGAGTGCGGACTGAGATAGAGCTAGAACTGGAATAAACCCAACAAGGTTCTAGTTATGAAGTCTCGGTAAGCACTGAATGGGTTGAATAATGAAAAATAATTGAATGTGAAAAGGGTGAAAAGAAATAGCCCTCCAATTATTCAACCTTAAGGCAGAAACCGGGTTCAATACATATGCTACTGGTGGTTACTAAGGTAACACCGGAATTGAAGACAAGACGTCATGGACCCAGTGACGCACTGCACTACAACCTCCCAAGCTACTCAAGTTCCTCTTAAAAGGACTTGTTTCATTCTCATGGGAAACCTACATTATCTATCGACTTTCTCTTGGAGATTGTTGATATTGAAGAAGGAGACCCTCTCCCTAGTAGGCTCAAATGTGCATAGAGCCACCGGATCATCAAATCTCAGGACATAATCAATGCACTATTGAGTGAGTCTAGAGCCACGAGATCATCAATAAATCTCTAGGACACATCAATCAACCTTGGTCCAGAAATAGATTGACGGATGAAGAGCACTCGACGTGTATTAATACACTAGAAGGGGTTGAATGTTTTACCAATTTAAAACAATGTGGACGTTGATAGATAGATATAAAAGATGAGATAAAAAGCACATCACCACGACACAAAGTATTTATATACAAGGAGTCCTGAGTCACCTAGAGTCCAACTCCTTATGGCGGAGAAGCCTTCTGGCGATAAAGCAAACCTTTTACGGTACAAAGCTAAATACGAGGTTCTTTCACACCAAGGCGAACCACACCTAACCAACGTCGCCTACCCTTTTCACGATTGCTAGGCTAACCATCCTTGTGGTATATTAGGCTAAGCACCTAGTTCCATTACCGAACATCTAAGTGATGATCTAGTACTAGTCTATCTTGTACATGAAACACCATAATAGTACATCTAAACCTTTCACTAATGCCTTTAGCTAGATCTTCAAGACACCTTTCATGTCTTGTGGCTGAAGACACCTTTCACTAATGGAAATCCTTATATGCCAACATGTCGTCTTGACCCTTGAGACATCTTTCACTAATGTCTTCAACACACACTTGCTTCAAGCCAACATCAATGAGGAAGCACAACATGAGCTTGGTGGGATCTTACCTTTAGAGGAACCTAGAAGATCACACAAAACAAAGACAAACTATAGATCCATAGATCAATAGACAAGGGACCTCAAATAGAAACATGGGGAGATAGAAACGATGGGGAGATTCAATATCAGAAATCATTGACGGGAATGTACCTTAAGGATACCGGTCGGATACCTTGTGCTTAGTAAACGCCCTTTTCTAGTTGTTGCTTATACTCTAGTTCAAACCATTCATTTGTGTATTAATATTTCAAAATAAAAGGTGTTTATGATTGATAATTGATTTTCATTAAAACCTTCGTTGTATTGCAAAACACTTTATATTAAGCAGTACACAATTGTTTTCAAATCACTTTCCATCAATCAGTGAATCTCAATTCGCTGGTTCACTCACTCCGTGTTGTCTTCTTTGATACGTTCCGGTTTGAGAACAGCTAGAGCAGCTGCGAAACCCTGTCAAGGAGATTCTTAGGAATTCTACTTGATCACAGGCAGTACTTGTACTGATCAACGGTGAACCATGGGTTGTGTACCTCAATTCAATAAAAGTGATCAAAGACACTTTCAGATGCGCTTTATTGCTAAGCTGTTGTATCTTGCGTGTACACCCAACGTTTGGTTGATCAGAATTGAGGATTCAATCCATAGCCGCATACTCACACAACATATTCATTTCTAAAGAAATCATGATAAGTGCATCAACGACTCTGATATTTGCACTCCATGCACGCTGCTACGCAAATATCATGAATCAACTAAAGCTTCCGCTACTCTGATGAGAAGATATCATGATCCAGAATGTGAGCATGTCGGTCCAATGTCACAACATCACATAATGTCAACACTACAAAGGAAGAGTTTGAGATTTATGGTAGCTGATGATCTTAAAGCTGGCTTAAAACTTATAATCACGTGGATCAGTTAAAGACCTCCACTTGGATTAACAATACATGCAGAACATGAAGAATCAAAGACTATGGGCTACAGAGCAAAGAACTTAATTAAGAATCCAAGAACAATAAAAATGTAATGTCTGCTTGTATTCAATGTAAATTGAGGTGATCTCCCTTAGGGGGAGATTGTTAGGATTTAGAAAATCCATTAGTTAAAGTGTCGGTCACCTCAAGTATATGTACTCGTTAGAAAGCTCGTAGACGTACTCAAGTTAGGTTAATAAGTGGTTAGTTATGTAACACCGTGGAGGACGGATGGGTCTTTACCCACTGTAAGCCTGATCCACAGCCCGTAGGAGGCGAGTCTTGTAAGAAACTATAAATACCCTCTACCTCCCAAGGTAGAGGGTTGGAGCTTCAATACTATTTTTCTTTGTTTCATCAAGTTCCCACTTCTCTCTCTACTTTCTCTCTCTAAACCTTCAAACCATACGCCCCACCTTTATATGTTATGATGTGTTTGTGAAATCCAATATGCTACAAATAGCATTAGCAACACATTTATCATGACAACCAGAAAACATGCTTTTACGACAACCAACACAAGAAGCTTCAAACATAACATTTAAAGTACTTCAAGATTCAGCATTCGTTACATCACTTTTTCCATTACATTTGTCAGACGCAATATCTAAAGTGGGAGTAACATGAGTTTTATTCAAAGTCCTAAGGTGTTCTTCTACTTCAGAGATCTTTATTGTTCTTTTCTTACGTCGCAACTTCCTATTCTTCCTTGTGGTGCTCTTAAGCTATGAAGTGCTAGCGTTGGGAAAAGAGGCAACTATTCCTGTTTCAGTAGAGGGAAGCACATTAGTTTCTTGTGATGTGTCATTAGGCAGTCTAAGAATTCCTAGTGCAATAACGTTTGTGTTACTATTCCTATCTTTCTTAAGTTTTACCAACTCTGCTTTTAGATCATGGATAGTGTGTAACAAATATTGATTTTCAGAACGAGTGTTTCCATTTTGTCGTAAACATCTTTGGTATATGCAAGATGATCATCAATATCTTTTGACGCTTGAGCACGAATCGTTTTGAGTAAATCAAATATGACGCCATATTTCGTTTTAACTTTTGAAATTTCTTGTTCATATTTTGAAATTTGACACTTCAAAGACACGTTTTCATCATCCAGTTACTCAAGTTTTAGATTAAGAGTTTTGGTATGCAACTGGTTGATTTGTTTTGCAAAGCGAGTTCTCGATTTTGACAATCTTTTTCACACCATTGAAGACGACATTTTGCATTTGAAAGCTCGTTTAACAAATGCTCATTTTCAACTTTTAAAGACTTGATTTGTGACACATTATCGATATTCTCAACATTTTCAACAGTATCAACAGAATCAACAGCGATATAATCAAATGCATATGCAACAGAATGTAATAACACAACATTTATGGTATCAGCACATATAACATCTTACAAGAGTCGATCAACATCTTTTCTTAACACTTTCTTTTTACGTTTATCATTTGAAATCGATGTTTCTGTTTTCTCGAAAACTGTTTTCATAAGTCCAAGCTCCTTGTGAAAATCCCTTTCTCAATATATTGCACACATTTTCAAATTTCGGACATGAGGTAAAATTCTTTTCTGAAAAATATCTCTTTGTTCTCGTACATGAGGTGATTGAAAATGTTCAACTTTTATTTCAAAATTGATTTCACTTTCACGTTCCATAATTTTGATGTCCGATATGAATGGTTCAAAATATTTAAGAATTTGACATGGTTCAGGTAATGTTTTTACTTCACTGAGTGAAGGTAAAGGACCATTAATTTGTGCAGTATTGGGTTGGGGACCAACATTAGAAGACTCAGAAATAGGCGTGATTACCCAAGGTGTATTAGAATTATCCTGTTGTGCGACGAAAGTTATGGCTTTTGAATAGTTAAATGGTCTGTTATAAACAACATTTTCTAATTTTGACCGACTCTCGTCTTCTGCATCTAATTCCTCCATATGATTATATTCAACAACACTCATAATGGAATCATCAATTCTATGTTCTGCACTGTAAACTTGAGGATTTTGTTTGAATGCTCTATGTGAAAACATTGGTTTGTAATCAGCAAGATTCGGTCCATATCCATTTAGATTTGGTTTAAAAGTAAACTTTTGAATAGTTGTGATTGACTCACCATGTTTATAAACAACATTTCGAAACTCTTTGATTTTGTTTTGTAAGTCGACTATTTCCTCAAGATAGTCATCTATTTGTTTCCTTGAATGTTTTTTGTATTCACAAAACTGTTTTTGACAAGATAACAACTCAGACCTGGCTTTTTGAGTTTCTGAAGTGAGAGCGTTAAGTTGTTGTTTATGATCATATTTCAGTTGTTCTATTTGAGACAACAAAGCATTCTTGGATACAACTAGATCACATATCTGTTTTTCCAAAGATTTTTCATTTTGGTATGATTTAGCAAATGCGACTTCAAAACCTTTTTCACGTTTCTCTTTTGTTTGAAAAATGTTGAGTTGAAAATTTAAGCATTCATTATCCTTAGTCAACAGTGCAATTTTATCATGTAATTTCTTATTGATGTCTTTGCACATTTCCATTCGAGATTCTTGGGTCTGAATTAAGGTCATGAGCTCAATATCTGGATTAGACACAGGTTCAGCTTGTTCAACATGAGTCGTGACACGATCATTATTTAGATCCTCAAATATAACCACGGAGTCAACTTGATTATCAGTATTAAACATAAGGTCATCTTGATCTTCAAATATAACTACGGGATCTATTTGATTATTATCGGAATGAGATGTAGACGGCTCATGTTGAACACTCTGATCCTCGTCGGATCTGCGATGTTGGCGGAGATATCAGTCGATAATGAATATCGTTTGATCCGGTACCTGAGACAAGACGTCAATGTCATACACTGGGCCTGTGTTACTCATGTGGAGTTCTTGCGTGTTTTCCATTAACATCACTACTGCATTAGCCTGCAAGTCCTCCATGTCATCATCAGAATCTGCATTTACCATGAAGCTCTGTTCCTTGTTGGTAAGAGTGCCACCAGCTTCATCCTTGAAAGCCAAGAGTAAAGCCTCTTTGTGATAAGCGCTGCCTCTTGTCCTTGGCTTTGGGCATGCATTAGCCAGATGACCCTTCTCATTACAGTTATAACAACGAAGACCATTAACCCCAGTCTGAGCATTTACTTGAGCTCGTTGTTGTGGAGCACCCATGTTATTCCTTCCATTAGCATTAAACCCTTGACCACTACCCATCTGACGACATTACCACGATTCTGAACTTCAACACGTCCATTGTTAACAACAACCTGATTCCTTGTGTTTGATGAGGTATGAATGCGATTATTGGATTTGTTGGAATATCGACCGAAGGCTCTAGCAATCATGACAAACCCTTGTTGCAATGCATCGAAAGCTTCTGCATCCTCATTAGATTCACTATAAAGTGCTTGATCATTGTTGTTATTGTATGGAACCAATTTAGTTTCTTGGGATTGTTGCTGTGACGGATCATATGGTGTAATTGTAGCAGTTGGTTGTGGAGGATTTGTGAAGACAGTTTGCAAAGTAGGGAATTGAGGATAACACGTTTGAGCCCACAAAGCTAGAGTTTGATTATCCGGAAGTGAAGGCGAAGCAGGGACTCCACGGATAATCCTTTCTTTGTCAACTTCCTTTTGGTGGGGCTTCAAATAGTCGTACAACAATCCGTATGTAGCATGATGAAGATTCTTCGCTTGACGGATGAAATGACATACTTTTCCCAATCAGGACCAAGACTACTAAGGAACTTAGTGTTTACTGCAATTCTTGGCATAATGATGTTATGTATTTCCAAGTCATTGATGATGTCTGAGAATCGATGATGATATGACTCTAATGTCTCCCCTGGTTCAATCATGAAGTGTTCATATGCTAAGTAGATTTTGGATTCCATGTCTTATTGATTGAGTTATGTTCCTTCCATTAAAAGAAGAATATGCTCCCACATTGCTTTAGCAGTCTTTTGAGCATCAACACTACGAAGTATCGGATTGGGTAATCCCAAAAGGATATATTGCATTGCAAGTTCATCGGCTTCCATGTGTAGAAGTTGATCAGTAGTGAGTTCATTAAGACCGACAACGTTGGTGATATCATATCTTGGTAGATTAGCATTCTGATCTTCGGGTACACTGATAGTAGGCATCTGAAATGGACCTTCAAGGATGACCTTCTTCAAGAACTTTCCATGTGGCTTCTTTAGATCACAGAACCTAAAGAACCTTATCACCCATTGATCGTAGTTTCCGGGAGTGAGCATTGGAGATCTATCAAGTGATCCAGCTTCATGAATGGATTGTTGGCTACTTAAAGCTTCACACATCTTTGCAAACCAATACGGTTCCTTCATAGCATACTTGGATGGATGCTGATTTTGAAAGTTTGTGTAAGGTTGTACTTGAAGACTAGGGGGTGGTGGAATCATTTGTGGTTGAATTTCTCCTTGAGGAAATTGTTGTTGAAATTGTTGTTGTTGTTGATAGAGTTGTTGTTGTTGTTGTTGTTGTTGAGGATACACATGAGGAAAGTAGCTAGAGTATGGTGGTTGAGACATCTTGAAACTTGTGTTGATGATGGATCTTTGTAGTCGAATGAAACTTTGTTGATGAAGTAACCTTATGCGTAGAAACCAGCTTAAGCGTAGAAAGCACCTTATGCGTAGAAAACCACCTTACGCGTAACAATAGAGCTTACGCGTAGGAATAGCTTACGCGTAGACTTGAGAAACACTTAGCTTAGGCGTAAACCAAAGGCTTGGTAGTAGAATGCTTATGCGTAAGATTATCTTATGCGTAAGACAGGCTTAGGCGTAAGAAAATGCTTAGACATAAAGAATTCTATGCGTAAGATTTAGCTTATGCGTAAAAACTAGGGTTTTGCCCAAAAATCCTTTACACTTATACCAGTGTAAAAGATATCCAAAGTCAAAGTGTTTTCAGGCTTATCCAAGCAAGAAAACACTGAGTAAACCAATAGCACTGAAGAGCTTACGCGTATACTTTGAATGCTTACGAGTAAAACTAGGGTTTTACTATGCGTCAGGAAGTACCAAATGTAACCAAAACTGATTTTTAAGCACAAAAACGTTTAGAAACCTGATTTTTTAGGATGAAGTAGCTTCAAAATCACCAAAATAACACAAAATTATGAAACTTGATGATCCAAAACACCTTTTCACCTTACGCGTAGAAAATACTATACGAATCAAATCAAGCTTAAAAACACTTCTACACGCGTAAAGTTTAAAACTTGATGCTAAAAACTTAAACTTTAACACAAGATAAACCTTAAAGTACAAGAATCTTGAGTTTTAAAGTGTAAAATTTATAGTTTTAAAGCGTTTGAAAAGTTTAGAACTGAAACCCACGCGTATAGTTTAAAAAAACTTCAAAAACAAGAGTTTTTCACCCAACTAGATGGCGAATGATACCACTGTTAGGTCACCATATTGTAACACAAGCATCAATGTATAAGAAATATAGAAGAGAAGGGATCGGATGAACACTAAACACAATATACACGAATGATTTAGAAAGGTTTACGCGTGGGATATAATGAGAAGTGAACAACCAACTCCCAAATGGGAGTTTACAACATTATTTATAGGGAAGGAACTAGGGCAACACACAAGTTCCATTCCTTTCCTTATTGGGCTTGGATCAAGGCTTATGGGCTTTCCACATAAGCCTTGCCATTAATACTAACTTAAAAGCCTAATTAAGCAACATATTACATATTGATTACAAACACTTGAAATATAGTTTAGGAGTGATTCCAACAATGTCAAATCAATATGAAACCCAATCCATACCCTCAAAACAAACGTACCCTAAAATGCTTTTAATCTCAACCATTGATTTATTTTTAGATGGAAGGTAGGGATGAGTCATTGGTATATGAGAAAAGTTTTGTATGTAAAATAATTCTCCTCCTAATATTGATGTTTTGTTGGATTTCATGGTCATTTGCCGCATCACTATCATGAAATAGTGATTTGATTATTTAAATTCAACTACAGCCAATGGTTCTCATGCAAGGTTTTGTGACGCATAGATTGCATTAAATAATCGATGTAAAAGATTGTTTACTACTCTGATATTTCTAAATTCATCTTCTACAGCACAACAACATCTATACCTTCATCAAGCATTATACCTTCTACAAGTTTTACATAAAAGGTTAACCTTTCAATCTTCACGAGAATGATAGCGATCAAGTTTGCTGGTTAGGGGAAATTATTGTTATTTCGGGGGAGTATATTTGACTTAAAAGGGAGATTGTTTGATCTTTCAAGGGATATTTTGATTCTCAATGGTTACTTCACGAGCTTCAATTGGTTATTCTATTAATGATTATCAACCTGAAGCTTACGTATTCATGATAAATCATAATCATCATGAGTGGGAGAAAATATTTTGGTTGACCATCATGGAAGATATTTGCATTAGTGAAGATATTGAGATTAAGAATTCATTTCTCCAAAGTAGTTTGATCAAGAAGATATTAGTCGTATTCATGGTTGGTTATTGTCTTCATGGTATTTTTGTCAAAAATAGTTAGTTGAATGGAAGATTAGTGACATATTCATAAATGTTGAAGAGAAATTACATCATCAAGTTGTTTGGAATAAGTGGTAGTGTCTCATCAAACTTGAAGTTCTATCAAGATAACTATTTCAAGAATATTATGTGTGATAACTTTTATCAACATCAATCATCTTCAACAACAAACCAATCAAGGTCAAAAGCAAAGACTTCCACAACCGTGATCACTACTTCAAGATATGGATAGTCAGTGAGGAGGAGGGAAAGATATGAATATTCAAGGTTAAAGACAAATTTTCAAATCTTCTATAAAGCTCAATTGTTTATCATCTTATTTAAGTTTTTTCGTCGAAAATGTTCAATGTTTTAAAATCTACATTCATGATCAAGTTTGTCAAGAGTGATTTCAAAAACGTTCAGTTTCAGGATTCAAGTTGCAGATAGAAATCAAGATTTACCATTTATCTTCGAGAATGCTGATTTTGAGTTCAGGAATTAAAGATTAAAGTCAAGTTAATACCTTCAATGATAAGAATGTGCCACAAGGTCGTCTTCAACTTATATACAAGAATTTTCAGCAGCTCAAAGATATGTTTGGTTTAGAAAAATGATTTACTACTTAAGCTAGAGAAAGTTCGACTTGATATTGCCGTTAAAAAAGTTAACAAATGTCTTGTTTTCTAAAGAAGTAATTAGAAGATTGGAGATGTATGTTATTGATCGATAAAGATAAAGAGGCATGAGTTGTCGGTCTACGCATCAAAGCTTGAGAGAAATCGGCATCAAAAATAGAATAAGGATTGTTCCAAAGTAGATCATTTAGGGGGAGATTGATGAAAATAAATAAATCTACTTGTAAACACTTTTATAGTGTAGGGACTAGATGCGTTAAGTTAACAAATTACTACTCTTATGAAACTATATATAAGAGACGACTAGTTTATTTTTCATAGGTGTGTAATACACATAAGTCACATTCAATTGTATCAATATCAATTGAAAAAAAGACCATTAACCAAATTTTCTCTTTTCACACACTAAATAGACCTTTAATTACACACACTAATCATCAATCAAGAATCCAAGCTCATCTAATAGGGTTATACACCATATGGTCTTCAGCACTTAGGATATTTTCTTCAACGTAAAACTTGTATACGCCGTATATATAATTGATGGTATACGGCGTATACCTTGTCTAGAACTTGTACTTCTTAGCTTTTGGATTCTTTCTTGGTGTTTTCCGGTCATTTCTGCGAAAATTGCTCCAAAGCACCATATTTCGCGCCATTACAAAATAGATAGCAATTAAGTACCAAATAACGTATAAATAATATAGAAAAATGCAATTATCGTGGGATATTGATGCTAAACAAATGCACTTATTTGACGTTATCAACGTCGTAGACATGTTGGGCTTGGGTTGCCTATAAATACGAACCTTAAAACCGATTTTAGGTTACACTTTTACAATCAAATGATCCCAGAAGCTTTTCTCTGCCATTCCACCTCATTCCAAGTTGCAATCATCAAGAGAAGAAGACTCTAACATCATATAAATAATTTGTTTAATTCGGTTTGATTATCATAACTATTATGAATACTTTTTCTTATTTGATTTTTATGTTTATTGATATTATGACCGTTATTGAAGGCTAAGTACCTTGTGGTTACCATGTTATGAACCTTAATGATTATATGAAATGATTTGCTAGTTTAATTCATTTTCTGATTCAAATAGTTTATATGCTTGTCATTATTGTTAATAGTAATTAACGAGTAGGAGACCTTCTAAAACTTAAAATCTAGATTCACAAACATACAATCAATATCAATTTTTTGGTTAGTGGTATGGCCAATAACCTAACAAGGTTAAAAATGGTAAACTATAGGGTTTAATTATTAATTAAAGTAAACTAAACATTTACTAAGTAGTTCAACTTCACAAGTCATATAAGTTAGTTGGTAATATTTATGAATGGAATATAACTTGATATCATCTACAGAATTCGATACAGATGGTCATAGGAAATGTGTGTAGGGATAACTGGCCATTAATAGACATGCGCTACATCCGATCCACTGAACTAGGATTTGGTTAGACATGGCACTCGCGAATCATGTTATTTGGTTCATTAAGATGAATACATTTTTATCTTATTTTAATTTTTATCCAATTTCATTTACTTGTCATTTTCTTTGTTATTTAGATATAAAATTTCCGAAATACTGATCTTGTGGATCTAAAACATAAGCCCCCTCCTCCTCACTTTATATGTTTTCATAATTTACTTTCTACCAAACGATTTCTTTCGCTCATGTGAATGACCTGATCTTTACCAAGTCTGTGTTATACACAATCGGGTACACTACCATTAAAATAATAAATAAATAAAAAAGACAGACCTCAAATTAATCTTTTGCAAAATTAGTGGTCTAATCCTAAAATTAAACAAACAATGTAACCATTAAAAAAATGGATGAAAAGTTTATCAATTGAACAATTAGGTCAAAAACCCAAGAATCTAAATCATCTAACAATCAACAATGTAACCATTAAAAAAATAAATTTAATGGATATATGAACTTATACCTTGGATTAGATTAAGATAAATGGAAGAAATTAACAAAAAGGAGCACTTGAAAATAACCCAAAATCGTCTATGTGTTTTTGTAAATAGGGAATGGTAAAAAACTGTCTTGAGCCGTAGCCAATCATTAAGTACCCATGACCGCTACGTCGTAGAGGATAAATTCTCTATGCCATATAAAAGTTTTGACAGGTAAATGAATGCTTAATAAAAACTCGCTACACCGTAACAATTACGATTTGCTACGTCGTAGAAACTACAGAACAAATTTCCCCACTTTTCGGTTAAATTGAATGCACAAATCGTACCTTTGCCTTGAACCTCACCATTTCCTGATGAGGAGTGATTGTTTTCCATACCTAAAGTATTATCAAACTAACAAAACTAAAGAAAAATGAAAAACAAAAAAAATACTCCCGAGTTTTTGATTATCCAAAACTATTAATTTAATCTTCCTTCAAGAATATTCGATGGTCATTCTTATCAAATTCAACCCAGAATAAAAAACAAACAAACAAAACCAAATCATAACACAATACATAACATAAAAGATAAGCATAGATAACCTCCCACAAAGCGCTTGTTTTTGGTTGAGTCACGAGCTTGACTATAACCTTATTTACTGGGTAATAGGGTGTTCATCCCCCCACTTAAGTGTAAGTGTGGGTGATAGTTGCAATAAACATTGTAATGGTGTACATTTGCTACAGGGAGGAAAAATAAGGCTAAAAATTCATACCTAAAGAGATATCTTAGTTCTCTTTTTTTTCTTATTGCAATGCCTGATGGACTAGCAGTCTGCATGATAGGTAAGCCTTCCTTTAGCTCAATAAAAGATAAGAAAGAGTCCTTGAATAGTAACCACCGCAATTCCTTTTCAATCTTCAACGGGTCAAAGTCTAGGTTCTCATCCATCACGAAAGTGTTAATCGTTCCTAAAGAACTATCATTACTCTTATCAACCATCTCAAAATCATTCACAAATTCAACCGTCTCTTCAACCTGGACAACATCCCTGAATTTTTCAAGTTTAGTTTCTTACCCATCCTGAACATCATCCTGTTTTATACTCATCTCATCAGTACATCGTTCCAAAAAAAGACTTTCTTTTTCTTGGTGTTTTCTTCTCCTAACCGAATAAGTTCAACATGATTTCTTCAAATATTAAATCCTCTTCTTTTGGTAGGGAATTCAACGAGTATGGTAAACTAGGACAAGTGGAATCTATTTCTATTTCCTTCTCTCTACTGGAGATGTACAATAACTTCTTTGTACAAATTTAAACATAAAATGAAGGAAAAATAGAAACAAAATGGAAAAAATTCCCTAAGATTCGCTCGATATGATAATGTGAGCAACAATGGTTGGATTTCAAAAGATGTCACTCAACCGACTGCCAGTAGGACTCAAACCATTCTAACATTTCAAGAGATAGACAAACAACCCATAAAGAGCACACTACTATTCATCATATCATAAAAATAAGAAAATAAAAATCATAAAAATAAAAAAAGAAAATAAAAACATCCTAAATAATTCTTAAACAAACCAACATAAATAAAAGACAAAAAACAGAAAACAAAAAATGTTAGAACGACTTTGATCCCTATGATTGGAGGCTAGTGTGTGTAAATTCTGTGTGCATGTGTGACTGAGAGAGAATTGAGAATTTTTCCTTTGAATTGAAGTTTGTTTTTACAACTGAGTTCCTCACCTTCAAATGAACTAACCTTTCTCTATGTATACGTCCATAAAGGGGAAGTTTGACTATTTGATAATATTAGTTCCTAGGATACATATATAACTCATATTTGTCATAAAATCAATGAACTAATCATAGCAATCAATTTTTTATCCAAATTAATAAAAAATTATTTTTCACATTTTTTTTAAAACAACATATCTTGCAAACGGTAAATCTTCAAACTACAAAAAATACACCATCGTTACGAGAATTAAATTATTTTTCTATAGATATGCATTGTTATATTTTTCGACGAAGTTTTTTTTTTAAAATTTCGCCCAGAAAAATCACATGTGATTTATAAAAATCACATGTGATTTTTAAAATCACGTGTGATTAAGTAAAAATCAAATCACATGTGATTTTTTAAAATCACATGTGATTTTTAAGACGCAATTTTTTAAAAAGTTTTGTCGAAAGTATATAACAATGCATATCATATGAAAGATAATTTGTCTGCGTCGAATGAGTATAATTTTTGGCGTAACGATTAACGGTTTGTGAGATATTTAATTTTTAAAAAAAAAGTGAATATATTTTAATAAAAGAAATGCGTGGCTATAATTGGTTGATTGGTTCTATGACAAATATGAGTTCTATATTGAACTTTTCTCTTAGTTCCTATACTGTACTTTGTAACTTATACAAGTTGTTCATTATATATATGAGTTGAGATCAATATAGATCTTATATTTGCTAAAAATCTAATAAATCAATCTTAGCAATTAATTTTTGATCAAAATTAATAAAAATACCATTTTCATTCTTTTTTTAAAAACAACATATCTTGCAAACGGTAAATCTTCAAACTAAAAAAAATACACCATCGCTACAAGAATTAAATTATCTTTCTATAGATATGCACTTCTCTATATTTTTGACAATTTTTTTTTTCAAAAATTCCGTCCAGAAAAATCATATATGATTTGTAAAATCATATATGATTTGTAAAAGTCGAATCACATATGATTTTCACAAATCATATATGATTTTTACAAATCACATATGATTTTCAAAATTCATATATGATTTGTAAAAATCGAATCATATATGATTTTCACGAATCATATATGATTTTTCTGTGCGGAAATTGTAACATATTGGATTTCACATACACATCAAACCACAAACAAAGTAGGCGTACACAAGAGTTTTAGAGAGAGAAAGTTAGAGGTTTGGGAATTTTAGTGAGAGAAAGAAAAATCTTATTATGAGCTCCAACTCTCTACCTTGGGAGGTAGAGAATATTTATAGTACTACAATAAGCATACACACAACGGGCGTGGATCGGGCATACAGATGGGTAAAGACCGTCCGTCCTCCACGGTGTTACAAAACTAAATACTACTTAACATAAAATAACTACGACTACGAGCTTTCTAACGATTACATATACTTGAGGTGACCGACACTTTAACTCCTGGATTTTCCAAATCCTAACAATCTCCCCTAAGGGAGGTCACCTCAAACATACATTAAATTTCATAGAAAACAAACAGATATTACATTGAGATTGTTCTTGGATTCTTGTTCTGTAGCTCGTAGTCTTTGATTCTTCATTTTTTTTTTGCATGTTTGGATAATCTGAGTGGAGGTCTTTAAGCTTCGTAGTTTTGAGCCACTTTGAGATCATCACAACATTAAATCTCGACTCATCCATTGTGGTGTTGGTATTATGTGATGTTGTGACTTTTGGACCGTCATGCTCACATTCTGGATCATGATTTTTCTCATCAGAGTAGCGGAAGCTTTCGTTGATTCATGATATTGGCGGCGCGAAGCATGGAGTGAAAATATCAGAGTCATTGATGCACTAATCATGATTTCTTTAGATATGAATGTGTTGTGTGAGCATGCGGCTATGGATTGACCGCTGCATTACGATCATTTGCAAGCGTCGGGGTGTACTGCATAAAGCAGTTAGCAATAAAGCGCGCGAAAGTGTCTTTGATCACTTTCGATGAATTGAGGTACACGGCCCACGGTTCCCGTTGATCGATTACAAGTCTACTGTGATCGGTATAATTCGAAGAATTTCCTTGGCAGGGGTTTAGCAATTGCTCTAGCTGTTCTCAAACCGGAGCGTCTCAAAGAAGACAACACGGAGTGAGTGAACCAGCGAAACGAGATTCACCGATTGATGAAAAGAGATTTGAAAAACAATCGTGTATTGCTCAATAGAAATTGTTTTGCAATACAACGAAGGTTTTAATGAAAATCAATTATCAATCATAAACACCTTTTATTTTGAGAAATAAGTACACGGTCGATGTGCTAAAGAAAAGAGTTTCAAAGGTATCCGTCAATCCATAAACGAACCGGGATTGATTCAAAGATTGAATCTCTCCATTGTTTCTGTCGGTTGTCACATGGTTGATCTATTGGATAGATCTCACATGCCACCTACCAGGAGCTTGTTTGATGTTGGCTCGAGAAGGCTTTCCATCTTCATCGTGAATATGAAATGCATATCACTTAGATGTTACGGCAATACCACAAGGATAATGCGTAGGACTCATAATATATAATTTCTCTTTCCACATTGTGTGAAAGAGAGTCTTCATTGAAAGTGTCCTAATGAGATTTATTGATGATCTCGTGGCTCTAGACTCAATTGTGCACATTTGGTTCCTATGCGGAGACTAGGGAGAGGGTCTCCTTCTTCAATATCAACAATCTCTAAGAGAAAGTCGATAGATTATGTCGGTTCCCGTGAGAATGAAACAAGCCCTTTTAAGAGGAACTTGAGTGGTTTGGAAAGTTGAAGTGCGGTCGTCACTGGGTCCATGACGTCTTGTCTTCAATACCGATGTTACCTTGGTAACCACCAGTATCATATGAATTGAACCGGTTTACGCCTAAGGTTGAATAAATGGAGGGCTATTTCTTTTCACCCTTTTTACATTCAATTCTTTTTCATTCTTCAACCCCTTGATTGCTTACGAGACTTCATTACTAGAACCTTGTTGGGTTTATTCGATTACTAGCTCGATCTAGTCCGCACTCTTCCCATATCTCACTTTTCTCCTTTTTCATCATACCTAAGGACTTCTACACTATCTAGTGGATTGTCCACTGGTAGATCCCTCGGTTCTGGCGGATCATGGGACCTCAACCTAACCTTATCATCCTTATATCACCATACATAAAGTAAAGTTGGTCGGTCTTTTTGGTATTGTTCATCCGCCATTGGAACCAATTGAAAACCATTTGAAAATCAATCAAGATACTTGTGATATAGAATCAAAGCATTTTGTATATTAATTGTTTTGATATTTTAGAAATGCTCCCCCTCAACACATGCATAAAAATTTAGAAATTGTTTTAGCACATGGAGGCAAGAGATCTTTGAAATCGTTAGATTAATAGTGAAAGGTTCAATCTTTTGATTAACATTTTATAAAAATGATCATCATCACTTCCCAACCAATTTGAGTAGATAAAACATTTTGAGGAAGGATGAGTTTTTCAAAAGTTTGCTACCCCTCAATATATGCCTCGAATTTTGAAAGAATTTTGCACATATTAGAGGAACGCACTTAGAGACAATTCAATCACGTTTCAATAATTTGAGGTTTAAAATAGATGCTCCCCTCAACATGTGCATGGAAAATTTGAAATCGTTTGTCACTTACTGGGAGGCAAACATGCTAATCACTTATGAAACCATTTATCGAATTATCAGTTTAAATCAATTTAAATCACAAATTCTCCCCCGATCACAATTATCAAATCAATTGAGATTTGTGATCTCCGTAGATTTAAATTGATTTTGAAAGCTTTTAAGGAGAATTGTGACTTGATTGTGAAAGCGTTTTAATATGATAAGGATTGGATTTTGAGACTTTAAACTCCATTGATTAAACATGCATAATTATCTTTTGAAAACATAATAATAACCAATGTCTGGAACCAATTGTGTAACATTTTGTAAACCATTTAGAGTAGACCTTACTCATTTAAGTGCAAATAATTTGAAAATAACACTTTTTGATTTAATTGAAAAATCATTCTCCCCCTCAATCAATGACGAAAGTCGTTGATTGATGAGTTGAGATTTTGACACTTGATAAGTTCTTTTGATTTTCAAAAATAGAGTCGAAGTATTTTCAAAACAATTGAGTTTTCATAAGATTGCAAATATTTTTCAGAGGAATCTTTAGAAGGAAAAATATTTGAAGTTAAGCATTTGTCTTGTTGATGACAAGCGTTTGTTTTTAGAATCAGAGCATTAGGATTGAAACATGAGATAAAGCATGGCTCTGTTCTTTCTTTGAAAAGCGGGTTACTGCCTGAAATGACAATAAACCATTGTTTCTCTTTCTCCCAAAATTATTATTATTATTATTATTATTATTTTTAAGAACATTCGAACAACATCTAAAGTCCCGTATCATTCTTTGAATGACAGCATGAAGACCGTAGATATTATCGAATCGAGAAAAGCATGACAAAATGACAATATTTTTGAGGATTTTTTGAATTTTTCACATTTTTATGGATTTTGAAAGTTTTATAATTTTCTATTTGATTTTTTGAAGGTTTTGTAATTTTGTATTTTGCTTTTTGGATAAATATATACAAAGTATAGATGAAGGAAAGACCTTTACTCCTCGTCTTCCTCCTGAAGGCGTTTGAGTGTTTACGGTTGAAGGCTTTTCAATCCAAGTCGTGGAAGAATAAACTCAAAGCGTTCTCTTGGAAGAGCTTTGGTGAAGATGTCTGCTAACTGGTATTCCGACTTCACAAAATAGAGTTCCACCACACCGTTTTCCACTTGCTCCCTGATGAAATGATGTCGGATGTCGATGTGCTTTGCTCTTGAGTGTTGAACGTTGTTGCATGAGAGAGCAATAGTTCTTTTATTATCACAGATCTGAGAGGGATTTTGTTGAATTCAAAGCCATAGTGAGATAATTGGGATCTCATCCATAGGATTTGAGCACAACAAGATGACATGGCTATGTATTCACCTCTGTAGAGGAAATAGAAGTACTCATTTGCTTCTTTGACGACCAGCTCACAAGCTTATCACCCAAAGCTGAGCACCTCGATGTACCGGCGTGTATCTTGACATCTGCATGATCGGCATCTGCATAGGCTGTTAGTGACATACCGGTGTCCTTTGGGTACCATAGTCCCATATTGATGGTTCCTTGGAGATACCGAAAGACCCGTTTAACCGCTTCAAGGTGCTTTTAGTAGGCTTAGCCTGATATCTAGCACACATGCACACAGCGAACAAGATGTCTGGTCTGCTGGCTGTGAGGTACATCAGGGATCCAATCATACTACGATATTTCGTTTGATCTACCATGATCCATGAGTGGTCCTCATCCAGCTTAGTTCGTTCAATCATGGGAGTGTCAACGGTGTCACATGAATCAAATCCAAATTTCTTTAAAATCTCATTTGCATATTTAGATTGATTTATGAAAATGCCTCGGGACTTTGTGAAATTTGTAATCCCAAGAAAAATGACATTTGTCCCATCATTGACATTTGAAATTTGGAACCCATTTCATTTGAAAACGATCACATTCATTGGGGTCGGTCGAGGCAAAGATAATATCATCAACATAAATTTGAACATGAATTAAATGTTTGCGACTTCGGTGAACAATGTCGGATCAACTGATCCTTTGCTGAATCCAGAAGATAGAAGAAACTTTGATAGCGTATCATACCATGCTCTAGGAACTTGCTTTAAACCATAAAGAGCCTTTTTCAAGCGATAGACATGAGTAAGATGCTCTGGATTCACAAAACCCTCTGGTTGGCTGACGTAAACCACCTCTTTCAAATATCCATTAAGAAAGGCAGTCTTTACATCCATCTGATACACAACCATATTCTTGCTAGCAGCATTAGCCAAGAAGATTATGATTGCCTCAATACGAGCAACTGGAGCAAATGATTCTTCAAAGTCAATACCCTCCTCTTGGCGGTATCCTTTTGCGACTAACCTAGCCTTATTTTTCAACACATCACCATGCTCATCAAGTTTCACTTTGAAGATCCACTTTAGAGCAATGATCATAGCACAATCTGGAGCCGGTACTAATTCCCATACATCAAGTCGATCAAACTCATGAATTTCTTCTTGCATGGCATTGAACCGGCAGTCTTCATTCATGGCGGTTTTAATGTCTTTTTGTTCGACCTTAGAGAGTATGGAGTTGAAGAAGCACCATAAGGCATCGGTTGCAAGTTGTTTCCTTGTGGATACTTGGGCGAGAGGGGTTTCCAATGATGTTGTCCAATGGGTGATCATGTGTCCATTTTCTAAGGTGTTCATTTGGTTGTTGTTGTGGAGCAAGTAGCGAGTCGATGTCTCGATGAAGATGGTTCGGATGATGATTCGAGGAGCAAATATATTTTCAAATGGAGCATCTTCGGGAGTTGCAAAGGGATTAACTTCATCATTGATGCTAGAAACACTTCCATGATGTACATTTAATGATTGATGATTTGTTGATGAGGCAAGTGATCGGCGAGCTTCTTGACTTAATGAAATTAAGGCTGAAGGGTTCACTTCATTCACAGGGGATAGGAGCGACCTCTGTTGATGGAATTGACATTTCATCAGCATTGGGTTCATAGTGTTCATCAAACATTGGATCAAACAATTTCTTTAAATCATCTTCAGATGGTGGTACATATGGAGTTCTTTGGAGATGAGTTTGGTACAAGAGATGAACCAATGGGACTTTTTGAAGTCTTGGGTCAGAGCTGGATTGTCCAGGAGCCATTTGACCGGTCAGCTCATCAAGCGTAACGTGAATTGTTTCCATGATATTTTGGGTTCTCTTATTGTAGATTCGGTAACCCTTCTTGTTTGGTGCATAACCAACAAAAACTCCAATATCTGCCTTTGCTCTTAGTTTACCTAAGTCTTGACCATCATTAGTTGGATAGCACAAAGCACCAAACACACGAAGGTAGGAGAGATCAGGTTTACGTTTATGAACAAGTTCATATGGAGTTTTTCCATGAGAGGTGTGGATAAGGGAACGATTTTGGGTGTAGCAAGCAGTGGCAATGGCTTCAGCCCATAGAAACATTGGAACCTTTGAATAAATAAGCATTGTTCTTGCGGCTTCCACAAGAGTTCGATTTCGTCTTTCAACTACACCGTTCTGTTGAGGAGTTCGTGGAACACTTCTTTGATGAGTGATTCCAATACTTTCATAAAACTGAATTAAGTCTTTGTTGACAAACTCTGTGCCATTGTGTTGAACAATTCTGCGGTATTGTTGAGTCGAACTTGAAGCTGTTTGATTAGTTTGATGATGACATCAGGAGTTTCATCCTTTGTCCTCAAAACTTTACCCAAGTAAATCGAGAGTAGTCATCAACAACTACTAGAATGTATTTCTTCCCATTTATCGTTTGCACTCTCATTGGTCCGCGCAGATCCATATGAAGGGTATGAAGAACTTCCATTACTGAATTTGTGGGTTTTGGTTTGTGGGCATATTTCTTGCTTTTACCCAATTGGCAAGCTGAACAAAGATGATCTTTTTCATATTTTAATCAGGTAAGCCTCGACAAGATCCTTTCGGAAAGGTTATTAATGGTGCCGAAGTTCAAGTGATTGAGACGGCGATGCCATAACCATGACTTTGTTTTAGAAGCCTTTGACAACAAGCAGATTGGAGAAGACTTCATCATGTCTTCGATAGAAATGGTGTATAGGTTAGAACCTCGAGTACCTCTTAATAATTCCACACCATCAAGTTCTCTAACGAAGCAAGTATGTTTTCTAAAGGCCACCTCTAGATCGGAATCACCGAATTGACCAACAGAGAACAAATTATGACCAAGACCTTCCACATAATATACCCGGAGATTACACTTTTGCCAACTACATAATCACCATAACCCATAATTGCTCCAAAATGGTCGTTCCCGAATCTAACAGTCCGATGAATTTACTCACGAAGTTCATGAGCGCGACGGTCTCGAGTCATATGCTTGGAGCGACCTGAGTCCAAGTACCACGAGCGATTTGAGCGATCTGCGGTTGAACACAGACAAGAATGGATAACCGGATAATTGGGATCCCCATGCAAGAATGGGTTCCACTTGGTTAGTAACAGTAATTGGAACACCCACATCATAAATAGAAACATCCATATCGAAGTAGAAGCAATGGAATCATTAGGAATAGATCAGATCTTTGGTGTCCGTATTTGACCTATTCAAAGTATGTTCACTTCTTAAGGGAATAGTTCTACCGTAGGCATCCATTTTCTAGTGGGCATAGTCTTAGCAGTTTGAGGGCAAAGCTGATTATTCTTATGGCCAAAAGGTATCCAATAATAACCTATCTTTATAAATGTTCTTCCTGTGGGTTTCCTTTGTTTTCTAACAATCTTTCGTCTTTGCCTTTTAGCCTTCTTTGCACGATTATTAGCATTAACAATTTTAACTGGGCATTTGACAGCATTAGACAAAGCATTCACACCATAATCATGATTAGCAATAGAATTCATCGGAACATCATTACATGGTTTGCAAATAGTATCGAATTGAATTAATTACTGATGCGCCTATGGCTAATACTAGAATCAACACGATTCGTTTTATTCAACTCAAACTTAAAGTTCCTAGGTTGGTCTTCTACTCTCTTCCAATGCACATTTTAGCTTGCGAGGTCCTATCTTGCTTGGTATTGCCTGGAGGCTTTGACCTGTTTGCTTTAATGTCACTTGATTACTCTGTAGAGGAATTATGGGAACATTAGTTGGTTGATCTACTTTTGCATTCATGAACTAGGCGTGCAAGGATCGTATTACTAGAAGGCACATTGATGTTCACTTTCTTAAAACTTGGCCTAGAATGGTTTGAATGCTTGGCACTAGGCATAGAACAAGGCATCACAACTTTGCCTTTTGCACCTAAGGATTTAGGACATGTTGCAATTACACATTCTAGCAGCTCTTGAGATCGTTTGGCCCGGAGGCAAGCAAACCTAATTTCTCTATCAAGAGGTTTGTTAATGAAATCCTCTTCGACAATCTCACGGAGACATTCTAGACTATCCTTAAGGTAAGCACAATAGTCATGAAACGTAGGTTCATTATTCCTAAGATGAGGAGGAATGTATTTAACTTGATACAGTGTATTTGCGGTCTGAGGATGACTTTGAGACAACATTCTTATTAAAACAAGTGGCGGTTTCCCATTTTCACGACTTCTGATTCTCAATTTCCTTTTTAAAGAGCGTTATTTTTTAGTTGTTTTGGTCACGAGTGACTTTCATTGAATCATATAACTCTTTAAAGTGTCGTTTAACTTTTTCATTTTCTTCTAGAAAACTCTCGTTTCCTTTTGTAAGGCATTAACTAAGTTTTGAAGATGAAAAGTTTGAGAATCCTGAGAATCTAAAGGAGGAGGCATTTGGGATCCGATCACATTGTTCTTTTCACCCTTTAATTGAGAGATTTGGGCTTTCAACTTTTGATGCGTGTTACAATGAGCTCGAATCATTCATCACGTTTGCTAATTTCAAAAAGCGCATCAAACTTGAGGAACATCAAGGATGTCTTGATATTTGAGGTTTTAACATTTTCTTTTAGATGTTGATATTTTAGTTGTAAATCAAAATGTTCAACTTCTAGTTTAGAAAGATGCTTTACCAAATTATCGTGATCATCTTGATCAATTTTCTCATTAAGTTTCGAATTAATCTTTCAAGCTCAATGACACGATCATGGGAGACTTTCAGAACCTTGAGATAATTCATGAAATTGAGAAGCATTAATGGAGCAATTAGTAGCGATTATAAAACACATCTTGACAATACATTGAGAAATAAGATTCTCATTCAAGGTATGCAAGTTCTTCCTCTCAATCTCATTATATTTTAATGCTCGCTCATAGTCACTAACCTCAACTATCATTGCATCAAATTCCTTTTCCATTCCTTTAATGTTTGAATCTATCCCTTTTAAGACTCTCAAATTGATCTTTTAGTTGTTTAAAGAAAGGCATGACCTCGGTTAGATAGCATTCTTTTGTTTGCTCAAAACCCTTTCCCCTTGATTATCGGTGGGTGTGATCCTTTTCTTACAAGTTTTCTCAAAATCGACAAATAGTTGAAGAATAACATATTGGGTGATTAAGGTCTTGCTCTTAGTGGCAATAGTTCTAGGAACTAAATGCATTGGTGTATTTGGAGGATACACGGTCGCTGTAGGCATTTTCCTAAGGGGAGGATTTGTTTCAACAAGATTTTCGACTTTTGCTTATCTAAATCCTTTTTCGAAACTTGTTGAGGTGTTAACAACGTTTGAGGCTTAAATTTGTTTAAGGAGATCCAGTTTTCCTTCTAGTAATCATGGGGTTTGATCGTTATGTTATTCTTTTTACATTTAGGATCTTCTAGCTTCTTATTCATTTTCTCCCTAGATGCATCATCTAATTTGCTATCTTCCTCAGTGCACTCAACGCAACTAGGTTTTTGTCTAGGTTTAAGAATCTCATTATCATCATAGATTACATTTTGGTACGCTTTTGCTATCTTCCAACTTTCGGGGTTAGGTTTTATCTATAATGGAACACTATGCTTATAAGCTTAAAACTCATGCTTAGTGACCATGTGAAGCGTCTGAGATGGTATTCCCTTGTACGTACAACTTATTTTCAAGCTTGTTTTTCAAAGTTTTAAGATTGGAAAAATCATTCAAAAGTTTTGATTCCTTAGCATGAAATTCTTGCTTAAGCACTTTAACATTTTCTTGAAGTTCTTGTTTTTGCTTAGCAGTTTTAGAAAGCTTTTCTTGTAAGGAGTTTATATCTTGTTTTAACACTTCTTCTCAAAAATTACTTTTTCAATAATTTATGCGCATTTGGTTATCAACTCCACTTTCGCGAGTAGTTAGCTCAAACTTATACCCGTTTAGAAATGAGTTTGTCTTTGGATGGTTGACTTGTGGTGATGAAGAGACTTTAGAAGGGACCATTGGAGAAATGCTAGCCATGAAAATGGTTTTGTCTTGATAGGTTCATCATCAACATGTCGAATCGTATGCATCACAATCGGCTATGAAAGCATCGATGATTATGGTGTATCTCTGAATTGGCTGCTCATCCACATGCATCATAAATCTTGGCATTTCCTGACGAAATAACAACTCTTCTTCATCCAAAGCTACACCATTATCACAGGCTTGAACAAGCAACATCTTATCCACGAAGTATTCGGCATTACGAGGCGTTTTGGCGATGTGCAGTTCCTTGCAATGTGTCCCTCACCTCCACAGTTGTAACACTTGATCGGCTTTGCTTGTCCTTGATTTCCATTCCTTTCCCTATTCTGATTTGCCACATATCCTCTACCAACTCCACCTCTTCCTTGTTCATCTTGCCTTTCTTGAGCGGTTGCACCATAACCTTCCCATCTCGGTGATTGGCTTGATTGTGTGGATTGGATGTTGTTATGAGGTTATTGTTGGTGTGTGGGAGAGAGTTCATGTTTTGACTAATCAAGAGAGCCAGTTGATTAATGAAGTTTCCCGTGTGTCATGCATCGGCTTGTTTGAACATAGGATCGGGAATGAGTTTGTGATTACCATTACCCATGGGTATAACTTGAGAGGCTTTGGTGGTAATTCCAATGTTTGAGTAGAAGGCAGTTGAATCATTTGATGGGCTTGTCTCTCCTGAGTTGGTTTTGAGGCGATCAAGAATCCTTTTTCAAACATAGCATGTCTCTCATTCCGAAGAAGGAAGGCATAGAGTTGCTCATAGTTTGTATTCTTCAATCCTTTGGTTAGCTTCACAGAGGTGACAAACTTGTGCCATTCGGATTCATGTTGTTCACAAACTTTGAGTTGGTGAATGTTTGGCATAGTCATTCCGATGTTCCTCATGTCATTAACAAGCTTGTGGAATCTCACGTAATACTCATAGACACTCTCATATGGTTTCATCTTGAAGTGCTCAAATTCATCATAGAGTTGTGATTCTCTGTCTTCCATAGTTAATTGAGAACAGAGAAGAAGCATCTTGACATTATCCCACCTGCCTTGGCCGGTGTTGTGATTGATAAGCTTGTAGATATCTTTTGGAAGTCCTTGAAGTATGATGTTAGAAGCCACGATATCGGCATCGAATCTCTTTTTCTCCTTATCATCGATGTCTTTGGCATCTATCCATAAATCATTGTTCCTATGGCGGTATCAATTATGTCTCTTGTAGTCTCAATCTGATAAGGTCCTTCATCAATCGATTTGAGAATGTTGACCCCATTTTCCTTTCCAAGGCAGTACAATCTGATTCTTTGAGCCCAAGAGTAGTAGTCGATTCTCAAGCATGGGTGGGCCGATGTCTGAACGGCTTGAACATCCTAAAACAGATGGAGATGATTGTAGATGCGTTGGTAGACATGTTTAAAGTTTACGGGGATTTTATAACTCAATGATTAAACCGAGAAATAGATTCTTTCACGGTATTTTACTAAATCAAGAAAACGTATTACAATCAACCAAGTAAGCTAAATCCTTGAACCAAGTCGCTAAGATTTCTTGAATCAAGTTGCTATAAACCAAGTTGCTAAGACAAATCGCTAAGTTACCAAATCGCTAAGAATTTTGACAGCAAGTCGCTAAGCACCAAGTAAGCTAAGAAATCAAATTAAGCTAAATAGCACAAACTCTTGGTCCAAATCGCTAACACCAAGTAAACTCTAGAGCTTAAGAACAAGTCGGCTATCAAAATTGAAGAGAAGCAAGTGGCTAACTTACCAAATAGCTACCCGTAGTGGAGAATCCACCAACCGTTACTTTTATTAGAAACTGTCTCTAAAACAGAAATCGCTAGGACCAAATCATACAAACAAAACTACAACTGCGCTAATTTTTACAGGAAGCAAGTCGTGACCAAACTTACATAGGACCCAGTCGCTAACAGAAAAACTTCCAAAACACACTTTTCAATCCAAAACAACCCAACCACGATGATTCAAGCCTTCCAAATCACAACCTAAACACTTATGATGATCCTAAACATAAAAGTACAATCAAAATCCAAACTTTAACACTAGAAATCAACCAAATGATGCAAAAACACTAAACTTTCTCAAACTCAAAAACCACCTAAAAATCACTAGAAATCCAAAGATATGTAAGAGATGATCTAACCATGGCTCTTGATACCAATCGTTACATATTGGATTTCAAATACAAACTTTCAAAGTAAGTACACAAGAGTTTTAGAGAGAGAAAGTTAGAGGTTTAGGAACTTTAGTAGAGAGAAAGAAAAATCTTATTATGAGCTCCAACTCTCTACCTTGGGAGGTAGAGAGTATTTATAGTTATACATAAAACGCCACTGACGGTACGTGGATCGAGGGCATACAAAGGGTAAAACCCGTCCATCCTCCCGCGGTGTTACTTAACTAAATACTACTAAACATTAAATAACTGACTGCAGGCTTTCTACGATTACATATACTTGAGGTGACCAGACACTTTAACTCTTTGGATTTTCCAAATCCCTACTTGATTTCTCTTAGGTGCTTTTGTAGGATCGAGAAATATTATTTTGTTTGATGATTGAATTGGTCTAGGATGATCAAAATACATGTTAGACATTTTTAGAGAGAAAGTAGAGATGTAGATTGTTCTTGGTAGAGATTTGGTTAACAAAAATGTGAAGGTTAGATTGCCAAGCCACTTGCCCCCTTCCATGAGATGGAAAGGGGTATTTATAGTTACAACCTTAGCGTCCTCGAGGGCGGTGTGGATCAGCTGAGGCATATAGTGGGTAAAACGCGATTGTTACACTAAACTAAACTACGCTACAAACTAACTAATAAACAACTAAATAACGTAACTAACGACAAGTCTACGAGCTAACCTATGCTAGATAATATTTGGAGTGACCGACTCTTCATAATGGAATTTCCAATTACTAAAAATCTCCCCTAAGGAGGTCACCCCATGTTTACATTTTGACTCCTAGCATTCATATAATCTTGATCTTGAGCTTGTGTAGACTTGAATTCTTCAATATGTCTTGCATCTTTGTGCTTTTTGTAGTGACTTTCTTCATAGTCGATAGTTTTGTACTTACTTTAGGTGGGAGATCTGAGCTGATCCACATCTTTGATGATCTTGAACTTTCTTTGAGATCATCTAAATCTCTGGATCCCCCTTTATTGTGTTGCCATCATGTGATGTTGTGACTTTGGACCGACATGCTCACACTTTTGAATCATGACATCTTTCCATCCAGTGCTTGAAAGCTTTCTTGGTTCATGATATTGCGGCGTAGCGAAGCATAGTATAAAATATGAGCGAGGTTATGTAGATATGCACCAGTCGCAGTTTCTTCAAATTAAGTGGATCTTTGTGAGCATGCGGCTTTGGATTAACTCCTCATTACGATCATTTTGCAACCATCCAAATGTACCCGCAAACAAAGTTAGCAATAAAACACAGTGTCTTTGATCACTTTCGTTGAATTAGAACCGGCCTATGGTTCCCCGTTGTCCGGTCACAATCTTGCTTTGTGTCAGTGGATTCCTAAATCTCCTTGCCAGCGAGGGGTTTGCTTGGTTGCTTTCAGGGTACGTTCTCAAACGGAGCGATCTCAAAGAAGACAACGATTTGAGTGAACGGCGAATTGAGATTCAGCGATTGATGAAAATTGATTTGAAAACAATCGTGTATTGCTTAGAAGAAAGAGTTTTTATCGACAAAGGTTTTATAGAAAGATCATTATCAATCAAATACTTTTATATTTGAAATAGAATACATTAGATGTGCTAGAGGAAGATTTGCACATCGAATGGTTTTCAAAAGTATTAGTCAATTCTAATCTGGACCAAGGTTGATTCAGTGTAAGATAAGCCCCATCGATTTGTCCGGTTGTCACAAGCTTGATCTTTAGAAAAGATCTCACATGTCACCCACCAAGAGCTTGTTTGATGTGGCTCTAGAAGGATTTCCATCTTCATCGTGAATATTTTCATATCCTTTCGGATGTTACGGCAATACCACAAGGATAATGCGTAGGACTCTAAATATATACTTACTTTCCACATTGTGAAACAGCAAGTCTTCATTAATTTAGTGTCCTAATGAGATATTGTAGATGATCTCTTGGCTCTAGACTCAATTGTGCATTTTGGTTTCCTATCTTGGAGACTAGGGAGAGGGTCTCCTTCTTCAATATCAACAATCTCTAAGAGAGTCGATAGATTATGTAGGTTCCTCATGAGAATGAAACAAGCCCTTTTAAGAGGAACTTGAGTGGCTTGGGAAGTTTAGTGCGATGCATCCTTTGGGTCCATGGCGTCTTGTCTTCAATACGGTGTTACCTTGGTAACCACCGGTAGCATATGTATTGAACCGGTTCTTGCCCTAAGGTTGAATTATTGGAGGGCTATTTCTTTTCACCCTTTTCACATTTATTTCTTTTACATTCTTCAACCCCTGATTGCTTACGAGACTTCATAACTAGAACCTTGTTGGGTTTATTCGGTACTAGCTCGTCTCGGTCCGCACTCTTCCCATTTCTCATTTTCTCTGTTTTCTAAATACCTACCAGGACTCTACACTATCTAGTGGATTGTCCCTGGGTAGATCCCTCGATTCGGTGGATCGTAGGAACTAATACCTAACCTCACCATCCTTATAACCCATACATAAAGTAAAATTGGTGGGTCTTTTTAGTACAGTTTATTCTTTTTTGAAACCAATTGAAAAATCATTTGAAAAATCAATCAAGGTACTGGTGATATAAAATCAAAGCATTTTGTACCTTAATTGTTTTGATCATTTAGAAAACCTCCCCCTCAACATTTGCATATGATTTAGAAATTGTTTAGCACATGGAGGCAAGAGGACTTTGAAATATTTTCTTTGATCACAATTTTCATAGAAAAAGCCATTTGATTTTCTTGGTAAATTCTCCCCTCAATATGTGCATAGGATATTTGAAATCATTTTATCACATAGAGGAAAAAGTTCATTTGAAGTACATTCACGATCACAAAATCCATTAAGAAACCATTTAAAACTCAATCAAGGCACTTTTTTTTAAAACATAAAAGCCTTTATACCTCGATAGTTTATTTTCTTTAGAAATGCTCCCCCTCAATATGTGCTTCAAGATTCGGCGTTAGCACATATGGGAGAAGCATTATGCACTGAATCAAAAGTCATCATTTATCAAATTTCATTATTAAATCACAAATTCTCCCCGATCAAAAATATCAAACCCTTTGAGATTTTGGATCCCAAGTGATTTAATAGGTTTAGAAAACATGGGAGAAAATGTGCCTTGTTTAAATACTCATCTTGTTTTTGGATAAATCCTCCTCCTCACATGTGCATTGTGTATTTGAAATCGTTTGGCACATGGGCGAGGGAGTGCCTTTGAAGGACTAAAACCAATTCCATTAAAACATATATGAGATTTAAATCACGATCTCTCACCCGATCAAAAATTTCAAACCAATTGAGATTTGTGATCCCGTGATTTAAATCATTTAGAACGTTTTAGGGAAAGGCGTGGCGATTTAATTTGAAAAATGAGATAAGGACCATTTTAGACATTAAGATTGTTAGTATAGGTATGATAGTTTTAAGAGATCTTTAAGTAAAATAAAACAATTTCACAATCAAACAAGAACAAGAAAAATTTCATTTTGAAAGATCTTGATTCTAAAGAAAATCATACCATGACATAACATTAAATCTTTAGATCACCACATATTATCGTACAAAACGGACTCTGTTGAAGATATATTGTTTAAAGAAAATACTTAATTTGAAATCAACAAGATTTGACAAAATAAAAGTCCGGTTGATTTCAAAACTTTGAATCAATCTATTTTCAAAACAATATTTTTCCATTTTCAAAACAAAATTTTTCAAAGTTTTAGAGAAATGGTATCATCACTATTATCCTGCACAAAGATGGATTATAGTGGTTGAGAAGCTTCGTTGTTGTTTCTTTGTAGGGTTTGGAAGAAAACCATCTGTGCGATGCAGTGAGACTTCTTTGCGTTTTAATTTAATGCCCGAGGTCAAATTAAGCTCCGTTTCTTCACTTGCTGAAGAAAACCATCTGATGCGGTGGGACCTCTTACGTTGCATTTCATGCCAACTCTCCATTGAAGTCGAATTAAGCTTCGTTTCTTCATTTGTCAACCCAAGATATAGTTACCCTTTCCTTCGGCATCCAATCATCTTCAATTGTGGGATCGGATCGGGAATTCTTTTATACCAATATACCTGCATACGTTAGTGAACACACATCTGAGATATATGGTGGTGCGACATCACCCAAACAACAATCGACTAATAAAAGTCAATTCAACATATCAATCAGATCATATAAAGCATGGGAATAATGTGTTTATCAAACTCTAATCATCTAATCCTAGCAATCATATCCTAGGCTCCTAGTCCTTCAACATAGGTTAACATCATTTTTAATTAAGCATATTAGGATAATTAAGAAAGCCCGTTAGATGAGATAGATTTGAAAACATTCTCCCCCTCAATCAATGACTTATTTTAGAAAAGTTTAAAAGCGCGAAGTCATTGATTGAGTTTTCAATTTTACAAAAACTCTGGCCATTGATTATGCAACTCATTTTACCACCATTTTGTTAAAAACAAATATTTTAAGAATTTGGAAGGAAAAATATTTGAGTAGGAACAATGATCCTTTGACATACTTTCCTCATTTTGTTTTAGGATAAGTGCCGAAATTTTGAAAATGGTTTAGTATGACACTTTCCTTTTCTTTAAAGAAGCGGGTTACTATCTGAAATAATAGCAAGCCATGGTTAAGCCGCGAGTTCTGATCAAGTAGCGCAAGCCATAATTTGAAGCGGGTTACATCGAAATAAGCGTAAGCCATAGTTTGAAGCTTGGGTTCAGTCTGAAATACGTAGCCATAGTTGAGATTATGTTTAGAAAGAAATATTTACACCTCTGCTCGAACTTCATCTATGGTCCCGTGCCATTATTGAATGACATTTCTAAGACGTGAATGTTATCGATACTAGAAGACATGTCTTGAGAAAACAATATTTTTGGTATTTTAAGATTTTTCAAATTTTTATGGATTTTTGTTGATTTTATATTTTTATTTTGTTTTCTTGGTTTTATATTTTTGTATTTTTCTTTTTTGATAAATATTTACAATGATAGAGTAGATGTATAGAATAAAGAAGATGATGATCTGATACCGAGATAAGGATATCGGCGACCGTCGTAGAAGATAGAGTCATCATCTCTTAAACTTCCACCACCAAAGCTTCAGAGGCTCGGAATAGAAGATAAGAACCAGCCAGAAAGAAGAGACTTTGGCGACTTCCCCCAAACCGAAGTTCCATTAGATGGCGATTCGAAGCTCTATTTCAAGCTTTCCTTAGTCAGGTTCACAGAGAAGCACACCATTATCATAAATCCTTTGCTCCTTTTAAGAATAATGTCGAGGATCCTTCGTTGAGGTTATATCATCAACAAGAACGACAGCGTATCATCCCACACATAAATAATCTTCTCAAATTTCATTTCCACTGAATTCGAGCAATCCATCCAAAAAGGTGTCAAGAGACCACTTCCCCAGTAGATGAATTGATGCGGTCGGTCTCTTGAACTAGAGCTCACGAACCGAATACACATACCGAAGACAAAGAAACTTATACCATCAGTAGCGATTAAGTCAATAGCCAAAAGAATGCTTGATGTATACTTTCTCTCCCCTGAAAAGTGTATGAAGCTCAAGAACCCGTACCGAATGCCCAAAGAGAATAGCGATAACATTGAAGAGCAGGCGAATCGCGATTATCTATGGGATGACAATCTATCGGATGTCCACTCGGAATAAGTGATTATATCTGAATCAACGATTAAGCCCTCAAGTAAAACAGTGAGCATCCCCATGTACACAATCTCTCCCACGATGATTGTGATAACATCAAAATCATCACTTGCAAGTGTACCTCTTTCATCTTGAAACTAACTCTTCATCTCTTCCCCACATGGTTGGAATAAGAACATTAAACACCATGAGATAAACCTTGAGTTTCTCTGCGGTATGACCTTTGTCTTCCGGGATATCTTCAATCACTTAGAAGTATTAAGTTCATCAAGTTTACTCGCATTTAGATACTTGTCTCCTTCCCCTTCTTTGGTTTGACATTTGAGAATCAGTGACATGTTATCACCCAAATACTTGAAATCTGTTGAGAAGATAAACTTGAAGTCTTTGTGAGAATCAACTTCTTTGAAGAAACGAGAATGAGCAAGTCTAATTGGGGATTAAATATGGCATTTCACTCTCCCCGATTAGTGCTCTCCCACTAAGCCGACAATCTTTTGATAAATGCCGAATTAAGAAAGTCTTTAGATCATTAAATGCAACTTCGTCTTTAGTCTTCTAACATGCATTAGAAAATGTAGAGCAGGCGTAGACTCGACCTTCTTCAAGATTGTCCAATTGGGGAATAGAAAGTCAACATCTTCAACTCACCAAAAGCATTCCCGTTAACTTACAAATAGCAAATCCCCTTAAGTCAAATCCTCCCAATCAAACAAACGAGAAGATGTTCATCAAGGAAATGACACCAGCTGGAAGCACTTTTAATTGCTCATCGATCCGTATGAAGATGTCAACCAACGGCTATTAAGAAGAAACTCATAAAGATGACCCGATAAGAAGAAGCTCGGTTCTTACATGAGTTAGGAGCCGTTTGACCATTTATTCTCATAAATTAATCAACCATGCAAAATTCACACTTCTTCTCCCCCTCAAGAATTGCATACGGAGTTGCCATTCTTGATTGAATAAATGAATATCTTCAACAAATGTAGTCTATTCACACTTCTCTCCGTAAAAATTAGCACATGATGTAGCCATCGTCATTATAGTTGGCAGTGGAATAGGAAACAATCAACGATGTGGGTTCACTTGATGTCGAAGCACATGGAAAAAGTATGTAGCATGTTGATGAGAATGGTCATAAATGAGAAGATTTCTCTTCTTAGAAGATAACTTGCTTGCGAGCGTACACTTTTCTTTTCTTTAGAGAGCGAGGCTTGATTGTTGTGTTCAAGCGTCATAAATCTCTCTCTTTTCAATCTCTTGGCAAAACATGTAATCAACCCATTATCAGTCAGTAGGCTCTTTGTAGTGTGACGGTGATGGAAAACCGATATGATGAATTTGACCACGAGTAAACTACCCGAACTCGTGACTTAAACTTGCACATATGTAACAAAGAGCGGTGCCGATTCCATTAGCATCTCTAAGTACTCTCTATGTACTCTATACTCTTCAACCAACCAACCATCAAGTATAAGGCGTACATTACCTCTTGAAAATCCACAATTGAATGTGACGAGCACTACAAGCGTAACTCCTTAAAGTGATAGTTATTTTGTGGTGGTAGAGCAATTCCCCAGTGGTAAAAGAAAAGGTAAAAGACACCCATAATAACTAGATTTCCAAGTCTTAGTTTTTGATAATAAGCTCGAACAAGGATCATGAAGAATCTTCATCCAACCATCCCGATACCTTCAGATACTAAGTACACTCGCCCGTGATAATTCACTTCAACCTCAAATAAATAATATTGAATTAACGCCGTTGTCACATCTTCTTGTTAAAAGCTCAAATCTAGCCTTCTTTGACGTTTAAGTGAACTTTGATAATGGTTTCATCCGACCATGGTTAAAAGCATGTAACCCGTAAAACCATGTAATAACAAAGCGCCATGAAGAATATCCAAACACACATCCAATTCATGAAGTACACCCTTTTTATCCCTTCTTCGAAGTAAAACAAGTAAGCACCTGATGTCAGTTAAGATCCCGAAACACATTTTTACTTTCTCCGGGATGGTTCCATCATTCTGAGTTTTACAAAACCAAGAATAAACCATAAAATAGATCCGGAAATGCACTTTACTATTACCAGGATGTTTCCATTGTCACGGGATTGTACAAGTCTATGATTTAAACCGAGAAATAGGTTCTTTCGCGGTATTTTACAAAATCAAGACAAAACCGTAAACAATTTCAGCTTGAATGTTTTATGACAACTTTGGTTTCGGTGAATATTGTTTTAGGGGAACATGCGAGGTTCATCAGCGGTTCATTATCCAACATCAACAACATCATCAACCATCCAATAAACACTTTGGTACACACATCATTCACACATTATGTCATTTGTACGTGACCACATGGTGATGTAAACCCGATGCCAAACTTGATCATGAAGTAAATTTCCCCAGATTTGTTACTTAATCTTGTACTAATCCTTGTGAAGAAAGCGGTTACCCACTATGTACAAAACCTCTTGACATTCTCAACTGAGTGAGACAGAAGTGATAGCAGCGTTGTGGGTTAGCGAAAGAATCACAACCATAATTAAATAGCCAAGTCTTTATCACACTCACATGCCCAAAACAAGTCATCTTATTTGAAAGGGTAGAAAGAAAGAAACGGAATAAGTAACAGCTCGGGAAAAATTCACTTCAAATCAAATAAGAAATATCGTCCAAAAACCACGTAGTCAACATTTTCCAATATCAATTCAAGCCGATGACATAATGTTTCAGTGAAAATGTAGATACCAAAGTATTTAAACCGCATGACATGAGAGATCTCATCATCATACCCAAATCTTGAAAGGCCCACATCAGTCCATTATGAAATCCAAGTCATCATATATAAAGTCATGGGAGCAATCGATCGATCACATATTCAAATCCGACCCATCGGTAATGTTTGGATTCACACACACAATTCAACATCCAAACTAACGACCAATTTCATTCCATTTACTTAACTTACATCAAACTTGGTCCAAGCCAGGCCTACGTGTGGTCTAATTTACTCATAGGGTCCAACTCTTGTACACTAACTTGAATAAAAGAATAAAGGCTCACAAACAATTTGAAATATCCCAACCATAATACGGATAACCAAAGATGCATTATATAGTGTTTTCTAACATTGTTAGATGTTAAAATCTGGATATACTCCAATCATAATATAGGTCCGTCAATAATAGCCCAATGCCACTTCAAGATTGATGTCTCTGTTAGCCTACTCGTCATACGTCTTCATTACCGCTTCAATAATATCAAACCCAACTAACATTAGTATAAACACACATCACATACCCTAATCCTCCTCATTTTAACCAAACCCTAAATACTAAAAAATAAGCCTCTCACCTCATCTTTGCTCAAAATCAATCTCAAGTTTCTCTTATCAAAAACAATTTCACACGCATCTACAAAGCCACACAGTCACATAAATCGTGCGCCTCCGATCATACACATCTAATCACCATCAAACATTAAATCGCGTTTCTCCAAACTCTCATCAATCCAAAACTTATACGAACTCATCTCAAACAATCCTTCACAAACCCTAACAAATCATACAAGAAAAATACGTCCTCCTCTCATTCGATTGCTCGTGCAACTTTTACCACTTTGTTGCCATAGGGATGGTAAAAGGGCGATGCTCACTTAGCCACTAGGATGGTTTGTTGGTTCATCGATTTGACATCAATAACAATCCACGAAAGATGCTACAAATACCGTTCTTCAAGACCTAATAAAGGGTCTCCGGTGGGTTTTATTTTTCTTGTGTACATTCATGTTATGACAGCGAAACAAGTGAAGGAGATAACATTGTAGTTATAACTCCTTTGTTTTTCTTCTTGATAATTAAAGAGGTTTCACTTCAAAAAGTGGATATGTGAAGATAATTTGTTTCTCTTAAAACATTCTTTAAGATTGCAAAAAGAGTGAAACAAACTCAGAGATCAATCTTGAATATTCGCTTTGGGTCTTGATATTGTTTTGGAGATGGTGATGAGTTAGAATAGATAGAGGGTTGATGTTGGAGATGAATTTTATCGGTTAAAATTATATTGAATGAGATGATTTATTAGCAAATGAAGTCGTGTTAAATGATATTTGGTATTAAGATGTGGTCTTGGTCTAGCATTTCTTCTTAACCATTCTATCAATCATTATGCTTTGGTCAAGTCGCTACCACTTTCATAAAACAACTCGCTACCCATTTGATTTTTAAACTTACAAGTCGCTACCAACTTATTCAAGAACAAAGAATTCGCTACATCAATCATATAACCAGTCGCTAAAGTCATTTTAAACCAACTCGCCACGACTTGTAAATACAACTCGCTAGGCATATTTCTTATACAACTGCCGCTTCGTCGCTACATATAAAGTACAATGTATTTGGACGCACTTTTGATTAAGCTAAGAAGGCTGACCACAAGTCCTAGCAAGATTTCGAGTTTTTTCCGGCGTTATTAGACCATATATCAGGCCACTTCATAGTTACCCGAGAAAACATAGAAAAAAGTGCATAGAACGCATATTATGA
>OU343216.1:62060049-62084526 GCA_910596185.1 Chrysanthemum makinoi | reverse complement strand
GTTAAGGTAGTTGTTTGTAAGTCAATTGAGGTCATAGTGTTAGCAGTTTTAGCTCATAAGTCAAAATCATAGTGTAATTGTTCTAGAATCTGAATCTGTCTAAATCAGTAGGTGTTATTATCTGCAAATTGGTTTGAAATTACTAGATCTAGCTTAGTGTAATCATCATTAGTCTTATATCATCATAACCTGTTCAATAATTTGGATTAAAACGCAGTTTGGTCAAAGTTTAAATGTGTTCTATAAAAGTCAAAATCAATCAATTGCAGCTCAACAAAACTTTGTGAATCATTTTCTGATTCATAAGCGAGTTTTAGAGTTTGAAACCTTGGATACTTGATTTTCACTTGGTCTAGATCTGATAAACACTTTTTGTCAAATCTGAGCTTGTCATTTTGAGCTTCAATAAGCTCATCAACAGCCCTATTCACTGCTCACACCCGAGTGTGAATCAGGCAGATTTGTATCTATCTGTAATCGGTCTTAATTCTAGGAGTTAGGACTTGAAATTTGGTGGAATTGTAGCTGGCCAGGTGGTATATAGGACTGCATAAGTTGATTTATGTTTTGCTTATTTGATAAGCTAGTGTATAAGCTCAAACAATAGGGGGTCTTCACTGGTTTGTTTATTTGAGCAGTTAGCTTAAATCAAGGTTCTGAGCTTTTAGCTTGTTAACGAGAGGTACTTTCAAGTAGTAATTAGCTTATTCTAGTATAAGATAGCTTCATTCTTGTTTGGTTAGCTTAGTAGCTTATTTGCTTATTCTTAGTAGCTTATTCTAGTAGCATTTGCACTATAGCTTTTATATTCTACACATAGCCTGTTGATTTTTCATTTTTCTTAGATTCATATTAACTTTTTAGATTTTTCCTGAAATTCTCATAATTTTTGGTATTCATTTGTTATTTTTCTCAATTTAAAATAGTTTTTAATCAATTTTAATTAGCTTTTATTGAAAATAATTGAGAAAAAGTTCCAAAAAATAATTTTTCAATTTTCTTAGTTTAAGAAAAATATAAAAAGCAAAAAAAAAGATTTTTCCATATTTTTCTCCCTTTATTTGGTATTTTTCACAATTTTAAATTAGTTTAAATTAGTTTTTAATTTTTATTAAATCAAGAAAATCCAAAAAAAAAATTAGTTTTAATTCTAAAATAGTTTTCTTATTACATTTTTAGAGTAAAAGTAAATTAGGCATTTTTAGGATATCGTTTAGACGTAGTTGCATTTTTAGTCGCGTTTGTTAATTACGTTTTATTTTTAGATCGCGTTTAGGATTTCCCGTAGACTAGTTTTCCTTGATTACTTTCCCATTCCCGTAGTTAATAATCAATCATTAATCCAATACATCAAGCATAAAATCCAAACTAAGAACGACGTTGGCAATTCACGCCTCGTTGGGAAAACGATTCGGGTTGACTAATCCGTACTACACGATCACACACAGGATTTGATTTATTATTCTTTTTCCTAAGAGAATTTGAATCTATCTTCGTGAGTATTTTTGATATTGATATTAAGGATTTATCCCCACACATAACCCATAACCCTATATCAAATTTTGGCCATTGAGGGTTGTGTCACGACAATATCGTTTGAGGTTTGTCGATTAGTGACTTGAGATCCTTCATTCGTGAAGTTACTATTTTCTATAAAAATAAAAAGTAAAAAAATATTTTCCTTTTTCTTTTGTATATATATATCAGATTAAAAATACAAAAAGATTTTCTCTTTGTTTTTGATAATAAATAGAAGATACCAAGTATATACCATTCTCAACGGAGGTGTTATCATTATAAGTTCCCGAACAAAAGATCAAAAACTTGCCTTTGTGTCGCTTGTGAATTGATTTACTTCTATCGGACAAACAAACTGTGTGGTGGGTATAAGGGACGGTTCGACATTAAATTGCATCTGTAAAGAAGCGGGTTTTTAATAAGCTTCGTGACCTACAAAGCTTCTCCGCTTCGCTTGCAGCGTTTGTCTTGTAGAGGTAATTTATTCACTTGGGATTATTGGTTTAAGTTCACTGTGTTTTCGAATATCGGTTTCTTTTAAATTGACTTGATTTTTAAGTGCATGTGCACTCGCTCTCAATCACGACGTAGACGTAATCAGAGAATAGACGTACCGGAAGTTACGCACTATCGTTGAAGAACCCGTCATGGCGACACTCGAGCGATGAACGAGTTACTTCAAGCTCCCGTAGACGGCTACGGTGATGCTATCGTACTTCCACCAATTAACACCGAAAATTTTGAACTTAAAACAAATCTAATACAATTGGTGTCTAATAAACCTTTTTGTGGTTTAGATCATGAGGAGCCCCATGCACATCTCCGTTGGTTTAATCAAGTTGCTTCTACGATTAACTTTTGGGGCGTCGCTCATGAGTCGATTAAGTTGAGATTGTTTCCATTTTCCCTTGAGGGGGCAGCCCGGACTTGGCTCGAAAAAGAACCCCCTCAATCAATTACAACATGGGAAGATCTTTCTAAGAAGTTTGTGAACCAATTCTTTCCTCCGTCAAAGATAACAATGTTACGAAATCAAATCATAAATTTTCAACAAAAATTTGACGAGAGTTTTGGAGAAGCATGGGATAGATTCAAGGAACTTTTACGTAAATGCCCAAATCACGGTTTTACCGATCTCCATCAGATTGATACATTCTATAATGCTCTAACGCCGTCCGATCAAGATTCGCTTAACGCGGCCGCCGGTGGTAATATCTTGAGTCGTATGCCCGCCGATATTAGAACGATTATCGAAAATAAGTCAAAAGTTTCTTCGTCTAGGAACCGTCCGGTTGTTTCTAAGATTGCTACCAATGATAACTACGTTCAGAGGAGTGAGTTGAGTGGGCTGACTGACCTTACTCATGCTATTAATTCGATGACGAGAGAGTTTAAGAATCAAATCGAATCCGTCAAAGCCGTTACTGAAACATGTGTTATTTGCGGTGGTCCTCATCCATATTATAATTGTCAAGCCACCGATGGCGATCTCAGAAATGCTTCCGTAGCATCTCGCTAATCCGTTCAAAATCGTAACCAAGGATACCGTGCCAACCAAATGGGACCACCGGTTTTGCACCCGTTCTCAACAAAACAAAACCGTTATCAAAACCAATCTTACAATCAAAACCGAGGAGCTAATCTCAATCATGGTAATCAAAACTATCAAGCTCCTCCACCTCAAGTTTATCAACCACCTCCTCAACAACAATATCAAGTGTTTCGAACAACGAGTTTCTATCTTACATGAAGAGTTCGGGATAGTACCATCAAAAATTTGCAAACTCAAATTAACAACATGAGGACGGATTTCAAAAGAGACATGGAAGTTACGAATAACAAGAATATGAGAGAAATTAAGGATATGATGGCTAATTTCTTTCAAGCCAATCAACCTTCTACGTCTTACTCTCAACCCTCGAGTTCCCTTCCGAGTAATACTATTCCTAACCCTAGAAGTGACATGAAAGCTATCACTACACGAAGTGGTGTTGCTTACGATGGACCCACGGCTCCTACTACTACTTCTTCTTCTCCTTCCGGTGTGGTAGACCGTGAGACTGGGGTGACAAAGGACCCAATGCTTCCTACTAATAAGGGAGTATCTGAGAATGTCCAACCCACGTTGTCCAAACTTCGAACCCAAGGATGCTCGGATAATGCTAAAAGCCTAATTCAAAAACAACACTCCGTGCATCAAGGATGAATGATCAAAAGCAACGTGAACAAGCAAATCTTCAAATGGAAAAATTCTTTCAGATATTTCAAGATCTTCACTTCGAAATTAGCTTCGCGGATGCTCTTCTTCTCATGCCTAAGTTTGTTTCGACATTAAAAGGAATGTTAAGTAATAAAGAGAAAATTGTTGATTTGGCAAAAACGTCTTTGAATGAGAATTGTTCGGCGGTTATTCTCAAGAAACTTCCCGAAAAGTTAGGTGACCCCAGCAAGTTCCTCATTCCGTGCGATTTTCAAGGAATTATTCAGCTTTACGATCTTGGCGAGTATCAATTTGATGCCGAAATCAATTTACGATAAGCTTTCATTGCCCCCACTTACCCCAACGTGTATGACTCTCGAGCTAGCCGATCGTACTACGACCCATCCAAAGGGTATAGCCGAGGATGTTTTTGTCAAAGTGGGGGAGTTCGATTTTCCCGCTGATTTTGTTGTAGTCGATTTTGATGCCGATCCTCGAGTACCTTTAATTCTCGGAAGGAGTTTCTTAAGAACAGGACATGCGTTGATTGATGTTTATGGAGGAGAAATCACTCTAAGAGTTGGAAAAGAAGCCGTCACGTTTAACGTTAACAATACTTCTAAATCTTTTACCAAACAATATGATGTGGCCAAAATTAGTAACACCGAGGTGACAAAGGACCCGGGAATTCCTACTAATAACGGAAGTACCACACACGTCCAACCTCCGGTTGTTCAAAAAGTTGGGCCTAAGACATCGAGATTTGATCTTTCACGTTTCACGGTTAAAAGTTTGTCTACGATCGTCTTGAGCAAAGAAGAAACTAGAAAAGGAGACTACTACGGTTGTGGTGGAAAATGCTAGCTCTAAGAGCACACCACTTGTCCCACCTCCGATTTATGTGTATCGGATTGATCTTGTTCCTAAAAACACCAAGTTTTCTTTGAGTGGCAATCCCACTTCTTCTTCTAATATCCCTTCCCATACTCAATATGAGGAAGATGATTCTATCATGAAAGAAATTGAGGATTATTTGAAAAGTGATTCAGTTTCACCGGAAATTGATAATGCGACATCGATGCTCGAAGGAGATATTCGTTTGATTGAAAAAATGCTTTACGGAGATTTTGAAAAAGTTATTCAAAAAGTCGAGCCGTCTTTTAATCCTTCGGAGCCCGAGCTCAAGGATTCTTCCATTGATTTACTTCTCGAGGAGTTCGCCGATGAACTCGCTCGCATGGATCCTCTTCCACCGGGAAGTGAGGATGATATCTTTGATTTTCGAGCCGATTTACGCGAAATTGAATATTTGTTATATCAAGATCCATCGATTTACTTTGAGAAGTTCACCGATGAACTTGCTCCCACTGACTCAATTCTTTCCGAAAACGAAGAGAACGAATATGATGATCCGTTTTACCCTAAGAAAGATAAGGAAATTAAGATTTCGACTGATGAGCTTGTTGATTCAGAGATTCCACACTGTTTTTTATCCGAGAGTGATTCTCTCTCGTGAGGATTTTCACGTGGATGATACGTTGATTTCGTTCCTTTCTGAGGACAAGATTTTTAATCCTGGGATACTATTCGAAGAGTACATTCTTATCACCAAAGTTATTCGGAAAAAGGATCCTATCTTGGATGCCTTCATTGTTGAACCTTTGCAATACACCTCTTTGTACCATGAACTCCCTTCTACTTTGGAGTATTCTCATCTTGATCCATCATTCTTTCGTCCGCCCGCTAAACCGCCGGATGATGGATCAAGCTTTCTTGAAAAACCTTTTGTGAGTTCGGGAGGATTTAACCTTAATGTGCTGATGCCCGACATTTTCTTTCCCACCCAACCCACCCAGTCTCATTCCTTCGGGAATGAAGACACCGTTTTTGACCCTGGTATCTCTTCTACTTTCTTCCCCAAGGACAAATGAATTCGGGGACGAGTCAGGCTAGCGAGTCGGTGATCAAAAACGATGGCGCTTCGTGGGAGGCACCCCATGCTTATCTCTATCTTCTTTCTATTTTCTAATAAGTGACGCGAAGGGTCTGCCTCTTCGATTTCTCGTGTTTGGTTGTTTGTGATGTTGTGTAGGATGTTCCCGATATGAAGACTCTCGTGCTCGAAGTTTGTCATTTCTCCACTCGAGTTTCATGATCGATGCTGATGGAAATCCGATATCCTAATCTTATCGACTAACGTTTATCTTCTAGCATACTTAATAAACGGCTTTTAGATTTTCGTGATACCTTTGCTTTAAACATTGAGGACAATGTTTCGTTCTAGTCTGGGGTAGGGTAATCTTCGATTTGATTTTACCGCACTTGCTTATTTCGTCGTGTTTCTCTCGTAACCCCGTTTTTCCTTAGAAAAAAAAAATTGTGCAAAAATGAGAAAATTTAAAAATTTTTGTAAGCTTTTGTTAAGTCTTTTTGATTGAATAGTTTTGCTAGTCTCTTAGATTAGAAGCTATAAAATGCGAATTCTAGCTCACAAGGCCAAGATTTTGCAAGTTTCCCTGAGTGACTTTAAATATGCATGACTTGATTTCATTGGACGAAGCATTTGCTAAGTTAATATATGTTTTGACACCTTGATTGACTTTCTGCTGGTGAGAGTAGGAATAGAATTGACTTGACCAAGGCGTGTTGAGCCCTAGCTTGTTCCCTTAACCATAGATAATCTAAAAATTATCGGCTAAGCATCCGCGGATCTCATTATTTTGGGATTTTAAATTTGCAGAGATCGAGAAATGATAGAGTTACTTATGAGTTTAGATGCTAAGCGTGGAGTAGTTGGTTCTCTTTAGAGCCCATCGAAGGTACTTATGGCTTTTTGTTCCCACAAAATTGTTTCACCCCATATCTGTCTAAATAATTAGAGATGTTGAGTTTTTGGCGATAGTTAGTTCTTTATCTTCTTAAAAGAATCTTTGTTTTAAAAATTGGGTACACATCAAGGATTCGTAATGAATAAATAAAAAAATTAAGTTATATGTGATATGTAATAAATAAAGTTGTGAGCTGCGATGTCGAGATCGGACCCTTGGATCTTTAGCCGGGATTGAATGAGGTCTTAGCCTAGCCAGTAGGATTCTCATCTCATGAAGCCTATAGTCTTGGAATTACCCGTGAAGCTCCGTGGTTCACAGCTCATATAAGTAAAGGTATAAGTGCAATAAAAAAAAAAAATTGAAAAATGTTGAAAATTGAAAAATCAAAAGTTAGTAATAAAATTCCTTGATGTGGACCTCATTTTTACGACAATGGTTCTTGAGAGAAGACGGATAACTAATTATCGACTTAGCTTTGTATCTTTATCGGAATAAAACTTATCGAAACGAGAATTTGAAGAAATTCATTTCTCACAAAAATAAAAAAATCTAGAGGAAATAAGAAAATGGGAACGAAAGGTTTTACACAAGTAACTTCCATGGGTAGTGTTAGCATCTAGAGTCATGTGTAACAATGATTTCGGTTTTACGCTTAGTTTGGGACTTGTGAAAAATCAGGGACGATGTATTCTATCCGTATGGTCACTTCACGCCGTGTTGTGTTTTCTACTCCGTGATCCTAACATGTCGTTTGAAAAATGTTTGAGTTATTGATCGACATGAAAGTTCAACAAACCGTCATTCATAATCTGATGTGCTTAATCGTAATATCTACTTGTGAATTAAAAGGTAAACGCTTTTAGAATTAAGGGTGTTTAATCTTTTGAGGAATCTTTGCTACTTCTTCATAGGTTTAGTAGAAAGAGATTGAAATCCTTGTTTTAGAAGCGTGAGTTGATTGCATTGCGTGAGGACACGACAATGGTCTCGTCTGGGGTATTTTGATATGTGCTTATTCACATATCGTTTCATTATCAAAATCCACCCAAAACAACCAAGGAAAAGCCGCTTATGCTAATATTTGTGGTTTTCTTGAGTTTATGCTTGTGCAGGTACGGATATGCAAAAAACACACAAAAAGGATCCAAATCAGATGTAAATCCGAGCACGAGAGATCAAGAGAGTTTTAGCTGAGCTGAAAGGTCAAGATTATGCATTTTGAAAGAATTTATTCTCAGAAGATGATTTTGGAAGTTTCAGCAAAGTTTGAAGAAAAGACAAGATTAGTCCCTCAAGTTTGAGCTTTTGACAGAATTGGTCCCTCAAAGATTCAGAAATTACAGAATGCACCCTTGGATTATTAGAGCTTTACATGATTGGTCCTTGAAATAATTCCAGATTTACACTTGTGGTCCCTTGAAAATTCGAAGTGTACAAGTTTAGTCCCTATACTATTACTTGGATCACATTTAATCCCTTTGTCCAATCCACTAATATCTTTTCGGCCCAAAAACCATGATCCGAGCCCAATCCTACTACTACTACCCGGTTGGTTATCTTGACCCGAAACCCTTCCCTCAACCACTCAATTAAACCGTCACGCCCCGTTTCCCCATCAAACACCCAAATAATTATAAAAAATAAAACCCGCCAAACGTTTACCCCCTTTTACCCCAAACCCAGATATTATGAACCCTAAGTTACCCCGTGTGTAATTGAGCCAATTATTACCACAATTAAGGGTACTTTCGTACATTCCCTGACACCCCACTGACAAAGGGACTGACACATCATTAATCCGTGTGCTATTAGCCACATGTCACTCTCCTATTGGCCGAGCGTTGTCATCAGGTTTGATCCAAGGGTGGATAGCAAGAGATGGTGTGTGGGATTCAATCCAAGGGTTCTCACAAGCTCTGAAGAAGCACAAATTGAAGAAATTCGAGATCCTTCCAAGCCTTAGCTCAACTATATATAGACCCTCTCATTCATTCACATGAAGTATCTCTTCGTATCTTAATTCCTGTATTTTTCTTCTCTCTAAGTTTTAGTTGTAGTGGTTATTCACATTTTCAATGTTTTAATATTTTGTAATTCGTATTTGTACTAAAAATTTCCATTATTAATATAAGTTGCATTTCAATTTCAATTGTTTGTGTTAAGTTTCTTATATCCTTAATCTGCTTTCAAACTTATTTTAGTGCTTATTTCAGTGTTTTCATCAATATTTTTAGCTTAACTTTTAAAAATCTCAAAAATACAAAAAAAATCACATTAAATCATTTAAAAATCAAAAATCACTTTAGATCTGTATTGAGGATTAATCCTGTACTGATTTACTGTTTCATAAGTTCATTTAAGCTTTTAAGTAGCTTAGTGTGAGCTTATATTAGTTTTAATCTCAAAAATCAAAAAAAAAAAAATCTCAAGTTGAATCAGATGCTACAGTTGCTGAATTGATGTGTTTCTGCTGAATTTGGATCTGGATCTGGATTGGTAATGGTACAGTAGCTGTTTTGGGTTGATTATAAGCTGGATGTGATTAGGTTAGGGGTTGTTAGGTTAGTGATCCTTGTTCTTCACTGTGCAAGCCATAGTGGCTATGGAATTTTGTAAGTTCTAATTTCTGTTTTGATCATTGAATCTACTGTTTAATCTGTTAATTAGTTTTGATTAGTAGTGTTTGATCTGTGATTGTGATTGTTTAGCATTAATTTGATCATAATCTGCTTGATAGTTCTCATAGATAGCATAAGTAGTGTTTGGTTCAGCTGATATAATTGAATTAGAGGATAGCAGTACTGATAAGAGTAGTCTATACTTGTTAAGGTAGTTGTTTGTAAGTCAATTGAGGTCATAGTGTTAGCAGTTTTAGCTCATAAGTCAAAATCATAGTGTAATTGTTCTAGAATCTGAATCTGTCTAAATCAGTAGGTGTTATTATCTGCAAATTGGTTTGAAATTACTAGATCTAGCTTAGTGTAATCATCATTAGTCTTATATCATCATAACCTGTTCAATAATTTGGATTAAAACTCAGTTTGGTCAAAGTTTAAATGTGTTCTATAAAAGTCAAAAATCTGTCAATTGCAGTTTTCAACAAAACTTTGTGAATCATTTTCTGATTCATAACTGAGTTTTAGAGTTTGAAACCTTGGATACTTGATTTTCACTTGGTCTAGATCTGATAAACACTTTTTGTCAAATCTGAGCTTGTCATTTTGAGCTTCAAATAAGCTCATCAACAGTGTATTATCACTGCCCGTTCACACCTGAGTGTGAATCAGGCAGATTTGTATCTGTTGCACTGGTCTTAATTCTAGGAGTTAGGACTTGAAATTTGGTGGAATTGTAGCTGGCCAGGTGGTCTATAGGACTGCATAAGTTGATTTCTGTTTTGCTTATTTGATAAGCTAGTGTATAAGCTCAAACAATAGGGGGTCTTCACTGGTTTGTTTATTTGAGCAGTTAGCTTAAATCAAGGTTCTGAGCTTTTAGCTTGTTAACATGAGGTACTTTCATTAGTAATTAGCTTATTCTAGTATAAGATAGCTTCATTCGGTTTGGTTAGCTTAGTAGCTTATTTGCTTATTCTTAGTAGCTTATTCTAGTAGCATTTGCACTATAGCTTTTATATTCTACACATAGCCTGTTGATTTTTCATTTTTCTTAGATTCATATTAACTTTTTAGATTTTTCCTGAAATTCTCATAATTTTTGGTATTCATTTGTTATTTTTCTCAATTTAAAATAGTTTTTAATCAATTTTAATTAGCTTTTATTGAAAATAATTGAGAAAAAGTTCCAAAAAATAATTTTTCAATTTTCTTAGTTTAAGAAAAATATAAAAAGCAAAAAAAAAGATTTTTCCATATTTTTCTCCCTTTATTTGGTATTTTTCACAATTTTAAATTAGTTTAAATTAGTTTTTAATTTTTATTAAATCAAGAAAATCCAAAAAAAAAAAAAAAAAATTAGTTTTAATTCTAAAATAGTTTTCTTATTACATTTTTAGAGTAAAAGTAAATTAGGCATTTTTAGGATATCGTTTAGACGTAGTTGCATTTTTAGTCGCGTTTGTTAATTACGTTTTATTTTTAGATCGCGTTTAGGATTTCCCGTAGACTAGTTTTCCTTGATTACTTTCCCATTCCCGTAGTTAATAATCAATCATTAATCCAATACATCAAGCATAAAATCCAAACTAAGAACGACGTTGGCAATTCACGCCTCGTTGGGAAAACGATTCGGGTTGACTAATCCGTACTACACGATCACACACGGGATTTGATTTATTATTCTTTTTCCTAAGAGAATTTGAATCTATCTTCGTGAGTATTTTTGATATTGATATTAAGGATTTATCCCCACACATAACCCTTGAGCCTTTTTATACATACCATCGTCAAAAATTCTTTCTTAAAATCTTTGTTTGGTAACCAAAATGGAAGTTAAAAGGCTTTGTATGAAAAAGGAAAAGGTGGAGGGACCAAAACTGTCAAAATGTTAAAGTTATTTTTAATAAAAACACCTCCCACCTACTTTTTTACTTCACATTTAATACACACAACCATACTCATCCTACGCCTAGATTGAACCAAGAAATCCGTTGTTTTGATCATCATTTTGTAAGTGGTTTAACGATCTTAACATGTTTTTAAGCTAAGGTTTTTAATTTCATGCAAATCCTACGGCTAAAAATTGTGTTAAGCGTGATTATGTGTTTCACGTAATAAGCGTATGAACACATAATCATTATGCGTGTGTTTTTGGTTATATGGATAGTGTCAAAATGTTTCTTATACATCAAGTACACCATTTTAACCATCAAAACCTACCCAGAAACACTTATTAATGATTTTTGAAAATTAGGGTTTATGAGTCGAATTGGGTTTTTCCAAATGTGAAGTATTTTGGTCTAAAAAGATTGTTGGGTTATGGTCATATAAGGTTGAATTGATGATTTCCATGGTTTTTAACCACCCAGAAACACTAATTGTTTGACAATTTGATATTAGGGTTTAAAGTTCATAACTTTGGATAAATTTGATTCACAATGAGTTAGATGTTATAACTTGGTTTATAGACTCTCAACACATCTTAGAACTACCAGAATTTATTTGGTGCAATTCCCATGGCTAGAAATTATACGCGTAAATCTTAACCCTTAGGGTTTTGACCTACGCGTATGACTTTCTACGCATAACTGTGTTATGAATGTTCATGCCATAACTTGTTGATATAATGAATGCTTGTGTTAATTTTGATGATTTGATGAATTTATTTCAGGCTTTGCTACGCTTAAATATTCAGAATCAAGGTCATGTGCAACTCTACGCATAAGGATTACCCTACGCGTAGTCAAGTTATGCGTAACAATCCTATGCATAACTATTACGCATAAGGTTCTACAATGGGACTACGCGTATCCGTTGAAGGAAATGCGTAAACAGTGACCTCTTCGCATAAGGTCTACTCTTACGAGTAAGCCTTACGCGTAAGGTATATATATACGCCTACGCGTAAGCCCTACGCATAAGGTCCCCTTTCCTACGCGTAACATTTCTTACGCGGAAGTTAGGATCCTACTGCGTAGCTTTAGATCTACGCGTATATCATCAATCTGCTACGCTTAACTTTGCCAAAACTACGCTTAAGCCCGGATTGACCTTCATAATGAATTGTTACGTGTACAAACTTGTAAATAAACTAATCATAACGTCACGAATCCAATAATGTCACTAATAAACTTAATCGTTTGATATGTTGTGAACAATAAGTGATAACATAAACTTTAAAACTTAAAAGTTAACTAACTCAACGAAAAACATTTCCGCAGGCGTCGTTGGACTATTGAACAAACAAGTGACTTAGGACTCGTAACAATCATTGACATTGTACATTCAATAGCTAGACAATAAGACCTTCTGTTGACTAACACTGTGTCTTTCGATATGTTGGTTCCTTTGGCTAATGTTATTTCAGATCACGACATGGCTGAACAAATGATTGTGGATGCATCCGAAGTTCTTACAATTGTTGATATCTTTCCAGAGGGTTATCCGAGAAAGATTGGAAAGAACAACCTCAGGGTTGACTTTGATACCCTCACTTGCTCGTAATCTTCCCGCTGTGATTGTCTTGTGGATATTCTCAGAATCATCCCTACCGAACATGCTCTCACACTCTCGCCACGCCTTCCTGAGGTCTACATTCAACAATTCCTGGATTCTATGCAGAGGATCACTGGTCAAAGTGCAGTGATGTGACACTTAATCACAAACAAGTCACTATCACTCCTGCTGACTTACGGAATGTTCTCATCATTCCTGACATCGCTCCAACCGACTTCTTTGCTACCCCTACTGAAGAGCATTCACGAAATTCTTGATAGATATTGGTTATGATGAAGCTTCAGGAATCATTACTAAGCACTCTCACGTAGAGGTGAAGAATATTCCTCAACCATGGAGAACACTCTACATGATCATCACCAAATCGGTCTCTGGTCGTGGCAATGGCTATGAGCATCCCAAGCTCATGGAACTACAAATTTTCTGTCGTTGATCAACAAGAAGGACATTGAAATCGAAGCACGATATGGGAGGACATGATGGTATTTCACAAGAAGCTTGGCTCCAAGATTCCCTATGTCAGATACACCAAACCGTTGATCCAGAGAGCACTTGGACTTCATCCTGACATCCCCATGAGGCTCAATGACCCATATAATCACGACATATTGACTGAACCCATACTATCAATCAAAGAATCGTCAACAAAGAAACAGGGTTCGGTTTTACCGATCACCTTCTAACCACCCGAAATCAAAAGCTTGAAACATATAAAAGGTATCGGTTAGCCGTAAAAGAAGGCAAAGTTGGTCATCATGATGAAAAATCTTCGGTACACCTACTGAAGGACCAAAAGGCGATCTTTGGAAGTGTTACAAGTACAGATATTTATAGGAAGCTTCCCAAAAGGAATCCTCCTCGTAAAAGGATTGTTCCCGTAAAAGAAGTTGAACCTATTCCCACACATGAACCGCAAAGAAAGCTTGTGGACGAAAGCTCTGAAGGTACGGCAGCACGAGATGAAGAGATTACCTACTCAATCTGCAACTGAACACCTCCTTCTAGCTAAACCTCCAAGTCCGCCAGCTGACAAAGAAAAGGGGAAGACTCCTGTACTTGTACCGTATGATAAAAGCTCATATGAAGAAGAAGAGCAACTGGATATATCATACAGGAAGAAGTTTAATATCGTTAGACACCTTCAAAAAGTTGAAGAATTTGCTAAAGACCAAATGGGTGGTCCTCGAGGATCAAGTGGTGTCGCCCACTCAACCTTCTCCGATGCGGTTAATCAACCCGATAAGGAGCAGTGCCACCACTCTTATGCAACAACAAAAGCTTGTGGAGGATACTATCGAATATGAGTTTGAGGAACCAGAAATTGAGAAGTCCGAAAAGATCAAGATGTTGATTATGATACGTTTCTTCTAGATAGTCCTGCGCGATCAAAGGAAGGAACCTCTGAACCTCCGGGATCCGTGAGTCTCCTCATATCTCTTCATCATCCGATTCGTCTTCTCACTCCTCGCCACCACCATCAAAGAAGTCAACCAAATCATCATCCAAATCCGTGAAGAAACCATCTAAATCTTGGATTTCTCAAGCTCATGAACGGATTACCCAAGCTGTCAAACAAGTCGAAGAAAAAACGCTCAACAAAAAGCTAAATTTCTTTGCTGATCACATACAGCATATGTATGACGAGCATGAAAAGATTAAAGGAGAAAGGAAGTTTGTTCAGGAATTCATGAAAAATCACCGTCAAGAGGAACTGAACGAAATGATTGAAGGCTACACGAAAAAGTACCTTCTGGAGTACGTTCCTAAAGTCACAAAGAGTTGTTCACCAAACAACTTTATCCAAATCTCATGCAGATCGCCAAGCAAACTATTCGATCAACGTCCTTAACCGTCACAATCAATCCAACCGATCCGGTTGTTTTCTCGGATAATGAATTGGTGGCCATGCTTGTCACACAAATATCCGCACGATCGGGACATTTACTGATGAAGGAAAGTCTGTTTCAAGCATTGCTGGACTACCAACTTCAAGAAGCTTGTAGATTTGAAGTTGAAAAGTCTAAACGTCCTAGAGACGATGAAGACAAGGATAAGGATAAAGACTCTGCACCTAAGCGTCAGAAGCGGTCGGTGAATCTTCTTTGATGCAACCTCCTCCACAACGGGCTCTATTCAACAAAAATCTCCTCCTCTTCTTCTCTGAAAACCTCAGACGATTCCGAGTTACCACCCCGACTCAGAAAACCGATGATCACTTTGAGTATACGGGTGGTGACGATGAAGAGGTCCTGAGCCCCTACAACAACCCACCTCTCCCAAACAAGTTCAGAAACCAGAATCATCATCTAGGCCTTCGAAAATGAAGAAGAAGACGCCTCAAACCGGACGTCATATCATGGCTAGATGACGATAAAACAGAGGAATTTGAATGGTTTTCTACTCTTGTTAACAACACTCCTACCCGAAGAAGGTCAGAATTTGGTAGACGGTTCTACATTGGAGCATGCAAAAATTCTGCAAGAAAAGTTCCATGTGATAAAAAATGACGAAATCTCGAGCTTAAGGCGAATCAAAAATGAAGCATTTCAACTTCTAAAAGACAGACTCAAAGTGCCATCGAGGTCGAATATCACCTTGAAAACATTGCTCGAGCTATGTCTAACAACATGGATTGGCTCAACCCGGAAGCAAACATTGACTTCACACAAAGGGACAACCTCCATACTACACCGATTGGACCAAACCTCTACCAACACTTGGACAAACAATTTGAACCAAGGATTCCTTTCAGATACTTCTTCAACAAAGACCGGATTTTCTTACACCTGTGACGATGATACAAGAAAATATGCTACGTCGTTGACTCTTCCATTCCCACAACTTTTCCTACTCAAACCGCATAGCCATTGAGGAACGCCAATCACTTGTTCTCCAACACGTGGAGGCATACGCCCAGATGCATTGTATGGGATTCATCATGGCCGAATGCCGAAGCAGATCTACTATAGAAGCTGTCAGGTTCAGAAGTCTCAACATGCCGTGCAGAGTTCTAAAGATATCGTTGCCATCATACACGTTGACCTTTCATCTAAGTGGGACTACACATTCCTAAAGAAGATCGTAGTCAAACGACAAGATGAATGAGACTATGCTTTCTCTCGGTGACTTTGAGAATTTGTCACTCAATGACATCGAAGACATGTACCTTGCCAAGGCAGGTCGCATGAGACAATTCTAAACTACATACAACGTGAATTTATCAAGTCACTTCTCATCTTCATAAGACGGATTGTCATCAAGGAACGTGTAGAAGATCTCCAGCTGGGTGTTGAATCTTATCGAGCGTGTCAACTTCCTCCTCCAAAGCTTGATCTTTCCGATATCAACCAGCTATCTCAATATACACTCATCAGCAAACCTTTCGGCGTTGTTTACCGTAGTGAACTTCAAAGAAACTGCTTAATGGCGTGTAGTGAACTCCACAAGTTCGGGGATCATACTTTGAAGCTGGTTAGGGATGGATTGGCATACAGGTTGAAGGATATACGCCAGAAAATTGGGTCTCCTAAGCTCCGGAATTCTCGGGAAAGGAGGGATGTGAGACGGATCATCACAATGATTGATGAACGGTTGTTTCGAAGGATCAGTCGACGATTGGAGAGTTATGTCGGTGGTCGACCCGGAGAAACATAACCGGATTTCAGCAACATTGCACACCCTCACGGGAACATCACTGCACTTCCTGGTACCCCTTGAATTGTTTTCTTCATATCATTTTGGATGTTTGATTAATTATCTCAATGGTTTGTGCACACATTACGTGTAACACCCGTACATGTAAATAAAGGACCACAGGTACGCCGGTGCCACAATCCTTATAAAAGGAGGGAAAGCTTCTTACTTTTGAGTAAAACCTATCAAACCTTTCACTTTTCAAGGTTTTGCTCAAAAGAACAAGTACTTTCCCTTATGATTTTCAAAACCTCAACCGCTTATATCACTTTCGTTGGGGAGTACTTGAATTAAAACTTTGTTCAAAAATTGTTCTCATGGTCATTCTTCCCCGCAACACTTCGAAATGGTCATATTTATTCTCAAACGTTTCAAAAATAACACTTTAATATGCCATTTTTGAGAGGGAGAAAATATGTGATAAGAAATATGTTGTGTAAAATGCAAATGAATCTGTGTGTTCGAGACTTAACCAACGAATTAACGATGCTTAAGCTGTTAGTAACTCGAAAAGACTTGTCCTGGACGGGTAATAATTTCAAGCTAGTTGGCTAGTGATGTAAACGTGTCTCGCAAAGGACTTGTCCGAGTAGAATGTACCATTCGAGAAACTCTTGATAAACATGAACTCTGACGGGTTTGGACGACCTTCGAGGATTGTCTACACCTTCAAGGTAGTTATTAGAGCCAGTTGTCACCTAAAAGCTGACAATGCAACTCTTTAACTATGCCACGTAACTGTGTCTCGCGGGGAATGTCTATCTTGAGTTAATCAATTCAAAAAGTCGCACCTCTTTCCTCACTGTGCATTTTAACCGTTAAAACACTTAAGCACATGTGGAGGGGAGTATTTATGCAAAATCTTATCTCAACATTGGTACTAAAATGTTTTTCATTCACAAACACTTTGAGAGATTTTTCACAACAGTGGTTTTATGGCAACATAGGTTAGTCATGGAGTTATAAGGTGACTAAGGTTAGGAATAACCGTCCTATGATCCGCCAGAGCCGGAGGGATCTACCCCAGGACACCACAAATAGTTAGTATTTAGAAGTCCTTAGGTATGATTGTAAAAAAGGAGAAAATGAGAATCGGAGAAAGAAGGAGTTGAAGAATTAAAAAGAAATGCAAAGAAAAGGGTGAAAAGAAATAGCCCTCCAGATTATTCAACTTAGGGCAGACAACGGTTCAATTCATAGCACTGGTTGTCACTTTGTGGCCGGTATTGAAGATTAAAGTCGTCATGGACCCATTGACGCATGCACTAAACCTTCTTAGCCACTCAAGTTTCTCTCTAACAGAAGCTTGTTTCATTCTCACTGGGAACCCTACGTAAACTATCGGCTTTCTCTTAGAGATTGTTGGTATTGAAGAAGGAGACCCTCTCCCTAGTCTCCGCTCAGGAAAACCAAAACGCACTATTGAGTCTAGAGCCACGAGATTCATCAAAAGATCTCTTAGGTACACTTGACATTTAATCACTTGATGATCAACAAATAAGGTTATCAGTGGTTCATATCGAGTCCTTCACAGATCTTAGCAATCTGTCGAGAACATTTATGAGAGGTTCACATTTGTGATCCTCAGTGAATGAATGGAAACTCCTGCTAGGGTCAACATTAAACCGCCTGACAGGCATGTCGCTTCGCAAATCCCCGTGGATTGCGCTTAGTGGTCTCAAACGGTCTACAGTCGTGAGGTGATGCTTCGGTGTACCTCGGCGACTCATCTGAATCGTAGGTGTATTTGTTTGTACATCATCGTGTTATCTCACTTGTGGGACTCCGATTCAGGACGGCCTTTGTAAGAAATTAGAGTTGTGTTTTCACACTATGCTGTTAACACTCTCGAAGTTCAAACTTGTAAGTGCGGAATCCGCTTATTACTAACCGTTTAAATGTTTTCTTCTTATGGAAGCTCCGGTGCGGAATGATCGTGCGTTCTTCTCATGCTTACGCCAACATCATCACTAATGGAAGTTCTATCCAAAAGCAACACAACAGTCCGAATGATTCTTCGTCAATACAGAGAATCTACAAAGTTAAAGACTTAAAGAACTCCATCAGTACTGAATTCCAACGTCAAAGGAGCGTGTGAGCATGTTGAAGAACGACGTGGAGACACTGTAGCAAATAAGCGGGGCACTGAGGCGACTTGATGCGAACAACAACATACTATCACTCTCACCACAAAGAACAATGATCAAAGAACAAAGTTAAAGATGGCGTCAAAGCATAACCGTTCAAAGTAAACTATCTCTACTACTTGGGGAGATTGTTCAAATCAAGGCAATTCTTCTCACAAGAAAGAAGAATGTCGGAAGACGTCAAAGCTACTATTACATCAACGCCTTCACCGTTTTCATCACCAACACTTGAGTGTTTGTTACTCATATGTAATAACACTTGAGGGAGATTGTTGGAATCACTCCTAAACCTTATTCAAGTGTTAGTTACTCATATGTAATAGTTAGCTTATTATGGCCTTTATGTTTGTTATTAGCCTTAAGCTTATGTAGAAGGCCCATGAGCTTAGGCCCAAGCCCAATAAGGAAAGGAAGGGAACTAGGAGTGTTGCCCTAGCTTCCCTCCTATAAATACCCCTTGTAAACCTTCATTTGAAGGTTGGTTGTTCAAGTTATTTACTCTCTTTCACTCTATTCTTAACCGGCCTATTGCTAACGTGTGTGTGGGTGTTTATCTTGTTCAACCGCCTCTCTTATCCTCTCTATCTCTTATATAAGCTTGTGTGGTAAACCTTGTGACCTAACAGAGAGGCACTGGTAAAGGTGGTCGCTGAAGAAGCTGAAAATGTTGGAATAGATGCTAAGAAGCTTAAAAAGGGTCAGGCAGGACAGAAGTTCAAGGATGCTCAGGCAACAAAAATGGATGAAATGAAAAGCATTGGAAGAAAAGAAAAAGAACTGCTGACCATCAGAAGGCAAGGATTGACCATTACAATTGGACAATGTCAAGCGTAAGACCTGAGAAGATCACGATGTCAAAATCATCCCAGATCCAAACCATGGCAATGAATGTCTACAGGGGATGATAAGAGACATTTCGAGGTTCATGATCCCTTAAAATTCATCGACTTTGGAATCACGAACTCGATGAACTTGGTCCAATAATAGAAAAGAAGCAAAATACGGTGGTTAAGGAGTTGATGAAGATGCTCATGCAGAGGTATGAAAGATCAGAGATACACCGCCAACTGGAATTCACCGCCTAACCGCACCACAAGGATCTCAACCACAGTCATCACAAGGTAAAAGAAAGAGGGTTGAGTTCCAGCCTGAGATAAAAGTGCTCGACTAGAATGCAACGAGCGGCCTGAAGGTGTTAAGTTCGTGAACTGTCTAGTGATTGAAAAGCCTGAAAGAGGGCTATTCTACATTGATGTCTATGGAAACCCTGCATTTCAAAGATGAAGTGACATTGATCGGTGGTGTAGCGCAATGCTTGAGCTACATACCGTGGCCTCTCGCATCCAAACCCCAAAGACATCGTTCGTCAAGACCTGAATGCCAAGATAAGAGACCATCCTGACAGGGAAACACTCATCACCAAGAAAGTAAAGCTTGAAGCACTGGAATCCATCGGGATGACATCATTTTGATTTATCTTTTGTACTAGTAATAGGAACATTGTAATTTAATCAATAAACGATGTATGTTTTGTTTAAATATTCAGTGTTCCTTATTGTATTCATTAGTACATTCAGTGTAAGAAGAAGCCATTTGCTCACTTACACTGATCAAACATTTAGGCTATTTGTATATCCAAATAGGGGGAGACTGTTGGGTTCAGTAAATACACAAACCCCTTAATCTAGGATTTGAATAGAAAATAGCCCTAGTGTTTAGTCCGATAAACACTAACAGGTCAGTCGGATTGTACATCTCTCAGTGAGTCATCTTTAGGATACTCAATACGAGGCAAAGAAGAAGTCTCTCCACTCAGTAAGGCGGAACTTAAAGGGTGAAGACCGAGTCAAGAAGAAGATGATGGATTCAGTGAGTGATGACAATAACTCATTGAATCCCTAAGACTCCTCTCCAACTACTTACACGGAAGACAAATCTGAAGTAGAAGACTTAAGAATGTAAAGATGAAGAATGAGCGGGACAAGCGGATAAGTTTGAATCGATAAAGATGAAGTCCTTATCAACCAAAGTCAACTTTCCCTGAATAGCAAAAGATCGGCTCGTGGTCATCACTGACCTTAGGAAAGTAGTCTTGTCTCTTACCTAGAATAGCCTTTGTAAACAAAGACAAAATGCATCATATTTTGTCTTCGTAGATGTCAGTTTGTCACTTAGGAAAGAGTTAAAACTCATACATGTATAAATAGCATAAGAGATGGAGTGAAAAGGTTAAGCTTGTGAATTGTAAAACACACATACACACAACCATCTTTTTCACTCTTCCAAATACAACTTTATCCTTGAGATAGCTCAGTGGTTCTAAGAGTTGTGCTCAGACTTAGCCTGAGCTTAGAGAGGAGTCACCAACCTTTGTCATTTCAATCCCAAGTGCTATTCCGCAAGTACTTGGGTAACGTATTCTTTTTGATTGATTTCTAATAAAGAATATGATGTTGAAAATTACTTTGTGAGTTTTACTTATGTTAATTTCAGTCATTGTTCACTATTAACCTGTTTTATAGTCTTAAACTGTTTTAAACGATAGTGAACGGGGAACAACAAGAAGCTTGTATCAGAATCGTTATACATGGTCATTTATGTGAAGCAAATGTTGTACATCATGGTTAGAGACATTTACTCTTTTGTGAAGGGTGTTTTAACTTGTGTATTAATTTTAGTTTGATTTGTATTTTTATTTGTGCTTTAAGTATTGTAACTAATGCTTTATAACTTGTATTTGCTTAAAATTCTATATATGGAAATCTTAAAATAATTAATATGAGGGAAGTTCATCCCTCTATTATAAGATAGTTAGATGCATTTAATTAATGTATTAAATTCATGTATAAACATGACATTTTATTAAATTGAATCAACATTTATTACACATATCTATACTAAATATAAAGGAAAAACAGTCAACTTGAAAAGTGAAAAACTGAAATTTCAGTCAAACTGAATATTATCTTTGGAAACAATTGAATCTTAATATACACGTCTGGCAACTTCATATAAACCAACACAAAAACCTAAAATGGGTTACTGTTCACTGCTCTCCTTTTTATTCTTTCTCTCTAAAACCGGCGGCCACCATACCTATTCTCCATCTTTCTCTCTCTCTCCAGAAACAAACACATAAACACCCCTTCTTTTTTGCCACTGAAACTGCCGCCAGTGTAACCAAACACTCTCAGTTGTTAGGGTGAGCTAGGTGGTTTTAGTAGGTAGCTTTGTTGTTGGTTTCGATTCGTTTGTTTCTGCCTCATGTTCAGATCTAGCCGATTTGTTAGGTTATACATGTTTTTCGCTTGATTGCTAAGAATTAAAGGACGGTGTTATAGATTGTGTCTATTACGCTGGTTTCGAGGGTGTTTGGATTTGCTGGCTATTTGTGGTTTTGAGGATTTTTGGATATAAGATTATTTGTTAGCTGTTGATTGTTTCCACTGTGTTGGTGGTTGTAAACCAAACACACGAACAACGGCATTTTTCATGGGAATCGAAATCTAACATTCATAAAAAAACCAAAAAGCCCACCACACCCACCCTTTTGGCTTCTTTTTGCAGTTCGATTCGGGTAAAAGGTCTTCAAGATCTTTGATAACTAAGGGTCTCAGGTAGGATTTTTGTTGTTGTGTTTCTTTTTATATCTTTGATGAGTTGTTGGATTCAGGTACAAGGTTTTCTATAATTGTTGTGTTTATTTGAAATCTCATAAAAGATATGAATTAAAACACAACACCGAGATATTTACATGTTCTCATTTCTCCGAATATATGTGAACCCAGATAGGCGGGTAGTGGTGAAAGGAGAACGAATGGTGGGGGGTTTGATAGGGAGAGTAAGAAAGTGAACGCGTTATAACACATTTAAAGGTGGTAATAAGTAACATACATATCTTTAATGTGTAGGAATCTAATGGTTTTAAAACGTGTAAAAATGTGATGGAGTTTTAATAGAATGAGTAAGAGTTAAAGTTAGTAGGAAGTAACATACATATCCAATGCCCGTGGGATTTAAATAATTTTGGTCTTTGTTGGTTGGTATCAACGACGGAACTAGAAAAATTTTCGTGGGAAGGCCGAAATAATTTTTTTTGAGAAATACGTTAAATGGGATGGTCGAAATAATTTTTTTTCCCAGAAATACACATGAAATGGCGAAAAAAATACACTAACGGGCTTAGGCCTAGGGGGCCGGGACCTTTCCCGGTCCCTTAATAGCTCTGCCCTTGGTTGATATATTAGATGAATTTATTTAGTTGGTATTTTCGAATATATCTCTTCTCTATCTCTACTACGTAGTCACGTAGTATAAAGGAAAAATGGTCAATTTTTGAAAGTGAAAACTGTGAATGATCAACATCTATTATGCACATTTGTTAGCATTTAATCATTGAAATATTTGCCAAAATTATTTTGAAAAATACACTAATTTATTACACACTTACACGCTTAGCATGCCAATAATTTTGGCACTTTGTTATAAAAGTTCAATGAGTTTACTTAATTAACTTATTATTCATTTACTTTTGTATTATCTTTTCTCGATATATCATGTGTAAGTCAACATCAGTTGGACATAAAATTAAAGATTAGGCCAAGATATCATTGTAACTTATGGAATCATTTGTACGTAATAAAAACACGTGAAACATTAATATGCAAATAATTTCACTTTTGTGACATATGCTCTCTATAAATATATATATAATAATGTGGAACCCAACATCAATTGTGCATTGTATAATTAAATTATTGATAAATACATTTCTCTCATCTATACATAAATTCCTAATGGCAGACATGGAAGATAACATGGTTTTGGATGTTGTTGAACCCGTTTCAAATGAATCCGAGGTTTACGTTGTACCTTTTTTATTTTAATATCACATATGTTTACTACATTGTCTAATATCTTGTATCTTTAATGTACTTGTTAGATTGACCGCGAAATATTCAATGCTTGCTCCTATGGAACTTGATTCTGTTTTCAACCCTGCTCAAGCTTCTGTTGATGTTGAGGTAAAAGCGATATACCATTTCTTTTTTGTGCATACAATATACTATACATGTGTAAACTGAGTTGTTTGCTTAAGTATTCATTCTCTATAAAGAAAACAAGTATCTAATACCCGCCGCTCCGCAGTGGGAGTTTTTCTGTACCTCGGGTTTTTGATGTTGTTTCGTTTGTCTTTTAGGATTTCGGTATTCCTGCGTTACAATTTTAAAGTACAATTCTAAGAGACACAATATCTTCTACCATAACAACATCCAACCCACATTAACAAATCAGAGTGGCACAACTACACATTACATTTAAAAAAAGTCACTCTTAACTTGAGCTTAGCCGAAAATAGTTTAGGCATATGTTTACAACGAAGAGTGACCAAAGTGCGGTTAATTTGGAACAACTCAATAGTACATAACCAATTTGCACCAACTTGAACCTTGCATTAAAGCTTTTATGCCTCGACAATCTCTGGATCAATTTAGGATTCTGCTTTGCAATTCTAATAACCCATGGATGTTGAATGTCATAAACTAAAGTGATTGAGAGCGCACGCTGCTTGTAATCACTGATGTTTACTTTCCTGTAAAGTCAGTTTCTTATTCAACTTTTATTCATCAGAAAATTAGGGAAAGTAATACTCAGAGTATATATATTATAGCCATATTACCCCAAATGAGAAAAACCAAATTGATTTTGACCTGCAAGTTTAATCCAATTCAGTAGCACAAATCTCATAAACAGCATGAACAAAACCAAAACAACATATCTACTTTTTTCTAAATGCAAGACCTAAATTAGGCTTCAAACTCAAGTTTTCCTAATATCACAACACCTCCTAAAAGCATCAAACTCTTAAAATAAAACCACAGTATATGATTAAATCCCGGCAGAATCTAGATGACCTTTAATTATAGCCATATGTCATACTGTCACTTCTAATA
>OU343216.1:61987505-62059949 GCA_910596185.1 Chrysanthemum makinoi | reverse complement strand
CAAGCATTCGAGGCTTCTATGAAAATGCGATAGGACATGAGCCTTATAATTTGAATCTTTGGTAGCTTCCCCCAGCGAAAAGCATCGAATAAGACCATTTCCTAAGAAGTGAGTTGAATACAAAGCGGTCTCATTGGTGGAAGCTCATCACCACATGAAGAACACGAGAACACCCGGTAACATGGAAGTTTGAAACATTGATGGTCTCGGTGGTGTAAATCAGGATTAAGCGATTACGGCCAGATCACACATGAACACCATTGTCCAGTGTACCGCCACTCTTTCAGATTGACTAGTTGTCTATTTGGGAGACAATATATCAACATCTTCATTTTACCAAGTGCATTCCAGTTATATAACATATAAACAATCAGCACATAATGTACATGTACCCATAAAGAGTAGAGGCGATGACATCCATGTAACATGTTGAGTTACTAATCATCTACGTGGATGTCAACTCTGAAATAACACGAATTATTTCGATCAAGTGAACATGTTGTGCATATAACCGGAAGCACTTTATCATAAACCGTGTATAAGATGTCGATGAGCAGTATCATCTCACGTTCCAAATATTCTTCTCACATTTCTTCCCGGAACAACGAAGTAACATAAACCAAAGGTCTCCAGAGACCACTTCACCCAAATAGTTGGAATAATATATCCTTCCCCCAAATGGTTTTGATACCTCAATCAATAAAACATAATATATCCATAAACTTGAATCTTGAGAAGAACTCAAAATAGCCCAAATGAATCCTGTGAGAATCAACTGCTACATAAACTCTCTCACTATCTTTATCAACCCATATGTAGACAATTTGAAGTGACCCTTGTTAAGAAAAAACCCAATATACCAAAGTTGAAGCGGAAATTGAATTCCCGTATTTGTGTCTTAGCTTGCACTTAAAGATGGAAGAGCGGTGTAGAAATTTATGCACCAAGCAAATCTCTTAAGTACTCAATACTCAATTAAAGTATGAGACATTAACACCTCTTGCGATTATCCAGCATAATACTCTACGTGTGACTTGGTAAAACAGCGTAACTCCTAATAGTGATAGTTAACCGGGTCTTCAACCATCTCATTGCGGTAACTAGATAACCCAAGACTTCAACTCTAATTCTTAAGCTCGAGCAAGTTATCAAATAAATCACGCCTTTGTGAACGTCAACTTCAACCTCAAATAAGTGATAAAAGAGTAACTTCGAAGTAATCAACTTGTGTCAAATGCCCAACGTGAATAAACATACAACGGATGTACATTCAGAATGAACGAACAAATGATGCCTCAACATCAATGTATTCTTCCTAAAAGTATTCATGTAGAGGAAGCGATGAAGAGATACCAATAACTTCGGCGGGATGAGGTAGACATTTTCCTTGAAGTTCATGTGGTTGATTTATAGCATGCCGATAGAGGAATAATAATCCATGAAGATTTGGCAAAGGAATACCAAAGAATGGATCATTATTCATGAACAATAATCCGTGAAGATTTGGCAAAGGAATACCAAAGAGCTGATCATTATTCATGAGTGCTGGCGCAATATTATGATAATCATTATCAGCGCCTTGAGGAATAAGGAGATTGGGCTTTTTTTAGTAGCGAGTTGTACTTCTTTGATGATCATCAAACATATCTTGAACTCATGAATCACATATTATTTGATGAACATCAAATATTACTTAGCTTGATTGTAAATACTCATCATACATATCTTGAACCAATGAATCCCAAACAATAAATCCCATTTATCCTTATTGGGTGAAACATTAAAACGTTGGAGAGTCATCAAACATTAGGTCGTATAACCATTATTCAAACATCCATCATCATTTAGTATATTCACTCTCTCCCTCAAAATTACATCGAAGTTGCCATTTTGATTTAGCAAAAATGAATAATAATATACATTAATGAATGTAGATCCACTTGATGAATGAATGAGCATGGGAGAAACATGAAGCTTGTTGATGAAGAATGTCGATGAGAATGGTCATAAACATGAAGATTTCTCTTCTTACGAAGATAAAAGCGCATGCTGGCGTACCTTTTCTTTTCTTTGAGGAGCGGGGCTGAAGGAGTTATCTCGGGGCACATGCATAATGATGAAGTCTGAGGCACGAGGCCGATGTGAGCAGAGCGTCATTGTTAGAGCCAGTTATGTTTAGAGTGTAGTCCAAATACCAGGGGCGACTTATGCGACACTGCTTTGGACATGACGAGAACTGAGATAATTGAAACATTGGATCCCCAATATGTAGGGGTCCTTTTGGTAGCCAAACAATCTTTGAATCAATGAAACCCTAGGTGCAATGTCATTGTCACTAGGAGCTAAACTAGTAGAAGCATCGGACTTAGTCGAGGGACATTTTGTGCTTAATGGGATTATTCTACCACCAGGTTCCACTATATGGGCATAGTGGATCTAGTTAAGGGAAGGGTTTGCCATATGAATATTCACTGTGGCTTCCCTTCGAAATCCTACATTGGTAAAACCTTCTGTAGGTTTCGAGTTGCTTATCTGTTTGCTCTCAAACTTTCTTAAGCGGGTTATGAATCTTAGACCTCGAAATAACACATCACATTTATCATGATTACCAGAAATTAAACATTTTTGCATGTTTTCAGGCAGCATAAGGCCTCGATTAATTTTAGTAAGCTTAGAGCTAATACTAGAACTAACACGATTCTTTTTGTTCAAATCAAACTTCTTGTCCCTATGGTGTTCTTTCACTTCCTTATCATGATCACTTTTTAGTTTGTGTAACCCTATCCTTCTTTGCATAGCTTCTAGGTTTTGACCCGCTAACTTTAGTGTCAATCTTAACATGTAGAAATGCTTGATGGGAACATTACATGGCTTCACTATTTTGCGCATTCTGGTCTAGAAGTCTTTGGGATCAAATTCTAGGAGGCACATCACAGGTTGCTTGCTTGAATTTTGATATGGAACAAGGCATATCAAGGGTCACATGCTTGGCTTTAGGCATAGAACAAGGCATGCATTTTTTGGAATAAGGGATTTAGGACATGTTGCAATTACACATTCTAGCAGACTCTTGAGATCGTTTGGCACAGGCAAGCAAACCTAACTTCACTATCAAGAGGTTTGTTAATGAAATCCTCTTAGACAATCTCACGGAGACATTCTAGACTATCCTTAAGGTAAGCAGTAGTCATGAAAACATGTTCATTATTCCTAAATGAGGAGGAATATATTTAACTTGTCTTGATGTATTTGCGGTCACGAGGTGACTTTGAGACAACATTCTTATTGAAAACAAGGAGGTTCCCATTTCCCGACTTCTAGATTCTCATTTCCTTTTGTAAAGACGTTATTTTTTTGGTTGTTTTGGTCACGAGTGACTTTCATTGAATCATATAACTCTTTAAAGTGTCGTTAAACTTTTTCATTTTCTTCGAGAAAACTCTCGTTTTCCTTTTGTAATGCATTGACTAAGTTTTGAAGATGAAAAGTTTGAGAGTACCTGAAATCTAAGGAGGAGGCATTTGGGATCCGATTCCTTCTTTTCACTTTACCGGTTGTGAGACTTGGGTTTTCAATCTTGATGCGTTGTTACAATGAGCTCGAATCATTTCATCACGTTTTAATTTCAAAAGCGCATCAAATTGAGGGCATCCAAGGATGTCCTGAAATTTGAGGTTTTAACATTTTCTTTTAGATGTTGATATTTTAGTTGCAAAGCAAGATGCTTTCAATTTAGAAAGCTGTTTCACCAAGGTTATCATGATCATCCTGTTCAATTTTCTCATGCAATTTAGAATTAGATTTTTCAAGCTCAATGACACGATCATGGGAGACTTTTGAAACCTGATAATTCATGAAATTGAGAAGCATTAAATGGAACAATTGTAGCGATGTAAAACACATCTTGAGCAATACATTCTGAAATAAGATTCTCATTCAAGGTATGCAAGTTCTTCCTCTCAATCTCATTATATTTTAATTCTACGCTCATAGGTTACTAACCTCAACTATCATTGCATCAAATTCCTTTTCCATTTCTTTAATATCGATTTTATCCCCTTTTAAAGACTCTCAAAATGATCTTTTAGTTGTTTAAAGAAAGGCATGACCTCGGTTAGATAGCATTCTTTTGTTTGCTCAAAACCCTTTCCCCTTGATTATCGGTGGGTGTGATCCTTTACTTACAAGTTTTCTCAAAATCGACAAATAGTTGAAGAATAACATATTGGTGATTAAGGTCTTACTCTTAGTGGCAATAGTTCTAGGAACTAAATGCATTGGTGTATTTGGAGGATACACCGATCCTTTGAATTTCCTACAAGGGAGATTCATTTCAACAAGATTTTCAGCTTTTTGCAAGTCCATATCCTTTTTCGAACACTTGTTCGGTCAATAGAGTCGAGGCTTAAACATGTTTAAGGATATCCAATTTTCCTTAGTGTAATCAGGGGGTTTTATCGTTATCTTGTTCTTTTTACACTCAGGATCTTCTAGCTTCTTATTCATTTTTTCTCCTAGTGACTTCATCGATTTCTTATCTTCCTCGGTGCCTCAGTACGCCTAGGTTTCTGTCTAGGCTTAAGGATCTCATTACCATCATACGATTGCTTATGAGCTTCTAGCCTTTTACAAGCCTCTCGTGTTTGGTTCATCAACAAAGGCAACACTATGTTTGTCACTTAGAACTCTATGCTTAGTGATCATGTGATGCGAATGGTGTTTCCTTATGCGTACAACTTATTTTCAAGCTTGTTCTTCAAAGTTTTTAGATTGGAAAAATCATTCAAAGTTTTGATTCCTTAGCACTAAATTCTTGCTTAAGCATTTTAACATTTTCTTGAAGTTCTTGTTTTTGCTTAGCGGTTTTAGAAAGCTTTTCATGTAAGGAGTTTAACTCTTGTTTTAATACTTCTTCTCTAAAATTACTTTTTCTAATAATTGTGCGCATTTGGTTAATCCACCCACTCCACAGTAGCAACTCAAACTTAGCGTTGTTCATAGATGGCAACGATCATATATGTTAAGCTGAGTGGTAAGGGAATCATCGAGCACAATCACATTCTCTCACGGTTCATAATCATCATTTTGGTAGAAGATGCACAACTAGGTACAATGAAACTTCCATGCAACTTACGGCGGCATTGACATGCTTGAGTTGTGGTGCATCTCTATATCAGGTACATCCAGAAGCTTCCATGGGCGTTCCTTTGCATTAACTTACGCACGGTTGTGTAGTGCACCTCTCTCTCATGTGAATTTGAGCACGAAGATTCCATTTTTCCATTATCCGACTCATCATTTTTTTTGTTGTCCTTGACATTCGGCAACACCCGATTCTTCAACAGATACATTACCCAACTTATCACAACAATCTTTCAATGCTTGACTCATTCGTCTTCATTCTTTTGGCGATTCTTCAATGTACTTTTTCACATTATCCATGAGTTGGATAAATGTCTCAATGAATTCACGAATTTCCATTCCATATGTTTTTGAAGGAAATTCGGTCAAGTGTTGATGTGTCTGGCGAATATTCCCCTTTGATGATAGGCAGAAATGGGATTACTTGAAGAGGCACTTTGGAACCATCCTTTTGAACCTCTTCATTGGTAATTTCAGACTTTAAATGTTCTAAGTTCAGCGACAGCTAACTTCTGTCAATGTAGGTAAGTCTCGGCGGAAAAAGAGCACTACATGTTCGATCCCGACTATGGATACTTGGTTGTATGAGGTGCGAGATGAAGTGGCGGTATGGCTCAATGCTTTGCATTCCATTTTAGCGTGTGCATTCTCATTGTACTCAAAACATGAAGATCTCACATACTCATTGTTTAATTCAAACATCTTTAACCGATTGGTGGCATACTTTATCATTGTTGTCTGACATCATCAATTTAAGCACGAAATCCTTGGGTGATGAGTAAGACATGATGTGGTGGTAGAATGCGGGATTTTACAAGTCTATGATTGCCGAGAAATAGAATCTTTATGGGATTTTTTACTAAAATCAAGACCAAACCGTCTACAATGACCATGACGAGTTAAGATAGCGATGGACCCACACAATGATAGAGGATTATGTGTTGTGGAGTGATGAATGTTTGAAGGATTAATGAAGTGTTATTTAGTTTGTGAATCTGATTTTGTTAATGCATTGATACCTGAAATTTAGGTCTAAAACCAAAGCTCAATAACTTCCTTCAGAGGGATTTGAATTTAAAATTCGTTTCACGACATCGCAGAAACCTCACAATAATCAGATGCTCCTATTGCTGATGGTGTATTTCACGAACTTAGAGTTACTGGAAAGAGTTATGACCGTTGAAGTTTTAAAAGTCAACTTGGTCAAACTTCTTCTTCGTGAAAATCAACCAAGTCATATACCCCTTGAACCTAAGTCGCTAAGTCACCAAGTCGCTAAGTAGCAATTTGCTAAATCATAAATCGCTACACCAAGTCGCTACACACAAGTCGCTAAAGAGCAACTCGCTAAGTTCCAAGTCGCTTAACCACTAAGTCGCTAAGAATTTTGATAAAGCAAGTCGCTATGCACCAAGTCAGAAATCAAATAAATAGCAACCTCATTAAGGACCAAATCGCTACTACCAAATCACAAAACCTTATGCTCATCAAACAAGCTACCAACCAAATGCTTCAGTAGTGGAGAATCCACTGGTCAACGATTTTTTTACTTGTCTCTAAACCAAGTCGCTAGGACCAAATGTAGCCACCAACAACACTACAACTCATTACTCAGCAAATCGCTAGCAAGAAAGTTATACAAGTGAGCCAAGTCGCTAACTTGAAAACTTCCAAAACACACTTTCAATCCAAAAACAACCAAACCACGATCTGATTCTCCAAATCACAACCTAGCCACTTATGATGATTCTAAACACAAAAGTACAATCAAAATCCAAACTTTAACACAAGAAATCAACCAAATGATGCAATAACCACTAAACTTTCTCAAACTCAAAACTAACCTAAAACCACTAGAAATCCAAAGATGTAAGATATGATCTAACTCGCTCGATACCAATTGTAGGATATTGGATTTCACATACACATCAAACCATAACACAAAGTGGGCGATAAGTGGAATTCTAGAGAAAGTTAGAGGTTTAGGGAACTTAGTGAAAGAAAGTGAAAGATATTATTATGAGCTCCAACTCTCTACCTTGGAAGGTAGAGAGTATTTATAGTCTTACAATAAAATATTCACACAACGGGCCGTGGATCACACTGGGTAAAGACCCGTCCCTCCACTTGTTACTTAACTAAATATAACTATGACTACGAGCACTCTAACGATTACATATACTTGAGGTGACCGACTCTTTAATACCTGGAATTTCTAATTCCTAACAGGTTCCATCCCAAACAAATAGCAAAGCATACGCTTTTTCCATTTGTTAAATTTACCAACTTCAAGTCTAGGGCAATAAATGAATAAGTTCCACCCTTTTGTCACTAGTTAGTACATCAATTTCAAATAAGGATCTGATTTTAAAGCGTTTTGAAGCGGCTAAAAATTTATAATCAGCCTTGCTCTGATACCACTTCTTGTTCCCTATTCACTATTTTAAAAACAGTTAAAGTATTAAAAACAAGTTAATAGTGAATCTATGATTGAAAAGATGAAAGTAAAACACACTGATTAATTTTCAACATAATATTCTTTATTTGATATAAATCAAAACAAGAATACATTACCCAAGTACTTAGAAATAGTACTTGGTATTGAAATGACAAGGGTGACTCCTAAGCTCAAAGGCTAAGTCGAGCACAACTACTAGGAACCAGAGCTATCTCAGAGCTGTGTTGTATTTGGAGGAGTGAAAAGATGGCTTGTGTGTGTGTGTGTGTGTGTTTACAATTCACAAGCTTAATCTTTCACTCCATCTCTTATGCTATTTATACATTTATAAGTTTTAACCATATCCTAAGTGACAAAGCGACAACCCAGGAAGACAAAATCTTGATGTATTTTGTCTGCTTACAAAGGCTATTCTAAGTAAGAGACAGATCGCTTAATTCAAATAATGACACAGCCGGAAGTTAGCCATTAAGGAAAGTTGACTTATCGATAAGGACTTCTTCTTATCCGATCAAACTTGTCCTTACTTCTTCTTTTATTGCCTCTACTTCAGCTTGTTTTCGGTGTTAGTTTCGGCAGTGAGTCTTAGGGATTTAGGAGTTATACTGTCATCACTTGAATCCACCATCTTCTCTTGACTCGTCTTCACCCTTTAAGTCCGCCTTCTTGGTGAAGAGACTTCCTTGTTGCCTCGTCTCGAAGTATCACGAAGATGGCTCACCGAGAGACTATGCTACGTGTTGACTGTTGATGTTGATGGTCTAAACACTTAGGATATTTTCTATTCAAATCCTAGATTAAGGGGTTTGGGTATTTACTGAACCCAAAAACCTTACACATACGGGACACTTGTCGCGATGTGGTTGAGTTGCCCAATGACAGCGGTTGCCCTCGGTCCATTTTCAAATATAAAATAAAAGTGGTCCGGAAAGTGATAAGCCTGTCTATTTGCGTCATTTTCCCTTTATTAATTTGTATAATGTGTATAATAATATGTACTTTTCATTTTAGGGTGTTTTAAAAATAACATTTATTAGTGTGTTTAATTATTTTATATTTAGGATTGTGTGTAGGTTGTTTAAATTGTACATTGTAAAACTTTTATTGTACTTTTTAGTAAGTGGTGTTTTAGTTCGTTGTTTTTAATTTGGTAGATATGCTTTTAATTGGTTGTACAATGTGAATAGATTATTGTACTTTTAAGTAATGATGTGTTTTAATTAGAGTATTAATTACATAATACAATTCTCTCACATTTGACTTTCAACTTCACTTTTCAAGTTTGACCATTTTTCTATTATATGTAGTATAGATAATCAATGGAAAAGACATAATTTCGGGTTTATAAATGGCATAATCAACCCTTTAAGTTTTACAAAGTTTTTTAAAACTTTACAATTATAACATTTTAACCATTAAGTTATGCATAATTACTTCTTTTTTTATATTTTAACATTCATTCAAGTTTAATAATATTACAAATTGACCTTTAATCATTAAACTCTATATTGTTAACATCTTTAATCCAATTAAACTCTTTAGTTTTACTTCTTAATTTATCTTTAACATTCGTTTAAGTTTAGTAACATAACAAATTAACTCTTAAACTCTACTCTATATTTTTACTCAATGCAATAGTTTTTTTTTATCGGAGGGACATATATCTTAAAACTTTAATTCATGCATATACGTAGATTGTTTTTTATTTTTAAAACTTCAATTCATGCATATACTTAGATTGTTTATTATTCTTAAAACTTCAATTCATGCATATAAATTGAATTTTTTACTCCTGTCATCTCTGTCTCGCTGCGGGTTAGCAACGCGTGAGGTGTAACATTCTTGTTTTCAAACCATTTTAAACAAGCAATTTCAAACCATGTTTTGCAAATTTTAATAAATTGTGTCTTTTAAATCTTAATGTTTACATAAATATTTGAAACCAAAAGTGTTGGCAAAGCATTGACAACACAAGGATTTGGTAAGATCTACTACTACTAAAAAAACACAACACAAAACACACTTGACCACTTCCAAATTGTACAACTAATCCATATCTCCACCATCTTCACAAAAATCAATCACCAGTCCATCAACAACAATTCATGCAAGCACAAGCTCTTGTTCAATCAACCCTACTTTGTGTCGACCCATCCGCCGTCAGGACAACCTCATAATCATCCAAAAGAGAAATAGATCCCAGGAAACGTGTAGTGATAAATGGCATGTGCTTTTTTGGAAATGATGTTGATACATGCATATTATATGAATAATTTATAATAAGAGTATAAAGACCTTTACATAAGGACTAATAAGAGTATAACTTTTAGCAAGTGAAAGTGGGATTGGGTTGATTTGATGCTTTAAAGTTTCCTACAATATTTGGTGGACAGATTCATGGGTTCAAAATTTTAAATCAGATGGAAATATTCATGTAAAAAATTAGAAGGATTTGTCAAGATATTGTAGGTGCTGAAAGTTCTTAAAAAGGTTTAGAAATAGGGTGACAGGGAACTTGTTTGAATTAACACGTCCCACTATATAACAAATTTACCGTTCCCTCTCTATCCTAGATCGGCAAGATTTGTTACTCTTTCAAGTGATTTTTTTGAAGAGTATGTGCATTGATTCAATATTTTTGAGCTAAATTTTAGTGATCTCGATCAATCAATCAGAACATCAACTTTGATTTACTGAACGTATTGTTAATATTTTCTTACTCCGTATTTGATTATGCATCTATTGATTGTGTTGTCCATAGGGTTAGGGTTTCAGATTTAGGTCATAATCGGTGATGGCGAACTCGTTAGAAGCTGCTGGAGAAACGTGTTCGACACTGACAGTGTTAATTTCGGTAACGAGATTCAGAGCAGTTAGGTTTAGAGGTGAAAATGTTGCGTTTCTTAACTGTAAGAACTAAGTAACGCGATGTGTTTTGTTGCTGTAAGTGTATATCTGCTCATCCATGTGTTTTAAGTAGTTAATAGGTGTGAATGGTGAAATGTATGCAATTAGGTTACACCTTCAGAGCATGTACAATGGTAACTTGAGTTATAAAATAACACCGTCCATGTCAGCGCCACATCAACTTTAACATTTCACCTAAACATCCCCAAAAAACACCCACAACAATAACATCCCAATAAAATCAATAACATTGCATATTTTCAATTTCAACCCATAAACTAAAACAAACACTTCATGTATTAAACTAAACATATCATTAAAATTGAAAACATATTACAATACGAGATTTAAAAAAAAAAAAAAAAGTTACAACGAAATAAAAAAACGCACTGCAAATTAAAGGAAATGACGAGAATACAATCTACTGATGAGGTTCCAAGTTATATTTTTTGATGATTCGGTCTTTTTCGTCATTGATCCAAAGCGACATTTGGATCTTGCCCTTGATGATTCGTCATCAAAAACTTTATCTCTTCCAACCTTGTTATTGTTTCGTCTTTTTCCTGCTGGGCCCGATCGCCGCGCGGCGGCGTTTCACGTTGATACAATACACGTTTTCCATAGTTTGGTGAAATAAGTTGACGAGCTCGTTCCTCCAGGTGCTTGCTCCCAGACTTGTGGCTCTACCGGATCTTGCTTTCTTGGTAACACGTTTCTTTCCCATGGGGCGTGGTTGTTCATCATTACCAAACAAAGCCTCATTTGTTTGGCTTCGCCCATGCGCCGTTAAATCAACCGGTTCCGGTGTGTCCCATTTCTTATAATGGCCGAAAACCTCCCAAGCGTCTTGAGACCAAGCGGTCTTTGCTTTGGTTTCCTCACGATACCATTGCTTTGCCCGTTTCATCACATCCGACTCACTTTCCCGCTTCGTTGATCCCATTGCTTACGTTTGTAACAAGAGTTGAACTTTGTGCATGTGCCGTTCAACGTTTTCCACTTGCTTGACATCATATCCTTGTTGCGCCGTTGAAAGTTGTTTCTATTGAACTCATTTCTGACCCGATACCAAAACGTATCTCTGGGTTGGCACTTTCCAACTTTCGGATCCTCCGAAACAGCTATGTAACACCTTGCAAGTAATGTGTGGAAACGTAGAGGGGGGTGAATACGTTACCGTTTAAAAACTTTAGATCTTTAGTATCAAATCGCTTACGAAGCTTGTTATAATATGAAAGTACCAATTATTGTTTGTGACTAATATAAAGTATGGTAAACCAAGTTGTCACACAATCATGAACATCAAACCACATCACAAACAATAGTATAGTGCAAGTATAAAAGTGAAGAGATAAAGAAAGGAAAGTGCAAACCGAACACGAGGATTTATAGTGGTTCGGTCACGGATCTCCTTTCGGCCCTACTCCACTCCCCGAGTACCCAACTCGAGAGTTACTTCACTAAATCAACAAGCTCCCTTCTCGCCGGAGAAAACCTTACAATCGCCGCTTACACTTTTTCCGGTACAAAGCTAAATACCGGGTTCTAGTTAGAGGTAGAACCAACCTAACGTCGCCTATACAATATTTCCGACACTAAGCTAGATGTCGAGTTCTTTTACAAGGGTACAACCACTCCCAATATGTTTTATGGCCCAACATAATAAACCTTGTGTTTTATGGCACAAACACATAAACCATCTAATCTAGTTTGGTGAAAGTGTTGTTATGATGCAATGATGTTTACATTAATGATCCATGACACAAATGTCTAATGGATATGAATAACTACTTCTAAATGAACTTCCATTGATAGGAAGCCTTCATGATGAAGATCACAAGTTCCTTAAACTTCTTGTGATAGATCTTCAACTTGTGGTAAGTGGGGATGGCTAAATCTCCAAACTTTCCTTGGTTGATCAAAGAGTATGCTTACAACAAAGATGAATGTTAGAAGCATTATGATCATGATCATTAGGGTGTTTAATGTATGTTATTACATTGTTAATGATTGATCTAAATGTATGCAAGAAGGTGGAGAAGATGTGATTTGAAGTGGTGAAGAAATGGGAAAACAATGGGCTTCTATTTATAGCCAAATGGACGAGGGAGCGTCCCACGGACCAAGGAGCCCTTTAAAGGTTCCGCTTTATAGAAAAGGGTTCGTGGGTGCACGAAAAAAAGGTAAAAAATCTTTCTTCAAATCTTTCCAAGATATTACCAAATCTTACTAAGATCACATTTGATATATTGTGTGTCAATCTAACCAAAATATTCAAGTGATCTTCCAAGGATTTCAAAGATGATGCATGACATGATGTAACATGTATTTCCATTTTTAGATTAAAAGGTTTATCAAGGTAAACTTATAAAATGTATTATGTAACTAGTTAATAAAATGTCTAGTTACCTTTTGAAATACTTGTGAATGCAAAATGTAAAATGAGGTTCGAAATAGAATGGTTAACCTATTAAAATACTTAGTGACTCTAAATGTATTTTAAACATTCTAAATGATTTGTTAATGGGTTTGATCATAATGCCACATAACAAACATGTACGAACCTGTGTTGTAACATACGAGGACTTGAGACATCAAGAGGTGTTGAATGTATGTTGAGATAAATGTAATTGCAAGTAACTTGTACATTTTACGTTATGTATTACAAGTTACATGTTTGTCATCAATCAAAACAAACAAGACTGTATAGATTAAATATCGTAATATTTGCACTAACATAATGCTTCCTCTGTTGGAGTCCAACGCCCAGCAACGACAACTTCCTCTTCATTAGAATCAATTGGTTCAGGCTTGGGGTCTTTGGATTTTTTTGATTTTCGCTTAATACGACCTTTTCCTTTTTTTGGAGGAGACGTGGGTGTCTCAGCAACATCATGTGTTTCAGTTTGTGATTGTTATGACTGTTGTGTGAATTATAGGTTTTGAAAGTTGGAGTTTAAGGTGCTTTGTTGGTGTTGTTGCCAAAAGAGATATTGTTGATGTTCTTGCCACATTTCTTGGCTCGAGTAGCCTAGTGGGTTGGGAAGAGACATACTGGGGTTTGAAGATGAACCCGCGTTCGGGTTAGATGATGAACCCGGGTTTGAGGTATTCTTGTCGTTTGTCAATTTGTAACACCTTACATTAAGGTTTAAAGTTTATCGATTAAAAATCACTGTTGCAGCGACGGGTATCCTGAAGTAAAAGTTTTCGATGAATCATGTATTTTTTTTACTATGTTTTTTTTACAATAAATTTATGGATATCAAGAATTTTGTTTAACCCGTGTCCCATTCGAATCGAGCCCGTTGGCCCAGGCCTGCCGTTTGGGCTCGACCCCGTTGGCCTGCCCGTTCGCTCGGCTCCACCCGTTGGACCGTACCGTTGGTCGGCTTATTTACCGTTCCGTTCGGGCTTGAATTTGTATAATGTGCTTTATTATTTGTATTAGTGACATTTAATGCAGGAATTGTGTTTAAATTGGTTGTACAATATGCTTGATAATTTGTATTTCTTGTGTAAGGGGTGTTTTAATAACTGCATTAATTGTATTTATTGACCAGTTAATTAATTGATTATGTTAAATATCTTGACCACATTAATATTGCTTTGTATTTTGTACATTAAGCTTTAAGAGTTGTAAGTCTTAAAATTAAGATTGATGAGAAAGATCATTAATTGTGCATTGTGTATTGTACAATAGGCTTTGTATGTTGTAAGTTTTAATTTTAAAACCATTAAGAGAGAGATTCGTTCCTCTATTATAAGTAATACTAGTCTCATGACCCGGCCGATGGCCGAGCTAGTTTCATGTAAATTGGTAAATATTATTAATTTAATTTAAGTTTGGTTATAATAAATTTGATATAAATGTTTCAATAGTAAGTCGTATAAATATTTTCCCTTAAATGATGATGTGAATGGTTCTAAAGGATTGATAATATGTTACTATGTTATGTTGAAATATTAATGTATATATGCTATGAGGATAATAGTATTAGAGCAAGTAGTTATAATGTTTAACACATTTACCTATTCCATACAAAAGCAATACTTCATGAGTTTGCAAGTTTTAGTTAAACGGGACAACCAACTAAATTTTAAGCATATCATAAGTTTAATATAAAAATAAACATTTATAACAACCAAGACAAATCAAATTTTAATCCAATCATTCCTATAGACATCGTAGAAAAATTATTTTTTCCGCAATCGTAGAAATCAACTCCACTTCTTCCCTCACAATGGGTGCTTCGTTTTGTCTTGGAAATGTCCTTATCTGCAAATTATAACAATGTCTATAGTATTACATACAATGGTTATAATGAAACATACAAATAGTTAGGTACTTTCTTCCACATCAAACAATCCATATAAGCCTTGTGTTTTGCTTGCCGCGGTGTCTTTTAACACTTGTTTTTTTATGTTTGTTTAGGTATTGGAACCTTAACCACAACTCCAAGTGCAAACATTTTAGCCCTGAAAACATTTTGTTGTTTTAGGATACTTGGAACTTATCATGTCGCATCCCAAGCATACAAACTTATCACATCTGTATATTAATGAGTAGCTTAGTTTATGTGCTGCACAAAACCTGAAGAAAGGCAAATTTCCATCTCGAGTAAGAGATAGCAACACTGGACCTTGTGTCATCGGAGAAAATGTTCTATATTCGATAGTTGTGAATTCAGATTTATGCTTGCTGCTAGTTTTTGTGCGATGAGTCCGAGACAATGTACCTTGATGAGGATTAATTTTAACCGTATATATAGATCCCTGAAATCAAAAACGCCATTTAGTAGGGGGATGGGACATTAAATTAATGAGACTTATCAGTGAAAGTAGCAAGATGGGCAGGTCAGGCTGAAAGTTCCCCAAATTTCAGCCTAATTGACCTCTCCTCTTTTGGCTATAAGAAATTCTTTGAGCCGTTCAAAATTTACGCAATCCATAATAGCTGCCCACTTGTATGTGAATGAGTCTAAATGACTACCTCATCAGGGTATAGCAGACATATTGACATTGATGATGTTGGGATTTTAGAACTAAGTTAACCATTAATCTCTACGAGTACGCAGCGGATAAGGATCTAGTAATCGCAATTATGTTAAGCACGTATTTAATAAACAAATAATTAATACAATAATTAATTAATAAAAGTGATAAAAGAAAAGCTAACCTTGCTTGGCAATTGATCTCTATTAACGGAACAAGAAACCAATACGAAACCTTAAGTATCTAAAATAGATACCTCGAAGAGTATCACACACAAACCCGATAATGTATACGTTCGATGTATGGCCTAGTCGAGAACGTTTAAAACTATCAACCCTTGAATTACTTGAATACCAACGAACAAGAAAAACCCCAAGAACAATACAACTAAAACCCTTTAACTTGGTGATCAGATTCGACTAGGAACATTCACCAAGATGTACGAATATTAAACCCTCAATATACTTGAATAAAAGATACAAGTTTAAGGTTTAAACTACTTCAAAATAAAATCCCAATTGACTTGGATGTCCAATGGTGTTTTAGCTTCTGAAGATAGTGAATTGGTTTTAGGATTCATCTAGTGAATCGTGAATGCATGTGCTATATTAAAACCCATTGGAAGATTATAATGGACATATAATAATCGCTTTAATGTTCTGAGTTTAGGGATATCAAAGATATCGTTTTTATTTTATGCATGTATATATTTGTTTATATAGGGTCAATGACCAACCCATGCATGGGCTCAAAACTTGAGCGACAAGCATAAAATAAACAACCCCGATCAGATATATATTGGACAAGGCCCAAGGCATCAAACCGACCCAAGTAGCAAGTGGATCAAGTCCATGGGTCGTTTATAGGATCGGGTCACATGTATTCATAAACGGGTCTAACGTATATTCAAGTTTAAACGATCGTCACGTACTCTCGTGTTTAACGTGTGTGCCCCCATAGGCTCACACACTTCTAGTCGTTACGTGTGTTTTAACTCCCACAAACCAACAGCTCCCACTTGGGAGTTGGAGTGTCGAATGACACACAAAACTAACGACGGAAAAGAAAACGCTGCTCACTAAACGCTTTTAACTAAAAGTGTCTGAGAGAATACTTTCATAAAAGTTTCTCAGTAGCATGGTCATTCAATGTCTTGCTCTAATCATCCTTTGTTATAGATACCGTTAAACCATGGATTATGGATCTCAAATCATTCCATATAGTTTAACCATTTAGAATCTCGTTATAGATTTTAATTCAGATATACCAAATGTAATCAAGAATCATCTTGCATTACCCTTTGGGTTTGGCCAAACAATTATCTAATTAAATCTGGAGAGGCGCTATGGTATCTTTCTGCACATATCAAGTGGAGTAACAAATCCTTTATTGACTACAAGTGTTGTGGATGTTGTTTCACATCACTCCGAAATATAGCTTTTATAACTACCTTGTTCAAATAGCGTTTTGCGTATACTTACAAAAATGATATCCACACATAACAGAACTTGCTTGTATCTCAAGTCTAAGGATGAAGATAACAAACCATTTTCAATATTTTACTCATGACAAGGATCCAAAAGTAAATGTTTGAAAGTTGGGGAATCCAATATGCATCTCTAGTGAATACATATGAGTTTGGTGGGAACAATCCGAATTCTCGTTAGAATTATATCCAACACTCACATTTGCCTTATCATAACAATATTCCCATATTATTAACTGACAATGGACATATTTAGAATAACAAAATTATTCAAGGATTAAACATGCAAATATAGGATAACAATTATTATATGAATGAATAACAAATACCAAGTATCTTTATTCATCATAAAGTAAAAATTGTCTATCAATCCCAATTATCCAAATACTAAAACAGATATGCATGAAACTCATTTAGTAAGTTGAAGCCTAATGTTTCCAACATTTTCAACCTTTCTTTAAAAGAAAAACTAAATAGTCATCTGAATAAACTTTCCGAATACTTATTTCAAAATATCACTTATAGTGAGAGATTTTAAATATAAGATGAGTGTCTTATCTCATATGCTCATACTATTGCAAGAATTATAGTATGGAGATGTCGCCCTACCTTGCATGAGGTATTAGAAATCAACGACATACTGACAGTCATCTTTACAGTTTCCAAAAGTGTAAAGTATTCTCATTCATTAATGTGTAATGCAACAATGCTCTATGTTGAGCACAACTAGTTAGCAGATTTTTCATAAATAATAAAATCCTACTACAACTAGTATAAATAATCCTCTAGCATCATTTGTACCTATACAACACTATGCTTTATAATTCGTAAACATTTATAAAAACAATAATCTAAACACTCTCAATTAGATATTGTTGTTGTCAGCTCATTTTGTTCTTGTACAAAAGCAACAACTAGTCTTATACACAATATAATATATACATAATAAATCCTTAGTTAAAACAACATAAGGTTTCTATCCATGTAATAAATTATGCCAAGTGAAATATATCATTTAAGACTTGCTTGAATAATATATTGCATTTGTGTTAGACTTAATTTTCCGCATTTGTTTATTCCAGATAAACATTTATTCCAATGTTGTTTGTTTTATTCCCTAAATTCCAAGTGAAGTTTCATTCCAAGCTTAAGGATCAATATCTAGCTTAAATAGGATGATATCTTCAACATGTAAATTTTAAGGAAAAACACAATGCTCCCACTCAATGTCAGATGTACTCAAGAGATATCTTAATTCACTCAGAATGATATTGTAATTAAATTCAAGATCCCAGCTCTTAGATGCATGATACAATCCAAAACTTGGATTGCTCAAATTTTGTATACTTCATAAAGATAATATAAAAGGTAATCATAAAGAAAGAGTTATAAAATCTTAATTATCATATTCTTCATACAAATCACATGTATGACAATTAAATATCTTTGTATAATTAATGCATGTATTATATAAGAAAATTTAATCACAATCAATTGCTTATGTATGATTAAAAAACTTCTTATTAAATGCCAAACATTAATACGTATACAATTTTGTCCTTGTGAGTCATTCTTAAAAAAAAACTCATTCCAACCTCATAGGTTATCTGTTAGGCGAAATAACAATCAATCACAAAACTTGATTTGCCTTTTAAGGACTGCATCTTGTCATTCATAGTTCTAAAATATTTATCAGATTCAAGATGTGATAATGTATTTTAGTAGTTAGCTGATTTACAATAATCTTCTAACTTATATCCCTCAGCATTGATATAAAATATCACTCAAGTGATGAGGCATCCTTTCGAATTTATGAATGAGAGTAATCATTATACTTTGGTTGACATTTTCACGTTTAACCTTAGTATGACATTAAAAAGTGGATTTTAGAAGGTTAAAGTATTTTGTTCTAAAAAACATGCATTGAGATATGTATATACTCCCACTTACTTTTGTAAGTAGAGACAATTCTCTAAATACTAAGTATTTAAGCAACAATAAATTGTTCTTTATGGAGAATTACAAAATACATTTTAAGTTCTCATTTCAAGATTTGTTAATAAAATGCTTCATAAGATTTAACAAATTCAGAACTTAAATCATGACATAATGGAATTCCTTCCAACAACTCAAATTAGGGTTTATAGAAAAACTCTAATTTAGTATCACTCTTTAACCAAAAATTCTAGCAACAGTTTTGTGTTTCGTCAAGCTAGGAAGAACACCAAAACTACAATCTTCAAGCTAGGAAGTGTAGAAAACTCAAAAATCCAAAAGGATTTAGGATTCAATTGGTTTGAGTGGAAAAACCTCAAATCCCTAATGAATTAGGGTTTTTCAGTTATAGATCGTCTTGAATACCTTCTGGGTTTGAACTATATTGAGTGTATCCATGGCACACGCAATTTCTAACCTTGATATGTTTTGGAGGTAGAGCAATTAAAGCTATCATAAACCAAACAATAAGAATAAGGTTTGATCTAACACTAGACATACCATAATGAAGTGGTATCCTATGAGTTATTAGAATTGTGAAACTATATCGGAATTCTATAGATAACTTAATTCTCTTTGGACCAAATACTTGTCAATTGGGTTGAGCCAAATTGCATATAAAGTATTTAAGAACCAAGTGCATGCAATAATGTATATTCATTGAACAATACAAGAAACTTATGTTCACGTGTTCACAAGAAGACGAATCGTTCAAGGATTATATGTTCATGTGTTAACAAGAAAACATAACATTTCAATAATATATTATCAATCTTTGAATAATTCAAAGCCTCATGTTTATGTGTTAACGAGAAGACATAACACATTTACTATATATATACTTTATGTTATAAATCATTGATAAATTCAAGGACTTTATAATTATGTCTTAACATGTAAGCATAATTATTCTAACAAAAGTAATCAAGAACGCAAACTCTTGAGTTCTATAGTAATTTCAAGTTAATTTTATACTTCAGAATTATGATTATTATCATATAACCATAATTATGTTAACTAAAACATGTAGTCAAATGTTGAAGTAACTTTACACTATATTATGACATTTGAATGTAGTAGGGCAACAAACATCTAGTGTGTTCAAGTCCTAGTAGAATCAGTATTAGAATGTAGTAGGTCAATAAGCATCTCATGTGTTTAAGTCCTAGTAGAATTCTTATTTACATGTAGTAGGGCATTAAACAACTAACGTGTTTAAGTCCTAGTATAATTATTAGTTTCCTTTACCTTGCGGTCAAGAGATACCAATAATATTGTTGTTCCTTGCACACACTTTGAGATTTCTCCCACTTGTGAAAGGTACAACATCATATTATGAAAACAAACAACACGTGATTGATTGTTCAAACGATATGATAATGTCATAGATATCATAAGTAGTTTTAGAACCATAACCTTTAATAGGAATAGTGGATTATTATTCTAGATAACGTTTCGAGGAAGCGACAGCAGGAAGGCAACGTGTTATCTTATAAAATAAAATGCAATTTTCTTTTAAGCAATGGTTGTTCATATTCGGAAAGTAATGGATTATTTCAAAGCTAGTTTGAAATGATATGGGTGACCAACAGGAAATAAATCCCGCAGCTCCCACTGAAATTGACAACATTACATGAATGATATTTCCGTAATAAAATGCAACTGCTCCCACTGGATTTGTCAACATTGTAAGTGTTACATTTCCAGTAGAAAACATATAGCCATTTATATACTTTCCTATTCTCTTCAAATGCCTACGAGTAGCATGTACTTAGGTATTGAATAGAGTATATGAAGTTCTACTTATGCAGACAATGGACTAGCCATTCTTTCATTCAATTAACTTGAATCTTTAGCATGCAATTCCTCCTTTATCGTCTACAAAGCCCCAAGGGTATTTAGCACTTTAGGAATAAAAAGAGTCCAAGAAGATTACCTTGCAAATATGCTAGTAATTCATTTACTCTTTGCGGTTTAAACTCATACATCGTGACAAGTGCAGGATGTTATTTATTTTGGTAGCTCTAAACACAATGTTTCCAGTTACACAAAATATTCTATCTTTCAATTAACTCTAGACCACGAAAATGGTAATGAAAGATCATATAAGAGTTTATCAATTTTGGAATCATATCTTAGTTTGTCAACTAAGGAGAAAAGATAGGTATAAGTCTCACTCTTCTTACTAGGAAAAGAGACTAAGTTTGTCTTTCAAAGAAAAACAAATTTGTTTACGAATTATGTTGCAATAACACAATTAATCAGAACATAAAAAGTTCAAATATAGTATTTTCGATAATTACATTCTTAAAAGAATTAACTACCCAATTAATTACTAATTAATACTAAGATCCATCTTGCAACCCCAATTAATTACCATAGTGCGACCATTGTGTAAAAAAATAGGACAAGAGGTAAGCGACGATCGTTAATTGCAAAATGCAACTCTTAGATTTATGAGACTGTTTAAGGCATTAGTATCAAGTAATAATGTCAAAAGCATGTTTAGTTCTCATCTTATGCCTCGGGTCCGAGGTCGACCCAGAGTTAACTTCGATATAAGTCGACCAAGTATGAACGTGTAAAAATAACCAGAGGTCTGACCATTGAGAAATAATTACCATGGGTTGGAAAGGCCCTTAGGTCTGACCAGAGAAGTCAATCCAAGTGCACGTGTTCATAGTTGGATGGCATAGACTTAAAATTAACAAATAGGTATGCACATATAAATGTGGTAAAAGTCGTGTACAAAGAAGCATGCAAAACAACTTTGTAACACTAATTTTAAAACTTTTGGTAATGACACTGTAGTGATCATCATGGTTCACGGTAGCTCCAATCGAACGCACAGGGAGAGAGAGGACCAGGAGTAGCGATGAAGCATAACCTTGAGCATCCTTTCAGTGAGACTGTGCTAACTTCTTTAAACCCCCTGTCTAGTTTGTTCTAGTGGGTGAGCCGTACATCCCAAGTGTCCATAGCGTCTAGTTTTTAAATTCTTGAAAACGTGTTTCATATATTAGGTCACTTTATTTTACAAAAACAATTTTCCACGAATCAAATAGCAGGTCACAATGAGCATGGTATTTAGGCGTGTAAATAAAGACCAATATTGATGTTATGGTTACGATATGTATTATTCCATATTGCATACAATTAGGTGTCAAGGCAAGTAATAATGCACATATAGGAATTACAAATATACAAACATAAACATCAATATATATAACCACATATTGTTCCGAGTTCTCTTGCGAGTCTTCCCCAACGGAGAACCATAAGACCGTCACTAGGATGTAATACCTAGATCGCCCCATACATCACTTAGAAAAGCAATTGAGTGGGTCTTGCGGCCGAAAAAACACATAAAATAGCATGGCAATCCCAATTATCAAGTAATAACACAATTTTATGTATTTATAAACCAATATGTAATTCTAATTATCATAATAATTCTAACTAACAATTAATAAATTCAAATTAACTTTTAATTCTAATTAGCAAGTAATTTTAATTAACATGTAATTCTTAATTAACAATTTAATTTCAATTAACAAAGTAATTATAATTCACATGTAAATTAAATTCTAATTAACAAGTAATTCCAATTAACAAATTAATTTTAATTATCAATATAATTTTAATTTGTGTGTGCCTAGTTATTATTTATTAAAAATTGACAAGTATTGCATGTAATTGTCAAAATTAAAATAAAACAAAATAACTAAACTAGGTTTCATGCAGTCTTTTAAAACATGTTTATTAATATCAAAAACGTGTAACCCATAATCGCAAAAACGAGTTGACTCGTGATGCCACTGTTGGGATTTTAGAACTAAGTTAACCATTAACCTCTACGAGTACGCAGCGGATAAGGATGTAGTAATCGCAATTATGTTAAGCACGTATTTAATAAACAAATAATTAATACAATAATTAATTAATAAAAGGGATAAAAGAAAAGCTAACCTTGCTTGGCAATTGATCTCTATTAACGGAACAAGAAACCAATACGAAACCTTAAGTATCTAAAATAGATACCTCGAAGAGTATCACACACAAACCCGATAACGTATACGTTCGATGTATAGCTAGTCGAGAACGTTTAAAACTATCAACCCTTGAATTACTTGAATACCAACGAACAAGAAAAACCCCAAGAACAATACAACTAAAACCCTTTAACTTGGTGATCAGATTCGACTAGGAACATTCACCAAGATGTACGAATATTAAACCCTCAATATACTTGAATAAAAGATACAAGTTTAAGGTTTAAACTACTTCAAAATAAAATCCCAATTGACTTGGATGTCCAATGGTGTTTTAGCTTCTGAAGATAGTGAATTGGTTTTAGGATTCATCTAGTGAATCGTGAATGCATGTGCTATATTAAAACCCATTGGAAGATTATAATGGACATATAATAATCGCTTTAATGTTTTGAGTTTAGGGATATCAAAGATATCGTTTTTATTTTATGCATGTACATATTTGTTTATATAGGGTCAATGACCAACCCATGCATGGGCTCAAAACTTGAGCGACAAGCATAAAATAAACAACCCCGATCAGATATATATTGGACAAGGCCCAAGGCATCAAACCGACCCAAGTAGCAAGTGGATCAAGTCCATGGGTCGTTTATAGGATCGGGTCACATGTATTCAAAAACGGGTCTAACGTATATTCAAGTTTAAACGATCGTCACGTACTCTCGTGTTTAACGTGTGTGCCCCCATAGGCTCACACACTTCTAGTCGTTTACGTGTGTTTTAACTCCCACAAACCAACAGATGAGACTCACCTGAGCATCCCCACAGAAAATAAACTGACCAGTATGGTCATAATCAAGGGCAGGAACTGCACTGTCCACAACTATCTTACTTATCAATCTTCCTGCACTAAAATTGAATACCTGAGATGGGAAATAATAAGGCTTATGAGATGGAGAGATTGCACAAGAAATGAAGACTTTAAAATCTACAAAGCTACACAGTATTTGACAACATTGACTTCCGAAAAGAAAGTGTCTGAAAAAAAAGAACTAATTGCCGCATTCTAAGGATGAGAAACTAATCTCATCACTCAAACCTTTTTAATACACAAAGTGACTGAAGCATCATATTTTCATTAGTGACATCTCATTTCAGATATAGAGTGATGGAGGCAATATATTTTCATTTACCAACACAATGACCAGAGGCTGTTGTTCCTACAACTGTTATCTCAGATGTGGAGACGATCAAAGGTGCAATTTATCCAAAATAGATAATGGGCCCCTCCTTATTGCCAACTTCACATTTAAGAAACAGAAAGTAGCTGGTTTACAATTTTCATGCCTAAGGAAGGTTAGGACCAAATATTTGGTATAGTTATTCCTAGAAAGATTGCACTTACTGTATCTTTCAAGTTTATTATAGTCCTTAGTAGTTCTCAGCTGCTAAATAAGAACTTTAGTTTTTGTCTATACAATTAAGACACATGGAAATACAACTTCATTGAGAAATTTCACCATACGAAAACTAAAGGCGTGTTTGGTTGTGGAAATTTGGGGAGAATTCGGGTAAATTGAAATTAAAATGCCCCTTTTATTGTGTTTGGTTGACTATTAGAGAGATTTCATATAAAACAAATTGCCTTATTTGGGGCCATTTTAAAACTCCTACCTCGGTGGGGAATTATAAATTCTGGGTACTCAAGGCCCACATTTGACATACATACCCTCCATTAGCTCACAAAATGACAAAAACTCATCTCCATTATTTCTGTCATCAACAGTTCTTCAATCTTCAATCTCCATTGTTACTTTACTCTTATATCACAATTGATTCTACAAGTAATTGCTTCTACAAGTAATCTTTTATTTTTTGTTTCAATTTTAATGTATAAATTATGTTTGTTGGATTCCTACAATTGTATCACATGATGGGGCTGCGAAACATAATTTTGAAGTTTGGAAAGACTACAATAGTCATAATATCATTTCAATCACAAGAGCTCCATTTCAGTTTCATATTTGCAACTCAGCCACACTTTTATTAATTAAAAAAGATCATGAAGATTAATGAGACGGATGTGATTCGTATGTTCTTGTGATAAAGGGTGATTTGGTCATTTACTTGTAATATTATTCTAAAGAAATTTCCCAACCAAACACAAGCATGGTTTTAAATTCTTGAATTTTGAATCTCTCCATTTTAAATTCTAAAAAGATTTAAAATTCTAGCATTTAAATTTCGCGAACCAAACGCCCCCTAAGGAAGCAGAATAATTTCGTTACTTACCGAGACTTCTTTGTTTGCATTGCCGACTGTAAGGAAATTATTATTCACCTGAAAATAGTTAAAAAGAAGAGCATCAGTGCATGGCCAATTATGTTAGGGTGTATTGGGTTAGTGGTTATTGGAATGATGGAATGGAATGATTGTGAAGAAATGCTGTTTGGTGTGTGTCAATGGGTATCTACTGTACATCTGCATTCCAAGATATTGGGTTTAGGAAGAAAGTGGGGAGGGATTGGAGATTTCATTCCATTATTAAAGTACTAACTAATAGGTGTTGAGCTTATTATATCAGCTAATCTATATTCCAAGATGAGCAGCAAATTAGCCCTTTCTTAATGAATACTAAAGTGTACCCCGTACCAAAGCCAACGGAGCATATGATAGAGATAAAACAAAAATGCCAAATCAGATATATAAAACTTAATAGAAAAATCAGTTTCTACGCAGAGACTTAAACCCAAAAGTGAAACGAAAGACGATATAATGTTCCAAGAGAAAGAAGTCTAATATATAACAGCAACAAAGTTAAGACGTATTAGCTGTAGATGTACACTTACAGGGTGAAATCGAATACATAGCTGAGAGGTAACTCCATATATTACTCGAATGCAAAGGCCATTCGGAATATCCCATACTCTCACAGTTTTATCCAATGAAGATGATGCAATGTACTGGTTGTTCAATGAGAAGTCAAAATCTGAAAATGAAAATGAAAAGACACCTAGTTAAAGCTCTATAAGAATATAACTAAGAATCTTAAGACTATTTGGTCCATATGAGTCTAATGGTTCATAAGTATAACCCAAACTTATTCATCTGGTCCGTTCCCTTAATTGTTACTAAAGATCAGGATATTTATGTTTGGTTGGGCAGTTGAGAATGCAAAATGCAAAGAACCTAACTTGTAGCAAGTAGAAAACCGAGATTTTCAACAACCAAATGAACACATATATGCAAAATGCAAAGAACCTAAGTTTCAGCACATGCCAATACAAACGTATGATTATTTCTATATTACTATAGGGCAAAGGAAAAGAAACCTGAACGGGTTCAGTATTGTGAGATCTTAAGTCTCAGAGACGCATACCATAAGAACCTGCTGATACAACCCACATATGCAAAATCAATGAACTTCACATAAAGACTTGCAGTTACATTTACTAAAATTTGGTACTGAATTAGACAAATATAAGATATTCACTACCCATCACGAGAATATTATGATGATTAACAAAAATAAGTAAGCAACTGAAATTGTAACTATGAAATTCATAGAAAATGTGTATCGAACATGACACTAAAAATGTGTTCGTCTAACCTTGAGAGTCAAAGTATGAAAAACCCTGAATAGAACTTATTGGCTGAAAAGTTTTTAGTGCGCCTGTTATCAGCTAACATATAACGAAGTGAAAATCCTAACACCCCCTGACGATCATTATATCCAAACCTTACTCAAATTAACTACCATACATGTTTAGCCCAGTAAGAAACAAATCATTTCCAGTTAATGGGGGTGTTTGGATTGCATATTATTAGCACATATCGATGACTTATAAGCCCCTTTGAAATAAGCACTTAGAAATGTGAGTATTTTATTCAAAATTTTATCAGAAAAGCCAGTAGTCTATTTAAAAGAAGCCAATAATCTCTTTAAATATGTAATTCAAAAACCCTTCAGATAAAGAGACAAGTAGCATATTTATCCAAACACAAACAACTCTACTAATCATACTATTCAAGTTTTGTAAAGCTACATGAGACTAACTTGAATTGTAGAAGGAAACAATATTTTGAATCAGGGGTTTAAACTCCATATCCAGCATTCGATCAGCCTCTTTCAGATTTTCTTAAAGTGATCGTTTTAATTTTTTAATCATGTCTGTTAGGCATCCTGGAGTAGCGACCAAGATGTGCACACCTCTTTCAGAGCTTCTCAACTACATAAAACCCAATAACAATAAAATCCACAAAATCAGGATTCGTATTTAAAATTAATTTAGTTCATGGTTAAAGAAATTTGTAACACAATAATAACCTAGTTATACATTGGTGCGCCTCCATACGTAATGACAACTTTCACTCCAGTTGGATGACAAAACTTTTTGGCTTCTTCGAATATCTAGTAATATTAATGTTTGAAGTTAAAAATTGAATATCAAGTGTCAGATCGGTGTAGGAGATTAGTAGCTAACTTGGATTGACAGAAAAATCAGAAATAAGATGTTCATACATTCATCGAGATGGGATATAGATTGTTCCTTTTCCAGTCCAATAGAGTGAAATCTCCAAAGTAGCACGAAAACGTATAAAATTATATGAAAACGTATAAAAACGGATGAAAACATATAAAAGAGAACGAAAACGTATAAAAACGGATGAAAACGTATAAAAACGGACGAAAAAGGATGAAATCGTAAGAAAACGTATAAAAACGTGCCTAAATTCGAGAATATTTAAATTATAAACTTCCGTTATGATAAAGGACTGACGAGGCAACGATTGTTAACCAAAAGGGCTAAAAGTGTAAATTATAACGGAACTTATTTAACAGCAGTTAAATAAGGGACCATAGGTGTTATTCTTTTCAAAGATAGGGACTATCCATGCATCTTTAAACTTTCAGGGACTGTGAGTGAAACTTTTGACAAACCTTAGGGACCATCTGTGTAATTTACTCTTAACATTATATATAGTTTTTAACAACCACTTTCCTAGCCAACCTGTTTCATCATTATTGAGATTGGGATATCATTATGAGATTCTTATAGAAAAAAACAGCATGAATCTTGTTCTATTTTAAATTAACATCAATACCTTTACTTACTTTTCTTGTATGCGCTCAAACCATAGCGCAGGCCCATGACAATCCTGCAAAAATGAAAACCAACAAAATCACTATAAATACAAACTCCTACTTTCTCTTTTGGTTCTGTTTCCTCAACTTTGTTCTCTACAGCTTCCTCACCATGAGTTTCTGAATGGAGGAGTGAATAGTTACTGATAAAATATAAAGGATCTTCTTTTTCAAGCCATTATATATTTGTTATTTCTGCTTTTAAATGAATTGTTATTATCACATAGATAAATAAGTAGTTAGAAAAATTATGTGAATCATGAGTACATGAATGCAAATATCAACTACGTTTTCCTCAACTACTTGCTCGGCTGTGTCGTAACACTACTTGGCTCCTTAGGTACATCTACTTTCTCTTCACTTGTAATGCTGCCATTTTCATCGTAAACATGCTCAACTTTTGTGTTGTCGTGAGATTCAAAGAAAGTAACATCAGTCTCATACTAATCATAAGATGATTTGAAATTTATGGTTCATGATTATGAAAAACAGATAAGAGCTAGAATGTCACTACAGCTGACATGTTTAATTTTTTTATCGTAACATGAATGAGCATATGTCGAAATTGAGATATAATAATGTCTTTTAGAATTATAATTACAGAAGTTTAGCAGATTAAGATATGTATAACTATCAATTTAACATTTTTATGGGCGGATCATTCATAAACTATAGATTAGTAAAACTTCCGTATATGGTGCAAAGTTCACATACCTTTCCTCTTATATACAAATTTGTTCGTCAGCGTTAACGGATCTCAATCAACCTAGCTTTAATCTTTTCAGCAACTTCATTATCAGAGTGCTTGTGGTTTGACAGTCATGTAGCTAGAATCAGGTCCAAGTATTGCACCTATTGCTTCACTTCGGCCGACTACATACACCCATTTCTGATGTGCTTTCACCCGTTCATCATCTTGTTATGTTTGTTTGCCTACAAAAAAACATCAGATTGGCAACATTAACCAAGGTTCCAATAAGACATCCTTAAAGAAGTTCGCGCCTGCTGAATGCAGATGGAAAGTTATTGTTTGGATAGCTAATTAAAGGACTTTATTCACTTAAAAAGAACAATCGTTTATACATGAGTTAAATGCCAAAGTTGCAACATTTTATTACGTTCTATATAATCCAAGTAAGAATAACAACAAACGAATAAAGAAAAGCCTACCCTTGAAACCATACTGAAGATGCACCTGATGTGATTATCTGTGCAGGGCGATTGCAGTCCTTGCAGCATTTCCTCCTTGGCCCCTGCACACGATAATATCACTTGTCATTATAGTATGTCCAAAACAATGGAGCACTAATTGTGGCAGGTCATGAACAACACAAGACAACTAAGAAGCAAGCTAGCAATGACGTCCTAATACACATATAAGAATTTGCCCATGAAAATTGTGATATAAGTACAACTAATACTTATGCGCGAGTTTTTCATTATGCATTAATATCCATTCGAATTTGGTAAAATATTTGTAAAAATTTCTGTTAGGTAACTCAAAATTTAATTTTATTTAGTTGACAAAGTTGTTGATTTTGTTATTTAAATTTCACTACTGATATTATGTTGTACACCTGATACAAGTTTAATAGCACATAATGAACGTTGATAAAGTTAAAGTATACTCCTTAAAGTTTTTTAAAAATGTTTTGCTAGATATCCTTATATAAATAAATAAGAATTACATGATTCATTGTTATAAGTACAATCGTGTATATTTATTTTTATATTAAAGTAACCCATGCTTACAATTTGATAATTATGTTCTCGTTTTCATCAATTTAGTCGTATTTAAAATGTAAACTCGTGTCCACATAGGTTAAACTTTTAAAAATGAACTAAATGAATCCTTATTGAACGTATATAGTAAAAAAAATTGATACTTATAATATTATGCAAATTTATATGTTGTTAGTTTGAAACAACATATACATTGTATTTTTTAAGATATAAAGTATAAAGGGTAATGCTCATTGTTTTTTGTTCCATCTTGACAAATACTCGGTGAAACTCAAAAACACGAATTCCATCTTTAGCATGTGTTGTAACTGTTTGTCTAATAAATCAGATCTATGTATAGATTCAAATTATGTATCTTGTTTTAAAGAAAATGTACTAAAATAGTTACAAAAAAAAAAAAAATTCCAACTCGTTAAAACGAGTGTTTTTAAATAATGTAAATGTGTTGAGCTTATTTAGTATCAAATTAGGTGATGATGGTAGATAATGGTGGTGGTGATGGTGCCGGTAGTGGTAATGGAAGTGGTGGGAGTTTGGAGGTTGAAGAAGAGGAGAGGGCTTAAAAAAGGGGTTATTTGGATGTGGATGTGCGTGTACATGTATTATAACTAGTTATGATAAGATTAAAACACCTCGTATTTTCTTTTTGTTAGGGCTTAGTCGACATGGGTCTAAAGCAAATAACTGTTGGAAATGTATATATTTACAAACATGTGAATGTCCGGATTCGAACTCGTGACCACGGGATTGCACACATTAGCGAATGAGAATTAAAGTTAATAATTAATGTTTATGTTTACTATTAATTATTGCACATTAAGTCCGGTTAACGATCGTTAAGTATTTAACGGAAAAATGACTAACGACCGTTAAATGAAAAGAGAAAGGACTAGAAATGGAAAACTTGGAAAAGTTATGGATTTCATTTGGGCTTGTCTACATGGCCGGCCATAGGGGCCTTTCCAAAGCCCTAATTCATAAACTTGTTCCCTAAGTTTACCTACTAGTATATAAAGAGGGTTAGGTTCTAGGGTTTCATACACTTGTGCATTGAATTAACCCTAGATCTCTCCTCTCCTCTCTCTTGTCCTATAATCGGCCGAACACCCCAATAGTAAGGGAGTTTGGTTTCGTTTTGCTTAAACGAGGACTTGTGTTAGATCTAGCAATCGCTTGATTCGTTTGGTTAATTCGTGTGTACAAGAACGTGGTTGTAAGACATTATTCTTACACCAATAAGTACTTCTTTGTTTTGCTTTGCTCGAGGGTTGTTTTGCTTTGCTCGAGGGATTTGACATTCGCAAGAGATGAAAACGGGTGAAAGTCTTAATTAAATATATGCATATTGACAGATCTAGAATTGGTTATTAATAAAATTTATAAAAACGTTTGCATGTGGCTATTTGATGTGCATGAATTTTTTGTTTATGCATTCATTGTTTATATGTTTAATTTTTTATTACTTGCTTGTTGTTATATGTAACAAGGGTATTTTTTAATAAGAAAATAAACTAACCTAAACAATGGTGAAACATGTATTTTTTTAAGCATAGTAATCATAATCGTTTAATTGATTGATGACTTTGGTACAAATGGCTGAACGGCTCACCCATGAGAATGAACTAATAAAAGGGGTTTAGAGAAGTGCGCACAGTCACACTGAAAGGATGTCTAAGGTTGTGCTTTAGCGCGTACCTGGTCCTCTGCCCCCTGTAAGTTCGAATGGAGCTACTTAGTACGCCATTAATGTGCAAGCTCATCTTAAGGGCGAATTAGTTTTAATTCCATGCGCCACTTCGGTGGTAATTATCCGAAACACTAAGTGTTTACACTTAAGCAAAAGTACGGTATAATGGATGATAATTAATACTAAATTCCTTGATTGGTGAACCCAATACCCCAATTAAAGTTTGATGATGAAAAGCTTATACATTAAAGCAAGATATAAATGTTTTAATAAAAACTATGCTACAAAGATAAATGCATGACATCTTTGTACATAACTATTACCCTTTAATTTAAGTTATATGCCATCCAATGAAACGGAAACACCTAAGATTACTTTCTATTTGCGTGAGAACGTGACTTAGATCTTAATCAAAGGGTAAAATGTCCACGTGTCGTGAGAGCGGGCATGGACGATTTTGCAGTTTCTTAAGTTGGACAACTTAATTGAGTTTTGTAGTGAGAGCTGGCAACTCAAGGCATAAGATGGGATAAAACATGTTTACATGACGATTGATATTGGCTATATGTAAATCCCATAAATCTAGGAATTGGAATTGAAATTGGCAATTGAGCAAAAGCTCTACCATTTTGTATAAGGTTCATTACTAGCAGATCAACTGACGTGATGAAATTATGACAATTTGGATCCTAGTTTTCAATAATAATTAATTGGTTATATGAATATGAACCTTGGGTATTTAATTGTTTATTGAAAAGGTTAATTATCGAAAATACTAAAATTGAATTTTGTCATTCTTTTGAATGTATAAATGCAACATTTAACCGTAAACGTGGTTTAGTCTTTGATTAGTAAATTGATCCATTCTAGCATTCAAACAAATGTTTGATCGAGAATAATTTACTGATAAGACAAACGAAGTCTCTTTTCCATGGGAGAAGCATTAGACTCAATCCTATTCCTTTTCATGAATGAGAAAGGTATAACAGGAACATTTGAATTGTCTAAATTCTAATGTAACTCTTAGCAATGAATTGCACATCTTATTTTCCATAAAGATTTCATTACCCTCATTTGGTGAATGAATCCTTTGTAACAACATGAATGTTGGTTAACTAGAAAACATGTATATGAGTTACTAGATTAGAAGCTAGACTAATTACCGAAAAAAATTGGTAAAAGGCAAACTAGCATATTTTTATCTAGTTGTTTTGCTTTAGCCTTTAAAGGTACTACATACCAGTATGGGGATGGTAGGCCTGTTGAGGAAGAAATTGCATACCCAATTTTTCGAGTTAATAACATTGATGGATAACCTATCATTCATATAGTAGAATACACCTTTTAGTACCTTAGTAATGATTATGTATGGTTCTTCAAAGGTGTAGGAAAGTAAAAAGCAAGCAAGTTGTTTTCAGTTATGCAACACTTATAATGTTGTCAGATTCAGTGGGAGCATTTGTGTTGCATTACTGAATAAGAAGTTGTTTTAATGATTTCTAATTCAGTGGGAGCTACAAGCCTTATTTCATGTGTAGTAACCCAGATTATCTTCAAAGATAATTACTTTCCAATTGTAGGCACTTATGTTTTTTAAGGATTGTCATGTGCGTTTCCTTGCAAATCAATATAGTCCTATATCTACTAGTTATATCTATGACACAAATCATATTAATCAAATAAACGAACGTGTATCGTGTTGTTTATATGTTACATGATATTGTTCCATGCACAAGTGGGAGAAATCTTTATTGTGTGCAAGGTACAATACATATTAATGTGATTTAAATGAATTCTCTTGACTGAAAAGTAAGAGAATAACGTTCTAATAGGAAGTATACATTTAAATATGTATGATTGCCCTATTAAGAACATGTGTCAAGATGATAACAAATACTGCTTTATTTTAAATATTTATGTCATTCAAAATTTAAGAAACCCTTGTAGTTACAATTTATGTTACGTGAGAACGTGAACTAGATTGTAGCCCAAGGTAAAATATCCACGTGTCGTGAGAACGAGCATGGATGATTTTGCAGTTTCTTACATGGAACATTTCATGGAATGACATAATTAAATGAAGTAATCTAATACTACCTTGAATTTGAGTATTCGTTGAATGACTTAAATATATGTATTAAATATTAACTTGAAATATTAATTGAAACTCGAGGCGGTGTTCATAATTACTTTAATTATAAATGTTTATGATTTTGTAAAGTCACAAACATGAAGTCTTTTAATACAAGACTTACAATATCAAGTAAGACGTTAACTTGCTATGTTTTAAGACATATGCATGAAGTCAATGAGTTGATCAATGACTTATAACGTATAGTGGGATTATAACTAATATGTCTTTTGACTTGGTCAAAAATAGTTGTGTTATAATACATGCAATTGACTTGGTAATTCTATTGTACCATTAAGTTTTACTTTGTTGGTAAATAGGTAAGCCAAAAGAGTAGATGGTTATCTAAAATATTGTTAGATTTTCTTACAATATTAATTCTAAGGAAATAACATAGTTTTATGGTATGTTCTGTTAGAAGAATCAAAATCTATTGGCATTATTTGATTCAAGATAACTATAGTTTCTTCCAAAAGTTATCAAGGTTAGTAGATTAAGTATAGATTGAATATACTCAATAAGACTCCAACCTAGAAGATTAATAAGACACCATTTGTTTATGGAATGTGATGAATCACATTAAGTCTTATAAATGAAGTTCTGAATTTGTTAAACTACTTATAGAGTGAGTTGTAACAAACTAATGTTAGGAACTGTCAATGTTTTTTGTAATATCCCAAAAGAGAACAATGTATTGTTGCTCTACTTGCTAAACTATTTAAAGGCAATCTTTAAATTTTTAAAGGCAAGTGGGAGTTTTGTTTAGATCTTGAAAGATTGAATTACAAAATACATAATCTTCTAAAAATGCACTAGCAAATATCATGATGAGGCTAAACATGTAAATGATAGACCTCACTATGATGGAATTGTCATTCATAGATCCGTAAGGATATCTCAGATATTTAATATGCTGAGGAATATGAGTTACAGGATCATGGTAAGCCTGTTAATCATAATGATAAATTTACCAAATGTTGAATTGTGGAAAATCAATCATACTATGAATGTAGAGATCTTTGTCCATAAAGATAATAAACTTTAGATACTTGGTTTATCTTAATAATGAAAATGAGTTTCTTCAAAGGATGGAAACCCTAGTGGTTTAAATCTTTATGTAGAAATCATATGGACAATATTGTACATGTATTTAATGTATGTCTAGTGATAATAATATCAATCATACTTAAGCAATTAACTATGATTGAATATTCTTTCCTATATACATTAAATAGAAGTATAAAGATTATAATTGTCATACTTAGTTTCATTGATATGAAATTTTGACAATGAATGTCATAACTCTTTGTTGTGAAATTACTTTTGCGAGGACGATGAGTAATACAAAGAAGTTTTATGAATTCAAATAATCCTTGGATATGTACAAACTGCAAGAATCCATGAATGGATATATGCAAGCATCTAGGAGATGTTTCTTATGTTTAATATTAAATCCGTGTTTGATTTAATAATTAAAATAAGATTGCTCATAAGTATTCCTGAAAGCTAGTGGGAGTATTATTTATTTTTCTTAAATCTTATATGTTGTATGGGCAACTACATTCCACTTAAATTAAGTTTTAGTTGGGAATGAAACTTCGTTTGTAAGATTTGGAAATAATATATACAACTTTGGAATATATGTTTATTATTATAAACATATGCGGTAAATAAATGAGTCAAATAGAACATGATGAATACATATCTTTGACAAGATAGATGAGATCTTAAAGTTTAACTTGAAGATTCATCATGAACATCATGTTGTGTATAAAGTTGTTGTGTCATGCTTGATTACAAGATGATTTGACAACATTGAAAGTTGTTAGTGTAATAAATATTTTAAAGGAATATGTTTGGATTTAGAATCACATTCCACAATCTGGAGATGCTCCTAGATTCTATGGATGATTATATGACAATTGTTTCATAATTGTCATTGCCAACAAACTTGAGTTTTGGTAGGCACCAACATTACACTAGAACTGTTCAAAAGTTTACGGATGTTTAAAGAGCATATTGTTGTACACAATGATCTTTGGTATAATTGAGATGACACTCAATTCTAGTCATGGTATCCTTGATGATGACCATGTTGACTACTTATGCTCAACTAAGAGCATAGTTGCATTATACATTAAAGAATAAAGAATACTTTAAAACTTTAAAGTTTTGAAAGATAATTGTCATAAAAGGGTGGTTCAGGTTATCACGCACCTTATGGAATGATATGACAATATCAAGATATGTGTAAACATATACAAGAAATTCACTTATTGAATTCTTGAAATAAGTATTCTCAAAATTTCTATAGATCAAAGTTAATTGAAATTATGCCTTGTCAACAAGTATGATTTTCATGACTTGTGGCAAAATTCATTAACTAGTATTATCATGCATTGATCTATTTAGTATTTGGATAAAGGATGTTAAACAATTATTATTTATAATGAATTAAAGTATGGTATACGTTTAATTTCATTTATAATATTGTGTCCTGTATTTGCATGTTTAAATCCTTGAATAACTTAAGTTATTCTAAATAGTCCGTTGTCAATCAATAACATGGGAATGATATTGAATTAAGACAAATCTGAGTATTAGTTAGAATATATTTGAAAGTATATTGATGCGTAGCATGACTAATTTCAGATGATATTCAATGAATTGAATATAGGACTTATCCCACCACATGATGATACTTTATGGATCTTTGTCATTAAGTATATCATGGATATTTATCCTCGGACTTGAGATACAAGAGATATGTCATGGATGTAGTGCATTTTTGTGAAGCAATCTAACGCTACACGTAACTGGTAGTTATAAGGGTTGTTTTCAGAAGTGTTGCGAAATTTATGAATCCTGCTTATAGTCAAAATGGGATTTGTTTCCTTCAAATTTATTTTGAAGTATATCTTCTTGGGCCCTCGTAGGATTGTTAAGATGTTTGTATGGACATACCCAAGGTATTCTGGAATATGTTCAGAAGAATTGGTAATCTTAATCAATCATATAAATCGAGAAACAGAATAGTTAATTAAGAAATGAGTGAGATCCATATTCTTATTAACATGGTATTAGAAACAAAAGGATGAATATGATGATGAATCATCAAACTTGGTTTTTCTCCAGAAAACCATACACGAGTTGTACCGGGGGGCATTGGCGTGTTGCTAGATGCTAACCAATGTCATTTCACGTTTTGTAAACATATCCAAGTGGGAGCTGTTGGAAATGTATATATTTACAAACATGTGAATGTCCGGATTCGAACTCGTGACCACGGGATTGCACACATTAGCGAATGAGAATTAAAGTTAATAATTAATGTTTATGTTTACGATTAATTATTGCACATTAAGTCCGGTTAACGATCGTTAAGTATTTAACGAAAAAATGACTAACGACCGTTAAATGAAAAGAGAAAGGACTAGAAATGGAAAACTTGGAAAAGTTATGGATTTCATTTGGGCTTGTCTACATGGCCGGCCATAGGGGCCTTTCCAAAGCCCTAATTCATAAACTTGTTCCCTAAGTTTACCTACTAGTATATAAAGAGGGTTAGGTTCTAGGGTTTCATACACTTGTGCATTGAATTAACCCTAGATCTCTCCTCTCCTCTCTCTTGTCCTATAATCGGCCGAACACCCCATAAGTAAGGGAGTTTGGTTTCGTTTTGCTTAAACGAGGACTTGTGTTAGATCTAGCAATCGCTTGATTCGTTTGGTTAATTCGTGTGTACAAGAACGTGGTTGTAAGACATTATTCTTACACCAATAAGTACTTCTTTGTTTTGCTCAAGGGATATGACATTCGCAAGAGGTACGTTACACATACTTTCAGTTAATTAATTTATTTGTTATGATCTTTAGTCTTCCGCTGTGTACTCTTGATGTCTATATGTTTATTGTATGTTTTATATATTATAAACTCAACAATAACTAGCAATTTGTTTCTCAATTAATTTATCATTTTCGTGGGTGGTGGTGGTGCGTAGTTGTGGTGATTGTTGATGGTGGTGGTAAGTGGTGGTAGTGGGTGGTGGTAATGTAATGAGGACCACCGGTGTAATTGTTTATGTATTCCGGACTAATGGTGCAATTATCATAACGGTCCATAAGAGTGTAATTAGTCATATTGGTTAAAATTTGAAGTATAATAGTCATAGTTGACATTTTGAAAGTATGTTAGTCATATTAGCATAAATTTAAAAGTACATTAGTCATTTGTGGCTTTTATCCTTTCTTATGGTTTTGGCTTAAAAGAAAACAAAATGTCTTTTATAAAAGGGTAAATTGCACCTTTGGGCCCCATGATTAAGGCGGGTTGTGAATACGGTCCTCAGATCTAGGTTACGCGTGCATAGTCTCCAACGTCATGTTTTTCACTCCCTCACGATCCAAAACCCTTAACACTCGTTAAAAATCTCGTTAGCTACAGGAGTATTCCTTTCAATAGTTTTTTTTTCCTGTCCAAACACCTTTTTTACATATTTTTATCCACGTCCAAATAACCCGTTTTTTAAGCCCACTCCTCTTCTTCAACCTCAAACTCCCACCACTTCCATTACCACCACCGGCACCATCACCACCACCATTATCTACCATCATCACCTAATTTGATACTAAATAAGCTCAACCCATTTACAATATTTAAAAACACTCGTTTTAAAGATTTGGAATTTTTTTTGTAACTATTTTAGTACATTTTCTTTAAAACAAGATACATAATTTGAATCTATTTATTAGACGAACAGTTACAACACATGCTAAAGATGGAATTCGTGTTTTTGAGTTTCACCGAGTATTTGTCAAGATGGAACAAAAAACAATGAGCATTTAAGCCACTTCAATAAGTTTCCGGTATATATGGCGGATGGATATAAACTCCCATACATCGTATGGGTCTGCAAACACTTAGTCGCATTGTCTTCAGGTATTCTTATACGACATATGGTTATCACAATGTATCCGTTGTATGGTCTTGTGTCTATGTCTTGGAATTTCCAGGTATTGAATGTATACGCCGTATAGCTTTTAGGGTCTATACGGCGTATTGAATATCCGAATGCAATATTCTACTTCTTTTTTCTTCCTTTCCGTTCTTTACCTTGTCTTTTGTTTATTGCTCCATTTATGTATTGAAATGTGAAAACATAGCAAATCAGTATCAAAATCTATTAAATCCATATAAAATAGAGCAATAAATACGAGATATTGATACTAAAAATATGTTCTTATTTTATGATATCAATACAAACAAATCCGGAGTTTGAGATATGATTTAAAAAAAAAGTGTCTTCATCCTAAAAATGCTATTGGCAAAAGGAATTAGAAGTAAGTATGACTAAGATATATTTTCATCATTTAGATGCATTTAACCTTATAAAATAATAACGCATTTGACCCAATTTATTTTTTTTGGTTCTTACCATTTGTATAAATTGTGACAATTAAACGGGTTTGCCCGTTATAATGTTTTATTAAAAAAAACGTATATGAATACTTTGAACTAAATCATGTTTGTTAGTTTGATATGTTTACATATGTGTCTAAGTTGGATTACGAAACTTCATAAACTTGGTTTTCATACAACTCGATCAAGGCTACTGTAGATATCTAACTTGAAAAAGTCAAGCTAAATTATTTAATAAATATTGCATTAAATTAACTTGTTTACAAATATTTTTGGTCAAAACCATTAAATAGCAAACCTTTACTTTTTCATATTAGTTAAATCATTCTTTTAAACTTTATCACAACATGAGATTTATGAATATAGCAGCTCAAGCCTTCGATTCAAAGAGGAGGTTACAATGGTATTAAATGGGCTACAATGAAAGTTGTTACCGGCCCACTATGTCAAATAAACAAATACACAACTAAGTTTCTTTAAACAACACACAACCACACCAAACTATATTTCTTTCTTTAACCCTAACCCACACAACAGCCACCATAACGTGCTATCACAACCACAACTTGTCTTGCCGCCAGCCACCTTTACTACACCCGTAACCCTGACACTTACCACACTTAAACTTATACCAACTACTTATGATTATGTTAAGTCTAAAGAATTTAGCCATATAGGTTTAAGATCTTTCATTTATGCCTTTTTTTGTTCAAGTCAAATATTAAATTAGTCTACTACGCTTCTTTAACATTATTTAGGTCAGTGATGTTACATAAGGGTCGTCTATGTTAGATCCAAGGTTGCAAAAATCGTTAGGCTGTAGCTGGGCGGCCAGGTATCGCCTAGCCATTAATCGGTTAGACGGAGATTAATCGGATCAGATTCTTTATATATAAAATTATAAAATTTTGAATCTATACGCCCGATCTGGCCGATCTAGCCGATTGTTTTTTGATTTGGCTGATTTATGCCTGATTTGGCCGATTTATACCTAATTTGGCCGATTTCTATCCGTAACCGAGTTAGCCGATTTATCCGATGTTTGTCCAATTTGGTTGATTTATGACCAATTTGACCGATTTTTATCCGATTAATCGGTATGTTGATCGATTTTTTACAAAACCGATTAATAAGGCCGATTAGTGAGAATCAGGGCGGTTAATCCTCGCCTAGCAATTAATCGGCCGCCTAGGCCGATTTTTGCAAAACTCGTTAGATCTACGATTTTTTAGTCTTAGTTTTTGTAAGATTTAAAGAGTTTTAGATATATCTTCAAGTACATGTTCATGATTCATATTTTGAAGTTAATATGCAAATCTAACGATGGTGATGGTGGTGGTTAGCGGATTCTGAAAAATGCTTCTCTTATTTGTCGACTTTTCGGCCTTTAATCAGATCTTTGGAAAAGGTACGTTAAGATCTTTTTGAGATGTGTTTGGATCTATTTGTGATTTAATGATTGGATTTGTTTAACCTTATTTATGGATTTGTTGTTTATGACATTGTTATTTAGTTTGATTTGGGTGGTCAAATATTTATTTTCATGAAATATGTTGAAAAGTGTAGTGGCTGATTTATATTATTTTAGTCCATGAGTCAAAAGTGTGTTTGCATGTTTGTTTTTCGTATTATTATGTTTATGTGCTTTTTAGATGAATTGGCTTGTACAATAGGTTTAGTTAATTCTATTCTTTACTGAGAGGGTATTTTAAGAAAGACATTAATTAAAGGAGTTGACCATATGTGTTGTGCATAAACTAACTATACTCATGGTTTAGATAGTTGTAATTGCTGTAAATTTATATTTGAAAATTTAAAGACAGTTAGATAGATTCTTGGGTGTTGTGTTTAATTGATTTGTACAACATGCATGTATATCTAGATTTTGCAATATTTTAATCATTTGATGGAGGAAATAGCCTTCATCCATTATACGTAGTTTAAATGGATTTGCAATCTGTCTAATTTTATCTGATGATAATTAATTTGGGACGTACAGTACATATTCTGGGAGGTGATTGGAACACTTTCACTTTTGATTTGCACACATCAGTCTATGTTATAAACAATTGTACATTTACTATATGTTGCTTCTACAGATTGTACATTGGAGTGTGCAAAAAAATGGAAGTGTGCTAATTAATTCCTATACTTTTTTATCTAATTATATATGATGGATAATCAGTTTGGGACGTACGATATAAAATAAAAATTGAAATAGATTTCCAAATGGACCTTGTTGAATGGGTCTCCAGTGCAACGTCTCATCCTTGGTTCCAACTAGGTAGGTTGTAATTGAGTTCAATGATAAAAAAGAGAGTTAATTACATAAATCGTCCTTGTGGTTTACATACTTTTTCAACTTTTGTCCTAAAACTTTAAAATTACGCCACTAGTCTTTGTACTTGTCGTTTAGTAACACACTGGTCCTTTGACCAAACGGCCATTAGTGTTTCTCTGTTAAGTCCTACATGTGCATGTCACATGGCGATATTTTGTTCATTTCATCGGCATTCATCTTTAACCATCATTAAATAAAGGATATATTACACCGTTGGTCCCCATGGTTATGGCGGATTGCGGATACAGTCCTCAGATCTAGAGTTACACACGGGTAGTCCTTAACATCAAGTTTTCACTCCCTCATGGTCCAAAACCCTAACACTCATTAAAAATCTCGTTAGCTGCAAGGGTATTTTAGTCTTTTCAATAGTTGTTTTGTCCAAACACCCGTTTTACATATTTTTTTATCAACATCCAAACAACCCCCTCTTTAACCTCTCCCATTTTCTTCAACCTCCAAAATACCGCCTCTTCATTACCACAGCCGTCGCCATCACCACCACCATTATATACCACCTTACCCACCATCTTCTAATATGATACTGAATAAGCTCAACCCGTCTAAAATATTTAAAAACACTTGTTTTAAATAGTTGGAATAATTTTTTGTAACTATTATAGTAGTACGCTTTAAAACAAGATATATAATTTGAATTTGAGTTCCCTATTCTGATACTACATAAATCTTATTTAATTAGGCAAACAATTGCAACACCCGCAAATGATGGAATGCTTGTTTTGAGTTTCACCAAGTATTTGTCAAGAGGGAACAAAAAACAAAGAATATTAATGCTCAGGAAGTACCCAAAAGTTTGAACCCTAAGCAACATAAGTATAAAAAAAAACCACAAGAACCAAAATGCAATATGTCATCTACTTTTACAAGTGGCCCTAAAGCACCAAAATAGAGATGTATAAGGAGACAAGCACCATATGAAGACCTAGAGAAGCTCTTGGTCATCAAAGTTTCCCTTACTCAAAAGGAGATCCAAGAGGACATGAAGTTTTTTGCCCAAATAACGAAGAGTACGAATAGCAATATCCTTCAAAAGAAGGTTGAAATAAATGAGAATTTAGTTCTTTTTTAACCACTACCTGACGAGAAGTTTAAGTTAAATGTTTTCATATGGTATTATGATAGTATATATTAATGTTAGTGTCCATATTCGCGTAGGTGTTGTATGTTTCAGAAAGCAATGTTTAAACTGTACTAAATGAAGTTCCAAGGATTTTAGCTAAGGCGCCAAAGGTTATTTACTTAGTCATTTTTTAACCAAATTGTTAGTTTATTTTAGCAAAGTGACTAAGTAATTAACCTTTGGTGGCTTAGCTGAAACCCCTAGAACTTCATTTAGTTCATATATAAATGCTGCTTTTGAAACAACTTTTGAAACATACGACACCTGAATGAATATGAACATTCACATCTATATATACTACCAATATTTCATATTAAAACATTTAACTTAAAATTCTCCATGTTGTGGTTAAAAAAGAACTTCTAAATCTATTTATTTTAAACTTCTTTTGACGGGTATCGCTCCTCGTATTTGTACTCTTCATTATCTGGGCAAAAAACTTCATGCAACCTAAATCTCCTCTGGTGTAAGGAAAACTATGGGTCGATTCTCCAAGAGTTTCTCTAGGTCTTCATATGTTGCTTGTCTCATTGAAACTCTTGGAGAATCGACCCATAGTTTCCCGTACACCAGAGGAGATTTAGGTTGCATGAAGTTTTTTGCCAAGATAATGAAGATTACGAATACGAGGAACGAGACCCGTCAAAAGAAGGTTAAAATAAATAGATTTGGAAGTTCTTTTTTTTAACCACAACATGGAGAATTTTAAGTTAAATGTTTTCATATGGAATATTGGTAGTATATATAGATGTTAATGTTCATATTCATTCAGGTGTCGTATGTTTCAAAAGTTGTTTCAAAAGCAACATTTAAATATGAACTAAATGAAGTTCAAGGGGTTTCAGCTAAGACACTAAAGGTTAATTACTTAGTCACTTTGCTAAAATAAACTAACAATTTGGTTAAAAAATGACTAAGTAAATAACCTTTGGCGCCTTAGCTAAAACCCTTGGAACTTCATTTAGTACAGTTTTAAACGCTACCTGCACGAATATGAACGCTAACATTAATATATACTATCATAATACCATATGAAAATATTTAACTTAAACTTCTCTATGTAGTGGTTAAAAAAGAACTAAATTTTGTTTATTTTAACCTTCTTTTGACGGATATCGCTATTCGTACTCTTCGTTATCTGGGCAAAAAACTTCATGTCCTCTTGGATTTCCTTTTGAGTAAGGGAAACTTTAATGATTCTCCAAGAGCTTCTCTAGGTCTTCATATGGTGCTTGTCTCCTTATACATCTCTATTTTGGTGCTTTAGGGCCACTTGTAGAAGTAGATGACATATTACATTTTGGTTCTTGTGGTTTTTTATACTGATGTTGCTTAGGGTTCAAACTTTTGGGTACTTCCTGAGCATGAATATTCTTTGTTTCTTGTTCCATCTTGACAAATACTTGGTGAAACTCAAAAGAAGTATTCCATCGTTTGCGGGTGTTGTAATTGTTTGTATAATTAAATCTGGATTTATGTATTATCAGAATAGGGAAATCGTATTCAAACTATATATCTTGCTTTTAAGACATTGTACTACAATAGCTACAAAAAAGTATTCCAACTCTTTAAAACAAGTGTTTTTAAATATTGTAAACAGGTTGTGCTTATTTGGTATCACATTAGATGATGATGGGTATGGTGGTAGATAATGGTGGAGGTGATGGCCATGGTGGTGGTAATTGAAGTGGTGGGAGTTTCGAGGTTGAAGAAGGGGAAAAAGGTTAAAGAGGGGGTTGTTTGGATGTCGATAAAAATATGTAAAAAGGGTGTTTGGATTAAAAAAAACTATTGAAAAGACTAATATACCCTTGAATCTAATGAGATTTTTAATGAACGTTAGGGTTTTGGGAGTGAAAAACGTGACGTTAAGGACTACCCGTGTAACCCCAGATCTGAGGACTGTATCTGCAACCCGCCCTAACCCTGGGTACCAACGGTGTAATATACCCTTTATAAAATGAAGGTTGAAGATGAATGTCGGTGAAATGAATCAAATGTCATCATGTGACTTGCACATGGGGGAATTAACAGAGAAACACTAATGGCCGTTTGGTCAAAGGACCCTTATCTTACAAAACGACAAGTACAGAGACTAGTGGTGTAATTTATAAAGTTTTAGGAGGAAAGGTGAAAACGTATGTAAGCCACAGGGATGATTTATGTAATTAACTCTCTTTTTTATCGTGGAACTCAATTATAACACAACTAGTTAGAAACTAGGACGAGTTAGTGTGATGGAGACCCGTTCAACAAGGTCCATTTAGAAATCTATTTCTATTTTTAATTTATATTGTGCTTCACAAACTGATTATCCATCATATACAATCAGACAAAAATATATGGGAGTTGATGGGCACACTTCCATTTTTTATTTGCACACTCTAATGTATAAATAGTAGAATCAGCATATAATAAATGTACAACTGTGCAAAACAAAAGTGAAAGTGTGAAATCACCTCCCAGAATATATAATGTACGTCCCAAATTAATTATTATCAGATAAAATTAGACACATTACAAATCCAACTAAACTACATATAATGGACGAAGGTCACTTCCTCCATTAAATGACTAAAACATTCCAAAATTAAAAATTAAACAATACAACTATACGTGCATATTGTACATACCAATCAAACACAACACCCAACAATCTATACTAATTGTTTTTAAGATTTTCAAATAATTTTTTTTAGCAACTACAACTATCTAAACCATGAGTACAATTAGTTTATGCATAACACATATGGTCAACTTCTTCAATTAATGTCTTTCTTACAATACCTCCTCAGTAAGAAACTGAATTTACTAAACAGATTGTACAAACCAATCCATCTAAAACCCATATAAACAAAATAATACAAAAAACAAACATGCAAACACACTTTTGATGCCTGGAAAAAAACAACACAAATCCTGCTACACGCTTCAACATATTCCATGGAAATAAATATTTAACCACAAAAAAAAATAAAAAAATGTCAAAAACAGCACATCCATAACTAAGGTTATATAAATCCAAACATCTTCTCACAAAGAGATCCAAAAACATCTCAAAAAGATCTTAACGTACCGTTTCCAAAGATCTAACAAAAGGCTGAAAATTTGAAAAATAAGAGAAGCATTTGTCGGAATCTGCTAACCACCACAACCATCGTTAGATTTTCATTTTAACTTCAAATATGTATTATGAACATGTACTTGAAGATGTATCTAAAATTCTTTAAATCTTACAAAAATTAACACTAAAAATTCGTACATTTGGATCTTCATATGTAAGTTTGCATGTGGTGGATGTGGATGCGAAGAGCTAGGCTTGTTTTTTTCAATAACAATAATTGACAAAATAACTCCAAAATAATGTAATTCCTTTATTATATAAAAGATTAGCCAAACATTTTAGATATAGTTCATGTTTCAAAAGTAGGTCCGATTTCAAAAATTCTAGATTTAAACTAAAAGCTTAATAATATTATTTTTTTCTTTTTATTTATTTATTTATTTTTTTTTTTATATCTTGGCTACAATTAAAGTAGCCAATTGGCTACAATCCTTTACCAAAATTACATAAAAAAATGATTCAGGGATCCATAAAAATGACTCAGAGACCCACAAATTGTAGCACAAAAAATTATATGAAATTGGCTACACAAAATTATAGCTTAATAAATTCGGTTTTTTTTTATTATTTACATGTTTATTTTTTCTCATATACAATTATGTGAACAATTTTCAGCTAAAAAGAAATCTATTTTTAACTTTGAAGATTTCGGCCCTTCAAGATAAATGTTCAAATTCCGTCGCTGCCGCATTGCGGCAAATTCGCTATAGTTCTAAACGAATGGATTTTCATGCTTGGATCGAATAGTTTAGGCATTGTATATTTTGAGTATTTTGAATTTTAGAGTATTATTACATCCTCCTAGTTGATAAGTCTACTCATCATCCCCTACACAAATATAAATTATGTGTTTTCGACTGATGATCTCTCTATTAGTGGATAATTAGGCCCAAGCCCGGTTTGTGGGTTATGAGAATTAGGGTTTTACCATTATAAACAATGGTTATCAATAAAGTTATATCTACGGGTTTCATTGTCTAACGTGGTATCGGAGCGGGTCTGATCCTCAGACCTAAGTGGTTATGTTGAGCCACCTCCCCAAGGCCGCCCCGTCAAACCATAATTTTTTTCCCCACCGTACGTTCTCTAACTGACGACGTATATGGTCCTTCGGTGTACGACCGAAGGACCTGGAACACAACCGAAAGGCTCCCCGATAGACACTCCGGCAGGCTACCGCCGAAGGGCGGGTTGACCTGACAGTACCTTTGACACCTTGCCTGGACACAATTTGTCTCATTCTCCTGAATGTCAGAAAGTACACCAGAGACAGTGTCAGTCCTGACGATACCAGTGGTCCCATAAAGTACAACGGTCTCAGGGACCAGATAGTGACACCAAGTAGTATAAATACGCATACAGTAGTTGGAGACAGAGGTATCATTCTTTCTCACACACATTTATACTATACCTTTCGGTAAAACACATACTTACTCTTACGCCGGAGTCGGGTCCTGGGATAACACCCGGGGCGAGACTAACGCGTTGTTCATCTTAGCAGGTATCTAGAAGGCTTATTCCTAAGGCTGAAAGATAGCTGTGATAACCCACAAAAAAATACTTCGACATTGGCGCCATCCGTGGGACTCGCATTCAATCTGCTAGAGCTATAGAATGACGGGTTCGACACCACCTGAAGCTTCCGGAAGGGTAGAAGGAAGTTCCACACCATTGACGAGAGAACAGTTAGAAGGGTATGTAACAGCTCTCAAGTCAATGATAAAAGAGCACAACAACCGGAGGGACACCGTTGAGCCAATACGATTGGATTTTGAAGACGAAGCGACTCTTGATAAGGGTGAGTCGGCGGACAAGAAGAAAGAAATAGTCACGGGGAGTAAAGTGAAAGACGAAGACATGGCAAAGCCCTTCAAAGAAGTCTCGAAATCTCCATTTAGTAGGCGAATCATCGAGTTCTCCGCTCCGGAACATAAGATGCCCACCCACATCAAGCTGTACGACGGGTCAACGGATCCTCAAGATCATCTCAACAGGTTCACAGGGGCTGCAGGGCATGGAGAATGGCCAATGCCCGTGTGGTGCCGCATGTTTCAGCAAACTTTAGACGGAAAGGCCAGGGGATGGTTTGATGGACTCTCACCGGGGAGCATAGACGAATGGGCAACTTTCAGGGACCAGTTTGAGACTCGTTTCTCCTTGCACAAAGCTTGTGTCAAGGACCCTACCGAGATCACCAAAATAGTGAGGAAGGCTAACGAGTCGCTGCCGGAATTCAAAGAAAGATGGACCACAGAGACAGGATTCATACAAGGAGCCCCGGAGATCATGAGGATCTCTTCGTTCATGAACGGGTGTGAATGTCCCGAGTTAGCCAAGCGGTTCGCCGATACAATCCCTAAAACCGTAGAAGAGATGATGACCAGGGTCGACGACTTTGTGAGATCAGAAGCGGCCTTCGCCAGCACTGAACTGCCCCGAGGAGAACATTATGATACGACAAGAAGAGCATCAACTGGACCATTCCGGAAGGATGAAAGAGCCGCCAGGAACCATTATGGAGGGGACAGGAGGAATGAAGGACGTCACACCTATTCAGGGAAGGATAGGGGTAGCACACACCGCCACGGTGACCGGCCAGCGCCCTATTTGCCCCATCGCGGCGATCACTCGAATCGAAGCACTCCCCGCCTAACCTTGGACTCGCTCACTAAACCTCTAAAGGAAATTTTAGCCACAGAACACCAGCTACGCCTGCCTCCTCCGAAACCGTCGCGACCCACCCCGTAGGGAAAATCAAGACAAGTACTACGATTATCACGGGGAAAAAGGGCATTACGAATGACGCTATCGCTCAAGAGACAATTAGAGCTGGCATTGGAATCGGAAACTGAATCATCTGGTCAAGGATCTAAGACAGAAGGGAAGGAGAGAAACCCCAAAGAATGACGCAGGAGTCAAAGACAAGGTCATCAACATGATCCGAACCCGGCCTGAACGAAGGAAGAGGAAGTCGTCGGAACAAGGGGAAAGATGGATGAATGTCCCCATAACGTTCCCTCCCCTCCCCGATGGAGACGTATCGGACGATCCCCTCATAGTCGAAGCTACAATGGAAGGGTACCTAGTCAGGAGAGTCTTTGTAGACGAAGGAGCCTCGGTGGAGGTAATGTTCGAACATTGCTTCAATAACTTGCCCCCAGAAGTAAGGGCTCGAATGAAGCAAACGCAGACAGATCTGCTAGGGTTCGCCGGACAGGTGACTCGTCCACTGGGAAAGATCGAATTAGATGTGTCATTCGGAGATGAGGGGTTGTACAGGAAGGTCAGGATGAAGTTCACAGTCATTCGGGCACCGTCACCATATAATGTTATCTTGGGAAGGACCGGATTGAAGATCCTGCGAGCCATACCTTCTACGGTCCATTCCATGATGAAATTCCCAACCCCTCAAGGGATTGCCACGTTGGTCACTCGCTCCGTCATCATTTCGGAATGTAGGAGATTGGAAAGATTGCAGACTACTGTTCCGAAGCAGGATAAGGAAGAAACAGGCACAGGAGAGGTGGGTCTAACGGAGGAAGTGGCGATCAACCCAGCCTTCCCGGAACAAGCAGTAACAATAGGAGGTGCGCTATCCGTTGAGGGCAAAAGGCGCCTCAAAGAACTGTTGCAGAGGAACCTCGACGTATTCGCATGGGAGCCAGCGGATATGACAGGAGTCCCCAGAGGGATCATTGAGCACACTCTGAACGCCAACCCTTCAATAGATCCGGTATGTCAAAAACGCCGAATGTTGGCGGCGGATCAGAACCAGGCAGTCATAAAGGAAGTAGAAGAATGGGTCAAGGCTGGAATTGTCAGGCCGGTGAAATACCCCACTTGGATATCCAACCCTGTTCTTGTGAAGAAGTGTGATGGAAGCTGGCGTATGTGTATTGACTTCAAGAACATCAATTCCGCCTGTCCAAAAGACTATTACCCCTTACCGGAGATCGACTGGAAGATCGAGTCAGTTATGGGGTATAAGTACAAATGTTTCTTGGATGCTTATAAAGGGTATCACCAGGTGCAGATGGCAAGGGAAGACGAAGAAAAACAGCGTTCTACACTGAGCAGGAACCTCTGTTACACCAAGATGCCATTCGGATTGAAGAATGCCGGAGCCACCTATCAACGGATGATAGACTCGCTTTTCAATCACGAGATGGGAAGGAACCTCTAGGCATATGTGGATGACATGGTCATCAAGAGCAGGGAAGAGCAGGGAATGCTAGCGGATATAGCGGAAACATTCGATAACCTTCGGAAGATCAACATGAAACTAAATCCTAAGAAATGCTCCTTCAGAATGGAGGAAGGAAAATTCCTAGGGTATATGGTAACTTCAGAAGGAATTCGGGCAAACCCAACGAAGACGAAGGCAATAATGGACATGCAATCGCCGAAGACACTCAAAGAAATGCAGAGCCTCAGCGGCAAATTGGCGGCGCTCAATCGTTTCTTGGCTCGTTCAGCTGAAAGATCCTTACCGTTCTTCGAAACACTCAAGAACATCACCAAGGAGAATAAGGAGGAGTATCGATGGACGGAAGAGGCAGAGTCGGCATTCCAAGAAATGAAAAATTTGATAACAGACCTTCCCTCACTAACAACACCGACGGTAAAGGAAACACTGTACGTGTATCTAGCGGCCGCAGAGGAAGCGGTCAGCGCGGTCCTCTTCACCGAAAGAAAAGGAAAACAATTACCAGTCCGTTATGTGAGTCGAACGCTCAACGAAGCCGAGAGGAACTACGCCCCGATCAAGAAACTAGCACTGTGTCTGTTGCACATGTCAAGAAGGCTCCGGAGATACTTCGAAGCACACCCTATTAAGGTAATCACGGACCAAACAATAAAGCAGATCCTCAATAAGCCGGAAGCGTCCGGGAAGTTGGCTAAGTACTCAGTAGAGCTGGGTGCATACAGCATAACCTACGAGCCCCGGAACGCAATCAAAGGTCAAGTGTTAGCAGATTTCCTGTCGGAAGCTCCCATCGGAGAAAGAAACGACAAGTACTTCAATCAGCCGGCGGTGAAGAAGAAGGAGGAGGAGAAATGGCTTTTGTATACGGACGGAGCATCCAATAATAAAGGCTCCGGAGCGGGTCTTGTATTAATCAATCCAGAGGGAATGGAGTTCACTTACGCCATCCGACTTGAGTTCGACAGCACTAATAACGAGGCCGAGTACGAAGCCCTACTGGCGGGGCTAAGGATGGCGGAGAGTATGCAGGTCCGTAGCCTTGAAGTCCGGGTGGACTCTAAGTTGGTGGCTAATCAGATAAATGGGGATTATGTGGCTAGTCACGAAAGTATGATCAGATACCTAGCAAAAGCAAAGGAATACATAGCCAGTTTTGAAAACTTCAGCATTCGAAACATCCCTAGGGGTCAGAATCAAAAGGCAGATGTCCTTAGTAAGCTAGCCACGGTCGCTTTCGACCACTTGACGAAGGAAGTGCTAGTGGAGGTGCTAAGGGAAAGGTCGACGGAAAGCAAGGAAGTTAATAATGTCGTTGAAGAAGAAGGAGACAACTGGATGACCCCTATCATCCGGTGTCTTGAGGAAGGAATTTGGCCGGAAGATCCTAAGGAAGCCCGCAACCTAAGGATGAAAATCAGCCAGTATGTCATGGAAGATGGCATACTCTACAAAAAAGCTTACTTGGTACCCATGATGAGGTGCGTGGGCCCCCTACAAGCAAACTACGTCATAAGGGAGATACACATGGGAGCTTGTGGAATGCATTCCGGTCCGCGCTCGGTCGTGGCGAAGGCCATGCGGCAAGGGTACTACTGGCCTACAATGCATCGGGATGCTAGAAACGAAATAATCAAGTGTGACTCCTGCCAGATCCATTCGCCAGTGCCGTAGCTTCCAAAAACCAAGCTAACACCCATCATGGCTCCATGGCCCTTTTACCAATGGGGTATGGACATAGTGGGACCTCTACCATCGGCAGCCGGAAAGGTCAAGTTCCTCTTAGTTGCCATCGATTATTTCACCAAATGGACAGAAGCCAAACTGTTGGCAAAGATTACGGGGAAAGATGTCACGAAGTTCATGTGGGATAACATAGTGTGCCGCTTCGGTCTCCCTGCCATCATCATCACAGACAACACTAAGCAGTTCGTAGACAACCCCTTCAAAAGCTGGTGCGAAAAACTCAACATCAAGCAGATTAATACAGCCGTGGCCCATCGGCAGGCCAACGGGTTGGTAGAAAGGGCCAACAAGAGCCTGATGGAGGGAATCAAAACAAGATTGGGCCGCGCAAAAGCTGGATGGGTGGACGAGTTACCGAACGTCCTTTGGGCGCACCAGACATCCATCAAGACTAGCAACGGAGAAACACCCTTCAGCCTCACCTATGGAAGCGAAGCGGTCATACCGGCAGAGATAGGTATGCCAACGTACAGAGTAAGGAGGATAAGGGAAGGGCTCGAAGAGGACGATCCCCGTCGTACTGTAGAACAAAATGAAGAAGATATCCGCCTCAACCTCGACCTGCTACAGGAACGGAGGGAAGAAGCCGCTGTGATGGAAGCCAGATACAAAACAAAATTGGAAAAGTACTACAACCGGAAAGCACGGCTGGTCACCTTCAAACCAGGGGAGTTTGTGTATAGAAAAAACGAGGCCAGCAGAGCCGAAGACCAAGGCAAATTGGGACCCAAGTGGGAAGGCCCCTATCGGATCAAAGAGGCGAACCTCAACGGCTCGTACAAGTTGGAGACTTTGGATGAAGAGGAAGTGCCCCGGAAGTGGCACGCCATGAATTTGAAGAAATGTTTCCTTTAAAAAAAATGCATGCATTCTAAGCCTACGGGCATGAACTACTTTATTTTCACTTCCAGTAAGTAATGATATATATTCCCCTACCTATGACGGAGGAGGAAAATTTTCCGTGATCATCTCTTGCTTAAGGGAGGGACCGGCGGAGATTAGCTAACTCCGACCGCGCATCCGAAACCCCTCAATCAAACTTAATTTACCCCCGTAAGTGCAATGACACTAGGGAAGGCCACATAGCATTCGGTAGGCGACTGCATACCCCCGAATAATGCTAAGACATTAGGGATGGCTGAGGCATATATGCCCCGAACTGAGCACGAGATACCCCGTAGTGACGACGCCAGGGATGAGCCACCAGGTAGATTTACCAACAGGCGAAACATTACCCCCAAAAGTGCTAAGTCACTAGGGAAGGCCGGGGTATATTTACTTACGGGCATAATTTACCCCCGGAAAGTGCCAAGTCACTAAGGAAGACCGGGGTACATTCACTCACGGACTCAATTCAATGCCGAAAGTGCCAAGTCACTAGCAAAAATATAAAATACACACAAACATACACGGATAGGATAGATAACCAAAATTGGTCGTCCGAATAATATTACGAAAGTGCATGGATAAATTGTTTAATTACATGTCACGAAGGACTGTTCGGAAAAATCTAGAATGGCCAAAATTACATTGCAAAGGCGCAAGAATAAATGATTCAAATTACAACCCTACAGGCCCGGAGGCCCACCAAAATCTACAAATAAAACATTATCAACATCAAAAAGTCTACAAAACAAGGTAGCAGCTAAGATCCTCCGGAAGTTCGGCTCAGGGGTGGCCCGTACCCTCGGGAAGAATATTCATCAGATCAGCCAAAGGAAGATGATAGGATCTCTTGATTTTTTCAATATATGGGTAGCTTCGGGTGAACATCGCATCATAAACCTTAGTAAATTCCCGCACAGCCTCCATATCGAAATCATTCTGAGCAGCAACGATCCTTTCGACCTCTTCGTCAGATCGTTCCTCCCTAACACCGTCTAACCAGCCAGAATCGATAGCAGTATTAAAAACTGCCCCCCAGGCTTGCTGATACTCCTTACTACCCTGCAACCTACGAATCACCGTAGGGATCAACTCTTTAACATAGTTAAAACGCAGCATCTCCTCCTGGCCAGCCCGGATGGCAACTTCTTGCATATTCTTTCTCAAGTCTGAGGCCTCTCTCTCAGATTCCTCCAGCTCCGAACTTTTCTTCTCCAACGACTCCTCCAACGACCTGATCCTCTCGGCCTGCCCCGTGCTCTCAGCCGTCAGCACCGCCACCTCAGCCTCCAAACCCTCTATCTTCGCCTTCAAATCCCCTTCCTTTTGCTCGCAACCCTGGTGAACCTCCCGAAGGGCCTGATGATCAGCGGTTAATTTCTCATTGATAGCAGTTTGGGAGTGAAGGCTAGCTCGGGTCTCGGAAAGCAAGGGCTCAAGTCCAGAGCAGGTAGAATGGGCCCGGTGCAGTTCCGCATAATGATGGTTCAATCGTTCAAACCGCTTGAAGACCTCGGCAACTGCGAGGGAGCCGTGACACAATTCAAACCACCCCCTGTATACAGCCCTTTCGTCAGTTTGATCATCTTGCTCTGAGCGGATAAAGGGGGGAGCAAGATTAGCCATCATATCTCTACTGAGCTGCGTCATTCAGGATCATGTTGGCCGTTAAACCCCAGCCGGGGATGAAAAGTTCCCCAGAACCTCTTCGTCCAGACAAACCTACGCAAACAAAAAATAATAAAAAATAAGTAAATAAGAAAAAAGGAAAGGAACAGATCAAGGATGATAGATACCTCCTGCGTAGTCTTCGGTGTAAGGACCCGCCGGTTCTTTGGAGAGTTCCTCCCGCGTTCATTCCGACACACCCTCACCCCTGCGAGAAAATGATGTCAGAAATAAAGAACGTATAACATGCCACGAAAAAAGGAGACATACCTTGAATGGCAGGGTTGGGAGTAGATTCCGAGAGAATCGGAGCATCCTCGACAGACAGCACCCCCTCCCGTATAGATCCTCCCTCTTGATCACCCTCGGTATCTAGCCCAGTCTCATCCACAATATCATCCGGCCTCAAAGTATTAATGGGAGAAGCCGAGTGAGCGTCCTGAGAATCTTCCGGACTAGACAACACCTCGAAAGAAGGAGACACCTGCCTTCTCCTCTTCAGCAGTGACGAGGGTCCACCGGCAGGCCTCTTCTCCGCCTGCTTCCTTTTCTTCTCCTTGGCTTTGAGCCGCCGGAGTCGGCCCTCTCCACAATCCGCTAGATTCGACTCACCTCAGGAACAGGTTGATCAGCCCTCAATGGCTGAGTCACTGTTGAGAATCTCTTCTCCTTCATCAGCGGCGCCCCCACCCAATCGGGACCCTTGCTTCAAAGCGAATCTTGAGACATGCTTATGACTGCACACAGGAAAGAAAAAGGGTCACCAAAAAAAGCGTCGAATTACCATTCTTGTCAATATCCTTGAACTCCAGCGCATGAAACCCGGAGTGCTTCCAAGTTCTAGTTAACCCAACCTCAAACAAAAGTCCGGAATGAACCGGTCGGAGCTCAACTACCCCTTCACACAACCTCCGAATATCACCCTCCGAAAACCTCCAGCTTTGGAGCACTGTATGCAAAGCGTTTGAATCCGGATGCCTCCATGGCATGGCATCAGGGATAGCCCTCCGGTCAATCAAGAAAAAGTTATCCTTCCAGTTCTTTAGACTTGAACATGTTTCCTTAAAAGAAGCGGACGAGACTCTCCTCGGTCCTCCTCTGGAAGGAAAACCAATGTCCGTGCTTATTCAAAGTATAGAAAACCCGGAACAAATTCACGCTGGGCTCAATTTCTAAGCTTCGGCAATAGATCTCAAACATAACCAATCTGTTTCAAACCGATGGGCACCAATTGAGAAATGTGCACCTTAAAGTATCGGATCACGCTCAAAAGAAATGTAGAAAAAGGAACTCGGACCCGGAACGCATAAAATCTTGCTCATAAAGTCCGATGGCGTCATGGGAAAGATTGTTCATGGTAAACTCAGCGGAGGTAAGCGGGGATGTAAATCGGTTCGAATACCATATTAAGCTAATAATATGTTCAAGTTCCCGCCGGATAGCAGGGAAGAATACACATGCATATCAGTTTGAAATGGGGGTGTATCGAGGAGGTGCTATGGAACCGAAGCCATTGGATATTGACAAGAAGGCGTAACGAAAAACAACGGAGGAGTAATGAGATGAAACTCACCTGAAATCGCCGAAAGGTTTGCCAAACAGAGGACGAAAGGATTGAAAAGTAAATGTGGAAATTACCAATGAGGTGAAAACGCTTTATATAGGCCAAAAAGGTGGGGACACGAAACGTCCTATCGTGTCCGGATATCGGCGGATGAATGCAGAACCGTCCACCACACGCGTCCGCCCGCGTGGCAAAATCCCACGATTTTGGTAAAATATCTTAACCGCTCACTTTGAATGGGCCCGGATCATTGCCCTAAGAGTGGCCCGCGAAGCCAAAGTGTGCAAGGCCCGGCTGACCCGAATGGTTCCGAAGAGCGACTTGATTAAGTATCACATCACTTGTCAAAACAAATAACATGATCTTGGGGGGACATGGCGATATATGGTCCTTCGGTTCGGCGACCGAAGGACTGGAAACAACCGAAAGGCTCCCGATAGACACTCGTGACTTCTGCAGCTACGCGAAGGGCGGGTTGACTGACAGTACCTTGACATCTTGCACGGACACAATTTGTCTCATTCTCCTGAATGTCGAAAGTACACGAGAGACAGTCGATCGATAAGTCGATACTAGTGGTCCCATAAAGTACAGCGGTCTCAGGGAACCAATAGTGACACCAAGTAATATAATATCATACGTAGTTGGAGACAGAGGTATCATTCTTTCTCACACACATTTATACTATACCTTCGGTAAACACATACTTACTCTTACGCCGGAGTCGGGTCCTGGATAACACCGGGCGAGAGACTAAGCGTTGTTCATCTTACCAGGTATCTAGAAGGCTTATTCCTAAGGCTGAAAGATAGCTGTGATAACCCACAAAAAAATACTTCGACACTAACCTCCTGTGTTATGTTCTCTGGTTAACAAGGTAATATTTTCATGTGATTTGTGCTTTGGTCCACATATTCATTATTATTAGACGGGCGACAAGAAGTAGAGAATAAAAGAAACGCAAAGCAGAGGATAAAACCCTTGCTTATATATATATCATTCGGTGGACTGCAAAGGAGGGGGATCAATCTCCCTAAAATAAGCTACTTTATTATCCCGTTGGTACTTTTCATTTTCTAATAAAGTATAATGGTTGCTGTATAAGATAATTGTTTTTGTTTATGTCGAATTTAGGGTTTATTTTCGTTTACCTGCTTGTCGAAACCCTAAACCAATTTTTATTAGAGTTTTCGACCAAGAGTTTCGTTTGTTTGTCGACCTCGAGTTGTCGACCATTGTTTTCTGTTTCTGTTTGTCGACCACGTATTGTCGATTGGTTATTATTTTATTTTGCTTTCTTAGTTTACTTATCCTCGAATTGCGGAGGAGTATTAGTGGATAATTAGGCCCAAGCCCGGTTTGTGAGTTGTGGGAATTAGGGGTTTTACCATTATAAATAATGGTTATCAATAAAGTTATACCTACGGGTTTCATTGTCTAACATGGTATCGGAGCGGGTCTGATCCTCAGACCTAAGTGGCTATGTTGAGCCGCCTCCCCAAAGCCGCCCCGTCAAACCATAATTTTTTTTCCCCACCTTATGTTCTCTAACCTCCTGTGTTATGTTCTCTAGTTAACAAGGTAATATCTTCATGTGCTTTGGTCCACATATTCATTATTATTAGACGGGCGACAAGAAGTAGAGAATAAAAAAAATTCAAAGCAGGGGATAAAACCCTTGCTTATATAGATATCATTCGGTGGACTGCAAAGGAGGGGGATCAATCTCCCTAAAATAAGCTACTTTATTATCCCGTTGGTACTTTTAATTTTCTAATAAAGTATAATGGTTGCTGTATAAGATAATTGTTTTTTTTTATGTCGAATTTAGGGTTTATTTTCGTTTACCTGCTTGTCGAAACCCTAAACCAATTTTTATTAGAGTTGTTGACCAAGAGTTTGGTTTGTTTGTCGACCTCGAGTTGTCGACCATTGTTTTCTGTTTCTGTTTGTCGACCACGTGTTGTCGATTGGTTATTATTTTATTTTGCTTTCTTAGTTTACTTATCTTCGAACTGCGGAGGAGTATTAGTGGATAAGAGTAAATTGCAAAAATCATTCCTGTGGTTTGCGTATTTTCGCAAGAATCATCCCTATCTCAAACCTTCAGCATTAAACATCCCCAAGTCCACACACCTTTAGCAATAATCATCCCTCACAGGGGTAAAAAGGTCATTTACTCTTTTTATGCTCTCTTATAGTCATGTCTCAACATATTCTTCAACCCACTTACTTTCACCCACCCATGCCTCCCCCACTTCATCATCTTCAACCAACCACCACCACATGTACTTGCTACAATCCACAGGAACACAACTTAATTCACCGGAACACAACTTGTGCACTTGAAGGAGTCAATTAGAAAGCGCCTCTGTTGCTTTGACTAATTCCCATTGAACCAAAAAGACCGGGTTTTTCTCATTTTAGTTCAGTTTTAGATATACAACCAGGCAACAACATGAATATTTCTTCTCACAACATAAATCCTACTATTACAACTATCTTATCAACCACCATTATTATCAAAGCGCCATTCTTGTCAATCGATACCATCCCAAGTCCCAACCACCAAACAAACCCGAATCCCACATACCAAGATCACGAAATTTAATGAAACACACTTCCCACCACTATCATCTTCATCATCACCATTAAACACACAAACCGCAGCAGGATCGTAAAAAAGTTCATGCAAAGGACTTCGTTTAGATCGATAAATAAGAAACCATAGGATCTGAGAGGCGGGGCGTGATGGTGGGATGTTGTGGTGGAGTAGATCGGAAGTAGCACAATTAGACATCTTTAGCGTGGCGGCAAGATCTGAACAAACTGGATCGATAATCTTTGGTTCACTTTGTCTTTGTGGCCGTGGTGGTTGAGAAACGGTGGTTGGGTGTGGTCGTTAGGATAGTTGTGATGATTGATTTTATAGACTTTAGTGTTTTTATAAAGATAAGTGGTGGTAAGATGATGGTACGAATGGTCGAAGGTGGTAGTTGGCAGAATATGAAGGCGATGTGGTGGTGGTAAGATGGGTATATGGTGGTTCGCCGCATTTTCTAGAGAGAGGAATGAAGGGGAAATGTCGAGAAACGGTGAAGAAGAAGATGAGGGGTGTTTGGGTTAATGTGTGGGTGAAAGTGTATTTAAGTTAAAATAAGGGTAAAATGGTCATTTCATCTCTAAATAGGGATGTAATATGCTAAACGTTTGACCTCATAGGGATGATATTTGCAAAGGTTTGTGGACTTGGGGATGTTTAATGTTGAAGGTTTGAGATAGGGATGATTCTTGCGAAAATACACAAACCACAGGGATGATTTTTGCAGTTTACTCAGTGGATAATTAGGCCCAAGCCCGGTTTGTGGGTTGTGGGAATTAGGGTTTTACCATTATAAATAATGGTTATCAATAAAGTTATACCTACGGGTTTCATTGTCTTACATGGTATCGGAGCGGGTCTGATCCTCAGACCTAAGTGGCTATGTTGAGCAGCCTCCCCTAGGCCGCCCCGTCAAACCATAATTTTTTTCCCCGCCGTACGTTCTCTAACCTCATGTGTTATGTTCTCTGGTTAACAAGGTAATATCTTCATGTGATTTGTGCTTTGGTCCACATATTCATTACTGGGCGTAGCTTGGCGCAATAATTATTCAAGATAAAATTAGTAACATATTTTTTTAGATATCGTCAAGCTAAAATGATGTTCACGATAAAAATAAGTTCTTTGTGACTGAAATTGTCGTAGTAACTCTAGTATTGATTCGTTTTGTATCATATATCCCCACACTAATTTTCGTAATTAACTTAAATTGATATATGTATATGATTGTTGGTAAACAAAATATGATGCTCAATAAAAGAAGATACAATCCTCAAATTCCAAGGACACATTTAGAAGAAAAAAAATAGGTGCACTACGAACCTAAATAGTTTAATTAATTCACTATATGTAAGCACTTCTATTGAACCACACATGTTTAAATTCACAAAAGAATTAGATGATCCATAGCGAAATCAAAGTGATACCGAAGATGATAACGATGTCATCTATTACCATATCATATATGAAACATATAGTAGTAAAAAGTGATGAAGATAGTTGAATGGTAAGACATCCCTATTGGCTGATTTGGTATGAAGTTTGTAGCCGGTGCTACCTGTTTGTGACAGTTGTTGCACAACCCGAGACCGACCAAATCCTTAGTGCCTTCTTGGTTAATCTGGAATAAGAACCAAATAAATGAAAGTATAAGGCAGATTGTATTTGTAAAATTTAAGTCATGACCTCAAGCTAGTAGGTACGAAGCAATGGTTTCGCATACCCGAAAAAATGAAAAAAATATTAGTAAACAACTGCTACTTTCCGCTAAACAAAATTCAATTGTACTGGAAATTTGCCAAAGAGGATTGGCTGGTCCAAATGAACTTTTGTCGAAATCCACTCTGTATAATATGGTCAATCTACAGAAACAAAAATGTAAAAGGCTTTGTTTTTACCTATTTATTTTACATTTTTGTCGACCCCACACGTCAAGTGGATTGGAACCATAAAATTATAAACCAAAAGACCAATTTGACACGCCCCTATAAACGGGGCAATATAGGCGACAATCCATAGTAAACGGCTATTTCAGATGGATTTACATCATATATCTTTTGCCATTGGTGTTTTTATTTATTTTTAAATATTTGTCGGAAGTATAAAAGTTTGAAACACTTTACAGCATATATAACCGATTCATGAATCACTCATATGTTGCAAGAAATAATGAACTTTACAGCACACATAAGCGAACGTCGCTTGATACATGATCTTGAATCTCTTATCACTTCATGTGCTTATTTTGTAACCACATATAAATATAACCAATTCATAAAATGGAGAGTAACAGGTCGTAGCTAGCCGTTAAAATGTTTCTATGGACATACAACAACAACAAAAACAACAACAAACCCAATCCCACCGAGGCAGGGGTTTCTATGGACATAATACTTGGTAAATCACATTATTCCAAAAGTTAATTTGTGGTATAAAATTCGCCATTTTTTTGTAATCATATATGACATACCAATGTGCCTTTTGTGTTTGGTGTGGAAAAGTAACACCTTGTGATATGCTACTATTCTAGTATGTATAGTTATGCGTATTTCAAATAAGTCACTATTTAAACGCCAAACTATTGCTCTAGTACTTGAATGTAATGCCTTGTTCTATGATGAAGTTTATAGCCGTAAGTTAACAGCTCGTTACATACACATACCTTGCAATCTTTAAGGTCATTGTCAAAAGTCGTCCTCTTTTGTTGTTCACTTTCGTAGAGCTCGTGATATTTCTTTACTTCCTGTAAGTATAAAATGATATTCAATGATCTACTTGCAGCAAGCGTAAGAATATGTTTGCAAATTGAAGAACTAATACTACCTTATCAGTGATGTTTAGATCAATCTCTAGTTGCTCTATCGTTTCATTCATTCTTTAACTGTAATAATGATGCATCATTAACATATCATCATATAAATAAACAATATTGTTGCCAACAAAAGTTGGCATTGAAATAGATTTGAAAAAAAGTAAATATTAAAGGTTTAATGCATGCCTTCTTTTTAAATGCAGTCTTTACAAATTTTTTATGTGGAATACATACGTCGTTGTCTTCCTTAGCTGCCCGCAGATCTGCATAGATTGGAATACAATAAAGATTTATAAGCAGCATTAAATAATTCTTGATTATGCAACAAATTATGGGTAATGCTAGTGTGAGTCAAACCTTGTTTCATTTTCCCGATTTCCAAATACACATCTTTCAGCAGTATAGCTTTAGACAATTTCTGATTTTCCAGCAATAAAGACTGTAAACTTCAGATACATGAAGGGTGTCTATAGACAAAATATCATATATGTTGACCTCTGGTTTCTTGTTGATGTTTTTAGCACGGTGTGCTTACTCTAGAGTACTTAATGTTTCTTTTAGACGGCTTTTGAACTTATCGAAGATAGCTGCTGTGGCAGGTCTTTATCTGTTCTTAAACGTTTACTTTTGGTAATCCTAGGTTAACTATCAAATCCCCTTCTTAGTATTAATATCCAACTTCTTAGACTTCTACACCTGTTGGTTATTTATGCTAACATTCACATAGAAGCACGCAATAAATTTAACACTTTCAATTAGTTATTCCAATTATTCTAATAGTATCGACATCGGTTTCAGATTCATAATTAATACTTTAATTATTTATAAAAAAAATAAATTAAAAAAAAAAGTGTCTTTGGATTAAAAATCAGGTCATACCGTGTGCTTGTTTCCTAAAACCGCATCATCGTTGACTTAAAAATCACGTCATGACTCTTTCCGCTTCCAAACTAACCCAATTCAGCCCCTAAAACCACGGGTTTAAGCCTCATTTAAGCACCCACACGCATCGATTTAAGCCCCAGTTTCACCACCCTAAACACGCTCATTTCAGCCCCTACTTCAGACAGCAAGCGCACCCATTTTAGCATACAAACGCACCCACGGTGGCCCCCATTTCAGCACCCAAACCCATCATTTTCAGCCCGCGTTTCAGAACCTAAACACACCATTTTCGGCAGCCAAACCCACCCATTTCAGCCATCGAACACGCATCAGCAAACATTCAATCATATCCGTGCATAACCCGCATCAGCCAAATCCACCCATATTCGAAATCATATTTCTTACCAATCTGAACAAAAACTGAAAGGCATGTTTGCATACAAATAAATGGTATCCAAGTAATTTCAGTAAAAATATATAAAAATATAGTAAGATAAGCTTAACACGAACCAATAACCGCGTGCTCCTTGTACAGGTCTGTGACTCGTATGGAAATTCAGCACTCCTCATGAAAAGCACGTGTTCTGCAACTGCAAGAAAGCATGTAATCAGTACCATTTGACCACCAATCAGACCAACAGATGACACCAAACACCCATGCCAAGCTTATTTCCACCAAACTAAAGTTGCAGACCAAAACTTTGTAGGTCAAACCACGGTGTAATAAGTGTCAAAATCATTGTACCTGAGGCTCAGATAGGCTAACAATCGAAGAAAGAGGATGTGTCCACCATTGATGCAACCATAATGATTTTTAAAAGCACTGTACATAACCTGAAATTAAGCAAAGCTGATAGTGGAGTTTGTAGCTACTCCTTTTTTTATAACCTGAAATTTAGCTAATTTTTTTTAAAACGACAAACTACAGTACGTTTATGAATTTTGTAACATGAAATTTAGTTCATTTTTTAAAAAAAGTACGGAGAGCAGACTCGACGTTACCTTTTGGATTGAAACCACAAACTATAGTCTTTGGCGCAGCCACAGCGCGATACGAAACTCCAGCCATGGTTGTAATAACAATTCGGCTCATGTTTGAGGTCGGCATCTCTACTGAATTGGCGTCCCTAGAACCAAATCACAATTTCGTTGCGTATATGTATTCCTGTAAAAAAAACACAAAAACTAATAAGGCAATATTCAGATGCGTGTGAACAACGTCAGAAGAGTAACTTCCATGTAAAAGCGGCTTCTAAAACTACTGGGTAAAAAAAAAGATGTTAGCAACCTGAATTGCTATTCAAAGTTGTGCCCGTTCCAATTGGCTCTAAACCTTGATTTTTATCAGTTTGTGGGAAACACGGGCCCGCTTCAGCGAGATTACTGCTACCGTCTGTATCAATATGTGAAATAGCCGAGGAAACACGCCTTCGGTTATTACTTCCATTAGCTTGAAGAAAAGCCTCCAATTCTGCTTGGATTGGGTGGGGCCGTTGTTTCCTTTGCGATGAACTGGAATTACAGACATAACCTAACAACACAAACCATTGATGGAAACTAAGCATAAAGAATGAAATTGTAAAAAGTTCTATGCAATTACTCAAATGCACACAAAGATAGCTAATGCAAAAGATAAACTACCTTCGACATTCAAAGAGTACGAACCAACTGCACCAGGTATACCGCTGGAATTTGCTTCAAACTGTTGGATATCCGAGGCAAGAATTTTGTGCACTGCACGCCCACAACCTCTGACATATACCCGTGGTCCCCGTTGACATGGCTTTGGCGATCGTTTCCGGCGTGTGGAACCATAATCAGAAGTGACACCTAAAACAGAAACATGTTATTTAAAGCAAGCGTAAGAGGAAAACCGCAAGAAACTATATTCAATTCCCCAACTTTAGGTAAATAGCAATAATGCAAAAATTGTACCATGGTGTTTACCTCCATTGGAAAAAGAGTTAGAAGGCTGTTTAGCAGCAGTAGCTGCACATGGCCAGCAGGTTAGGCTGCGTTAGTGCAAAAAGCCTACCAAGAAACGGATGTTCTTTCAAACCTATTTCCTTACTTATATAATACAATAATGTGAGAAACAACAGAATTCACTAAACATGTTGATTATCAAATACCTAAAGACTGATTTGATAAAAAACCAAATTCTTATTCGCATAGTTTTCGCCTTCAAAGTCCTAACCAAACCACAATAAAGAATGCATAAAATTACCATTTAAAACGCTCACAATTTGACAATTTACGCTAGAAGTATTTTAAAAGTTTACCATCTTGGACGCTCTATGAACACCGTCCCTCCTAGGCCCTCTTCCCATATATACAGTCAAACCCAGTGACCCATAACTAACAATGCTATACCTCAGGATGATGATGCAACATCATCCAACGTTTGGTCAATGTCACATAACTGGTTTTTTTCATATCAACACATAGGTAATCGAATCATTATATTTTTAGAAATTGGAATAACAATCATAACATGTACTCCCTCCGTCCCATATTAAGTGTCCACAATGGAATCTTTGGATGTCCCAAATTAAGTGTCGTATTACATTTCAACCATTAGATGAGACTTTAGTGAGTGAAAATGATATTTGATTGGTGAAGAGTGTAGTTAGTGGAATTTTCTAAAACTGTCGTGATGTATGGGCAGCTTAATATGAGGCGGAGGTATATTATTTAGAAATTGGAATACAAATATTCCTCATGAAAAATAACAAAGCGATAAAACATATGCATATCATTACAAAAACACTAAAAAATGAAATCTAAAATAAAAGCGAAGCAAACTAACCTCTAACAATGAAAAATTGAATTCTTGACGGTGATGTATCCCAAACAAACATATAGTTAATACAATAGTGATGAAGAATCATCCAAAAAGTAACCCCAAAGCCAAAGCGGTCCGTATAATAATTTTCATAATTGTTGATTAATAACCAATTAGGTTCCTTTAATTTTAGTATGCATTGATTAAGCGATGATTTATGGTTTTGATTTTCGTTTTGAATTGATAAGGTGCTATGATGATTGATTGAATTAGGGTTCAATTGGGGGATTTGAACAACTCATATTGGGGGATTTGATTTGGGGGGAATTGTACAAAATTAGGTTCGATTATGAATCTGATTTTGATATGATCCTCCAATTTTGGTAAGATATTATGATAGATTAGCAATGGATTTCAGAGACTTTTTCTTGAAGGGATGCGTAAATTTTTGGGGGAAAGGTTTAGTCATAAATGTGTGGAATAATATTCTTGATCGGAAGGCTGTGAGAGTTTTGGGAGAAAGAATCCCACGTGTCATTTTTTTAGAATTTTGGGGCTAGATCTGATTCAAACAAACCCTCTTTTATATGGAGGAGGGATTATTAGACGGGCGACAAGAAGTAAAGAATAAAAGAAAGCATAAGCGGGGATAAAATACACTTATATATATATATATATATATATATATATATATATATATATATATATATATATATATATATATATATATATATATATTGGGTACAAGAGGGATCAATCTCCTAAAATAAGCTACTTTATTATCCGTTGGTACTTTTCATTTTCTAATAAAGTATAATGGTTTGTATGTAATAATTGTTTTGCAGGGGTTTATTTTAGTTTACACCTTGTGAAACCTAAACCAATTTTATTAGAGTTGTCGACCAAGAGTTTGGTTTGTTTGTGCGACCTCGAGTTGTCGACCATTGTTTTTTTGTTTTGTCGACCCGTCTTGTCGATTGGTTATTATTTTATTTTGCTTTCTTAGTTTACTTATCCTCAGAAGCTGCGGTATTAGTAGATAATTAGGCCCAAGCCCGGTTTGTGGGTTGTGGGAATTGGGGTTTTACCATTATAAATAATGGTTATCAATAAAGTTATACTTACGGGTTTCATTGTCTAAGGTATGGCGGGTCGATCCTCGGACCTAAGTGAGTTATGTTGAGCCAGCACTCCCCAAGGCATACAAACCATAATTTTTTCCCCACCGTACGTTCTCTAACCTCCTGTGTTATGTTCTTTGGTTAACAAGGTAATATCTTCATGTGATTTGTGCTTTGATCCACATATTCATTATTATTAGACGGGCGACAAGAGTAGAAATAAAAGCATAAGCGAGGGATAAAACCCGCTTATATATATATATATTTATATATATATATATATATATATATATATATATATATATATATATATATATATATATATATATATATATATCATTCGATAAGCTAAAGGAGGATCAATCTCCTAAAATAAGCTACTTTATTATCCCGTTGGTACTTTTCATTTTCTAATAAAGTATAATGGTTGCTGTATAAGATAATTGTTTTTGTTTATGTCGAATTTAAGGTTTATTTTAGTTTTTACACGCTTGTCGGCTATTGGGTTGATAAAATATCAAAACCCTTAATCTAGGATTTGAATAGAAAATATCCCAAGTGTTTAGGCAGATTAAACACTAGCAGTGTCACTAAGTGCATGGTCTCTTGAGCCATCTTGGGATACTTTCGGTATGAGGCGAAGATGAAGTCTCTCCACTAAGGCGGAACTTAAAGGGGTGAGAGGCAGGTCAGAAAGATGGTGGATTAGGTGAGTGATGATCTCTCCAATTACTTACTCCGAAGACAAAGCGAAGTGAAGAATATAGAGAAATGAGAAGAATGGCCGGGACAAGGGAAGTAGGGATAAGTTTGAATCAAATAAGACAAAGTCCTTATCAACAAAAGTCAACTTTCCCCGAATGGAAAAGATCAGGCTGATGTGTCAGTGACCTTAGGAAAGCAATCTTGTCTCTTACTGATATAGTCTTTGTAAGCGAGAGACAAAATACATCGGTATTTTGTCTTAAATGTCGATTTGTCACTTAGGGAAGAGTTAAAACTCATACATGTATAAATAGCATAAGAGATGGAGTGATAGATTAAACTTATGTTGTAAAAACACACATACATGATATCTTTCACTCCTCCAAATACACACAATCACGAGATAGCTTCGGTGGGTACTTAGTTGTGCTCTCGGACTTAGCGAGCTTAGAGGAGTTACAAAACTTTGTCATTTCAATCCCAAGTACTATTCATAAGTACTTGAGTAGCGTGATCTTGTGATTCATTTCTAATAAGAATATGATGTTGAGAATTATTAAGTGTGTTTTACTTACGTTAATTTCAGTCATTGTTCACTATTAGTTTGCTTTTATGTTTTAAACTGTTTTATACAATAGTGAACGGGGAACAACAAGTGGTATCGAGGCGAGGTGATTATAAAACCTTTTACAAAACTTTTTAGCGGCTCTAAAACATTTTTAAATCGGGATCCTTATAGGTGAAATTGATGTACCCGACTAGTCGATAAAAGGGTGGAGCTTATTCAAGCTGTTGCCTCTCAGACTTGAAGTTGGCAAATTCAACAAATGGAAAAAGCGTATGCTTTGCTATTTGATTAGGATGGAACCTGTATATCAAGTTGTATAAATGAAGGTCCATTTGTCCCAAAAGGCTTGAAGAGGTTGCCTAAACACGACTCTGATGAACTTAGGATGAGAGAGAGTGGTCAACGGGACCAAAGACTCAAAAGTATCATCATATCATGTCTTCTGACGATGATATTATGGAGTCGAGTTATAAAGTTGTAAATGCATTTAAACAAACTGAGATGACCTCTCCCACGGTCATAAAGTCCATCGATACCAAGGAAAAGCAAGGATAATGGACACGAGAACTTGAGTATAACACATTCAGGCTAAGGACTCGAAACTTTGTCTCAAACTTACACGGTACAAAACCTTGTTAAATGAACTTTCAAATGATGGTGTTAAGTTGTTCAAACATGAAATCAACGTTGGTTTTGTCAATAGTCTCCTTGAGAAGTGGTTAAATTTCTCTCAGGGACTTAGGAATGCTAATCAATATCGAATCTTGAACTACATGTAGGAAATTTGTCTAAGAGGAAAACCTCATTAACGAAGGCGATACCACGACTTGAAGAAGTCTCTAGGAAGTCAAGAAGTCCCGACCACCACTTCTACACCTATATCAGCCTTTCTTTTTAACAATGTGGTTCAAGACTTCCAGAAACTGAGATGATGAGCGATAAGAGATCAAGAGTGAAATTACCTATTTTGTGAATTTGAGGAAAGGGCACTCCTTGCTAACTCTCGAAGGTTTATAAAAAGAAACAAAGGTTTTCAAATGCTAAAGCAAATGAGGACCTGAATGATTTAAATTAATGTGAAAAGAGGTTTGTAGAAGACTGTTTTCAAAAACAATTTGAACCCTCGTATAAACCATCAAGGTCAAACCAGTCTTCTTAGGCTTTAGCAAATTTCTTAAAATCTTTCGGTCTCATCAAAATTTTCAAAACAAATCTAAAAATAACAAAACCATTGATTATGAAGCTAAGTATAAGAAATCTAAAGCTAAGCTTGCATTGCTTGAGGCGATCCCTCGAAAACAACAAAAAGTGTTCAATGCATGCGAGGTAAAAACAAGGTCTCAGTCTTTGAAACCTTTGGTGGGATGAAGAGCCGGTCTCATCGATGATGAAATGGTGCATGTCGATTACCGCTGATGGCCCTCTCGAGAGGAGGAGCAGCTTCTTTGTTAGGAAAACTCATGCGAGAAATGGGGAATGGGTCAACATCACAATGAAGAAGGTAAATATTTTACTTTCTATGGATGATGACTTTCGATTGGTAGTCTTATATGAATTATCTTAATGTCGACCTTAAGTTTGTAGAAGAGGCGATTAAATCTTTTTTTCAAAATATAACAAGCTAAGTTTTGAATTAAACAAGTGTAGAGATGAAATGCTTCTTTTAAAACAAGCCAAGCTTGAAGATTCACGTAAACTTTGCAAATTGAGAACAGAACTAGTTAAAAGAAATCGGGCTCTTCAAGATGAACTTAAAAGGTACAAGATATCCTTGATAGTTGGGCTAAGAATCCTAGGGTCTTTGATGTAGGGGCCCGGTAGCAAAAGAGAGTCTTTGGTGAAGATCATCTTCACGACTCTCACAAAAAGGCAGTCTCCCAAAATTTGGTAATACGGTGGCATTATTACCAATATGTTGACTATTGAACCAGGTGATTGGATTGAGCGGGTTAATCCTAAAAGTAAGCTTCCAAATTTGATTACGGAAGGATTCTAGAGCACGAAGGCTCTAAAAGCATGCTTGGACTCCTCGCGGTAGCATGAACACATATAAGTGGGAGCTCTCAAACCTTAGGCAGAAACCTCTTGAGGGGTGTTGTACCAAGCTTCGAGCTTACTCCATTACAATTCAATCCTCACTCTCAAATGAAAGGTGCGGACTTGGTAGAACCATCTGAAAAGAACCAACAAAACCAATTCAACAAAAGTCTACTCCTCTTGAGGACTTCAACATCCTCTGTCCCCGAAAGCGACCAATTGACAGGCGGAAGAGCTTGTGAGGAGCATCAAAGATGGAATCCATCGAAAAAGCTCTGATTCAATCAAAGGAAACTAAATTGACCTCATCAGCTCATCAAGTCAAAATCACCAACAAACCCAAGCGGAGGTGTGTGTCATTACACGGTCCCTACCAGCGCTGCTATAGAAACCTTTTTTGTATGCGCAAAAGGATGATCCGCGAAGCTATGGACCACCACGGTGTATAGCTCTATGATGAAACAAACTATACCAAAGTTGGTCATCAATATGCTTCATCTCAGCTGCTCACAAAACAGAGCAAAACCTTTTCCTCTTTGCCCTTTTGAGTTTAATGATCATCATGGGATGATTGTCTCATGAACACATCTTTGTGATATATGAGGTAATCCGGCTCATGAGACATCCCAACATGAGGTGTCATTCATGCAAGGAGAGGTACAAACAACCCGAGTCAGCGAGTCATCTCTCGGTCTCCAAATGGAAAACAGTGGTAGCACAATGCACTCAACCACTTGACCATGAGTCAATTGCCAAATTCAAAGCAGGACCTTAAGACCCAAGCCATTTGGCGTGCATGGGTCTAGAAAGAAACTAATTGATTTACTACTTGTGTGAGAGACCTCCGAGCCTATTTGGCATCTAGGCAGTGGATGCTCAAAAGCATGGCGGTGTAAAGGAGTATCTGCACAAGTATGTAAAGAACAGGACCCAGTATTTTGGTGATAACTCATCATGTCCCATGAAGGTTATGGTTTCGAGTGAGCTGCAAATGGAATAGTTTTCTCTAGAATAGCTTATGTCAATGGTCTAAAATACAATCTCATCGATGTCGAGGAAACTATGTGATGCTAAGTACATTATGCAATTCAATGATAAACAAGGTACCATCTTTAACAAAGAAAGTTGTGTTGATAGCTCCTAGGAGAGATGATGTTTATGTACTAGACATGTCAACACTCTCCCAAGATGGAACTTGTCTCTTTCTAAAAGCCGAAACTATCAATTGGGCAGCACAAGAGACTCTCACACTTAAAATTCAAAAACCTCAACAACTTGGCAAAACAAAACAAGTTCCTTGGCTTACCATCATTTGGTTTTTGCAAAGACAAACCATGCTCTGCACATGAAAAGGTATACCACGAGCATCTTTCAAAACCAAACAAAATTTCTCCATCAAAACATGCCTCTGGCATGGATCTCTTTGGACACATCAGGTCCAGGATCTATCCGGCATGAAGTATACAAATTGTTGATGAGTTCTCAAGATACACTTGGGTATACTTTCTCTCAAAAAGAGTCAAACAAGCGATAGAATAATGTCATTCATCGGGGAAGATTGAAAATCAAAATGACATTCTTGTGAAACAAATCGGAAGCCGACAATGGGCCGAGTTGAGAAATCATGAGCTTGAGCTTTTGTGATGGAAAGGAATTTCTCAAAATTTCTCATCTCCTTATACCCACGAACAAAATGGGGTTCTTTGAAAGGAAAAACGAACTCTCATTGGTGCAAGAACATTACGATAGGATGAGTAATTAGGTTAGCACACTTTCCTTGATCTATTTACCCTGCATTTATTTCTTGTTTATTAGTTAATTAATCAATGCTACCTTAAACGATTAAAACGGTGATACATAAACTTAATTAGAATCGCTCACATAGCTCTTGGGGCGACCTGGTTTCTTGCGACTAGTACACTACGACCGAACTGCTTGCAGTGAGTGCATAAAAGATGGACCATAGGTAAATGAGACAATTATAAATATTAAAACTAGGTCGAAATCACGCATCAAAGCAGTAGAACCCAGCAAGTATCAAATCGCGGAGATCTTCACAGCGCAAAGTCTCAAACGCAACACTTGATCAAATTGCGGGGCGTCAAACCTTAACAACTCAAACCGTAATTTGGACAAACGCGATGTCTCAAATCTTAAAACTTCAAACGCAACAATGACAAATCACAAGAAGCTTGACAAAATGCAATGTCTCAAATCTCGAAGCTTCAGCATGAATGAAATGTCGTAAATTTGGACAAAACAGAAGCTTCAAAGCCATGACAATGACAAATCCTTGGTGGCCAAAATGCAATGTCTCAAATCTCAAAATAACAGCGACAAATCATAAAAACTCAACTTGCAGATGATAAACCATGACCTAGATGAAATGTGAGAACATAAACAGACAAATCATGAAGGTACATCAAATTAGGAGCAAATGCGCACAAAATGAAAACCAAATCACTATCAACCCAGTTTGTCTTTTAGCTAAAGTTCAAACCGCACCTTTTTCCTATGCTCAAATGCAACAATTTAAGCATTAGATACTCAATATAACTTCAGTCAAACCACAAGTAGAATTTGTCAAATCTCAACCAAGAGTGTGGCTCACTGCAACTAGAACAAACCCTTAAAACCCTCGAATGAGCTCAAAACCTCAAAACAAAATGGAATAGCCTATCAAGCACCAAAATAAGCAAATCTAACAAGCCTAAACAAGAGGTACAAAAGAAACAACAACTTTAACCACAAAACAAGTTTAAATTAGGTGTACACAAAGTACTACTATTCAACCCAACAAAACCTAAGAACCAATCACCAAATCAGCACCACGAAGATATATGATTAAACCATGGCTCTTGATATCCATTGTAAGGGTTATCATAAACCACAAGGTATACTAGTCTATGGATGAATATGTAGAAAGTTTAGAGAGAAGTGAGGTTGGGAGTTTCTAGAGAGAATGAAAGAAATAAGTTGTAAGATTAGAAGATCCAACCTCTACCTTGGAGCTGTGGATCGGGTAAAAGTAGGTAGAACCCATCCGTCCTCACGGTGTTACTTAACTAACTAATAAAAGTTTAAGACTACGAACTTTCTAATGCTAACAAAAATGCCGGGGTGACCGAGGTCTTTAACTTGATTTATTAAATC
>OU343216.1:61962904-61987405 GCA_910596185.1 Chrysanthemum makinoi | reverse complement strand
AAACCAAAGTCAACAGCTCCTTTCCATGTCATCAATCAAGACTCTTATCTCATCCGATGGCTTAAAGAAGATTGGGACAAGGGGGATCTGTGGCGGTGATGGACTACAAACAAGCACAACCAAGTCACAAGCTCACTCCTACTCACACCAAGAAACACAGCAGAAAGAGCCAAAATAGAAGAAGACATATTCATATTTTTTTAAGTATAAATAGATGTTTAGGATTTGTAAAACTTGTCTAGAATTTTTATTCTAATACCAATTTTACTTGTTGTCATTTAAATTTTCATGTAATCTTTAATTTCAGTTAATGCATTCATTTTCCCTTAATTCCCGTTATTTTAAGTTTATTCGGTCTTTAATTCTGTTTGTGTTCTTAAGGATTTGTCCCATTTCAAGTTTGTTGCAAGATTGTTCCAAAGTTGTTTAAGCTCAATTAAGTTTTTGTTAAGGTACCAAAATCAGTTTTTTTTAAGTCTCAAACAATTTTTTTTTAAATCATTCCTCCTAGTTTTGCCCATAAGGGTGTTTGGATTTGCTTAGTTTGTGGGTCAAATCACCCTTTGACCCATGTCGTCATAATTAAGATCTGTTTTCAAGTTTTTATAATCTAGTTGTTTGGTTGAAGCTCAATTTTTAGTATTAAAAGTCCAATCCTTTCCATTTTTTATATTTTTTATTTTTTTTTACTACATCTATAATCAGTCCTAGTACCACCTTTTTAGATTAATTTTAAGTAGTTTCTAGTTAGAATTAGGACTTTATTTTGTTTTTACAAGTAGTTAGTTGTACCAAGTTAATATGTTTTAGCTTATCTTTGGATTTAGTGCTTAATTGTAGCTTAATCTCACCCTTAAATGTTGCCTCATAGTATCTTGTGTCATCAGAATCTGTCCCACAAGCTACTTTGTGCAGCCTCTTTTATGCCTGTATCAAGTTCAATTTGGGTCTCATTAGGAATTTAAGTACTTTGCCATATGAATATTAGTTTTCTTAGATTTTCAGGTAGTTAGTGTTTAATAAAAAGCTTATTTTTAAGCTCAAAATTGCCCCTTTTGGCCTGTTTGGAACTGCAGTACGTAGCAGCAGATAGGGAGGAGTTTAGAGCTTATTTCCTTTTTTTTTCTGCTTATTATGTCCCATTTAGTGCTCATTAGATACATTAGATTAGTTCCTCACTAGTATGTAGCTTAATGTTAGCTTTTTGTAGCTTTATATGTCCTAGTAGCCTTTAGCCGAACAACCCCTTCCCATTTATGTTTTTAGTTTCAATGTCTGCTGTTTCAAGAAGCTGTTAAACAGCTTATCTCAGCTTGTCCAGGTCTAAGTTTTTATAAAAAAAGTCTTATTTTGATCTCTAATTAGTTTGCGAAAGAAAAAAAAAATAATAATAATAAGTGCAAATATTTTTTACAGAAACAGGATTCGAACCCTGGTCGTCTGTCAACTTTCAGGAACACAAACACAACATGCATACCCATCTGCTCCAAGGGGTGTTTTATGTTGTTGTTTTCTACGTTTAATATTTAAGTTAGTTTTCCAAATTAAGCCTATCAGCCTTTAAGAGCTTTTTAGCAGCTTAATCCCATAAGCCATGGTCTTTTTTATATTTTTCTTAGAACCCTCATTAGCTTAAGTATTTTTTTTTAAATTCAGATTTTTCCAAATTATTTTAGTATTTTTAATTAATTAATTAGTATAATTTAGTTTTTAATTCGTAATAAATAAAATAAAAGTCGAAAAAATACCCGGCTTTTTCCTAAAATCATTTCTAGTCATTTAGAACGTAGAAAAATTAATTTTAAGTTTGTAGGGTCAATATTTTACATTTTCACTTTTTAAATTGTGTGCGAGACCCGCACGTGCCCAATTTTAGGTTAATTACGTTTTTAATTAGCTTTAAGTTTCCCGTAGTTTCCCTTAGTATTTTAGATTAATTTTAGGACTCCTGTAGATTTCCTTAGTGTAGTTTTATTGCTTTCCTTAAATTCCGTTTTACGTTTTATTGCACTTTAGTTAATTTTAAGTTTCCCTTTACGTTTATTGTTGCCTTAGATTAGTTTTTAATTTCCCGTAGTAGCTTTAGCTTATTTTACTTGCTTTATTTAATTCCCGTCTTTAGTTTAAAATTCCAAATTTTAAATTCTTTGTATTCAGCATCCATTCCAACCTCAAATCACCGTCAATTCACACCTCGTTGGGAAACGACCCGGGTAATCACTTGCCCGGTATCACTTATCGAGTATTTGCGGGTTTTGCGTGTCGACCTTTTTCCTAAAACGGTTGATTTGTAATTCTCTCGGGTATTCGTATTTGGTATTTTCTTATATTATAATTGACTATTTGACCCCTCAAAAGGCAATTATAAATTTTGGCGCCGCTGCCGGGGAGGTTGTGTTACGACAATATCGTTACAGTTTGACGATTAGTGACTTGAAGAACCTTCCTCGTGAAGTTATTTGCTTTCCAAAAAACCCAAAAACCCAAAAATATTTTCCTTTTCAAAATTTATTTTCCCTTTTATGTTTTCTATTTATAAAACCCCAAAAATATTCTTCTTTATCCCTTATCTGTTTTAATTATTTTATTTGTATACCCTCTTTTGAACCGTTTAATTCTATCTTCTTTCTCTTCTAATCCGATAATTCTTTTCTTCTTCTTCTAAAAGTATAAATTCTTATGGAATCTCTTAAATGTGCTCGATGTGGAGGTCCTCATGACCCCATCGTTCATGAAACAAAACCGTCCCTAGGCCGACATTGCTTTCACTGTAAAAATCCGATGGAAGAAAATCAATATCGATGTTTAAATTGTATGTGCGACCGGTGCGGAAATAATTGTCGAAACGGATTTTGTAATACGTGCAGTGCTTTTATTAATCCAAATCCAGGTCCTTTGGCACTCGCCCATCTTTGTCTCGTCTGTGGAAACCGGTATACTTGTTTCATTTGTACGTATGGGAAGTATGAACAAAAAGCTACCCTTCGTAACGATAACGAGGACATTATTGCATGGTGGAAGGAAGTAATCAAAGAACCTTCGATTCCTACCCCCTCTCCGGTAAGAGAAATGGAACATGTTTCTAAGCCCGAGGTGACTCCCGTTCAAGAATCAGAACCTATCATAGAATTCACTAGCTCTTATCAGTATGATTCTTCGATGTCTTCGTCTATTCAACTCAATTGCATACGGTGCGGAGGACCCGAATATAGCGGGAATTGCCCCGGTTGTAGCAATGGACAATCAGGAACCGAGTTTCACCACAATCCTTACACGAACAATCGATTTCCTACCAACCTCTGTACCATGAGCCAGAGACATACTCTTGTGAGTACTGTGGTGGTCCTCACCAAGGTTTTCAATGTCAAGCTCATTATAACACTCAACCTTTGGTATGACCTTACCCTTATTCGTCACAACAATCATACTGTTGTGAGTATTGTGGAGGTCCACACGTTAATTCCGATTGCAAATGCAACCCGATTGTTTACGAACAAGTTCATTGTAACAATTACGACTATCCTTATAACCCACCTCCACAATACCAAGAAATTCACCACAAACCGTTACCATGGTCGAAGAGTTTAATCAAATTTTCATGAAATGATGATTGATCTTAAGAGTCTTGTTGATAAACTTTCCCACGGAAAAGAAGATCCTAATCAAAACTTATGTGAATTACTCTTGAAGAGGCAGCCGCTAAAGTTAGTTACCAGAGACCTCACGTTTACTATTACGATTCTGATTCTGATGACGAATATGTATCTCCGAGTGGCAATCCCACTCCCGTTTCTAAGCCTTTCATTTCCGACCCTTCCCCTTCACTCACGCCAGTTGAGAGAAGTGACGTCATTTTGGAAGAGGTCGATGATCATATTTCTCCGAAAATTGTTAATCCCGAAGATTCTCTCATAATGGGGGACGGGCATCTTAGCACTATTCTGGAAACGGAATCGTCTAGTGTTGAGAGCCTTGACCCAATCCCAAGAGAGTCTGAGGATACATCCGATAGTGATTGTGATTTGCCTTTGTGTGATTCTCTTGACATTTCCGAGGTTACTTCCGGGATTTTCTCAAATCCGCTTTTCGAATTCAATGATGACTATACCTTTTGCGAAGTTAATCCTCTTTTCGATAAGATGTCTGAGTCCGATACAGAGTCCACAACGGAAGTGGTGGGAATTGCTAGCTCTCAGAGCACACCACTTGTCCCATCTCTGTATTCCGACATTTCTCTCCCGTCATCTAATGATATGCACAATAAAGAAAGTAATGAGTCTGACACTGAAGATATTATGGAGATTGATTTGGAAATGAAGCCCGAGATGAGGAATCGAAAAATTAGTTGAAGACAATATTCTTGATAATCCGCTAAGTGATGCTGATATGGAAGAAATTGACTTATTTCTTGATGATCCAATACCGCCGGGTATTGAGAGTGACGGGTTCGACTCTGATCAAGATATAATTTTTCTTGAAAGCTTGCTTAATGATGATTTCCCTTCCTCTGTTGAGTTGACCCTCACTTATCCCAATGAGCCCACATGTGAAGACAAAATTTTTAACCCCGGGATATTCATTGACGAGCTTTATGTTAAAAACATTGTCCGAGAAAGGATCCTCGATGGATGCCTTCAGTACCGAGCTTTCACGTCTTACTCTATATCATGGACTCCCGTCTTCTTTGGAGTCTTCTCATTCTGATCCATCATCCACCCGTCCGACTGCTAAACCGGCAGATGATGGAATCTTCTCTAAGACCGATATGGATACTTTAACTGCTAAAGTGGTGGATAAGATTTATGAACATTCTGATAATGTTCCTCAATCTAATCTTTTGCCCACCCGACCCACCCCTTTTCATCTCATGACACCTGCTTTCATATTCATTTCTTCTCCATATCTTATCTCCTACGGGAGTGAAGATACCATCTTTGACCCCGGCATTTCTCAATCTTTTAAGCCGTTATATCCATCGGAGTGGACTTTCAGCACATTCAATGTTTCTTCAAACCATTTGAATGAAAGTCCGATGGAGATTTTCTCTTCCACTTGCTTCCCTATGGACCAATGAATTCGGGGTCGAGTCAAGCTAGCGACTGTTAACAAAACCTAGCATTTCATGGGTATCCACCCATGTTTCCGACTTCTTTCTATTTTCTAACACTAAGTGTGGGGGAAATTCCCCCACTGTTGTTTGCTTGTTGTGTGCTTGCTCTCTGTTTTCAGGAATCCCGTAGATCGTGATGATTGATGCGCCTGTTTTCAATCCAGCCGCCCAATATCCGATTTTTTTTCTAACGTTTATCTAGGGATATCTTTATAAAATCCTTTTGTGAAAAAAGATTTCGTTTCCACACTTGGCTAGTGGTATTACCTTTTTCCGTTCTATAGTTTTGGCTACGGCCGGTACTTTGAATATTGAGGGCAATATTCAATTCTAAGTGTGGGGGGGAATTCTAAGCGAATTTTGATCACATTATGTACCTTCTAGTACCCTAGCACCCCCGTTTTGACCAAAAAATTTAAAAATTTTATCTCTTTAAGTCAAGTATTTACATTTACAAGAAGTGCTTTGCACAAAAATAATGCGTTAATGCTTCGGTATTAATGGTAGTTTAGTCTTGATTAGGCTAGAACAAGGGGAATACCGACTCTGCTAGAGTTGATCTAGTGCTCTCTTAACATTTAGGCTAAGTTTTACGCGTTGTGCAAATGAAAATGCTAAGCGTGGAGTAGTTGGTTCTCTTAAGAGCTTATATAAGTAATCTATGGCTTTTTCTCTCCCAAGCTAACTAATTGGACTTAAATACGTGCTCATTGTCAAACTTTTGAACATTCAAATCGTCTTGTTACAATAAAAAGTTTTTAAGCAAAATTGATTTAGAGTTCGAGTTCAACTTTTTATTTAAATTTCCGAGAAAGCATACTTTCTTTAAATGAATATATTGCAAATGAAAGTATCGTAAAAGTGCTTGAATGATGCAAAAGTTGCAAGTTTAAAGTTCAAAGTCAAAATGAAAAAAAAAAAAAGTGAAAAAAAAAAAAAAAAGTTGAAAAATGAAAAATATGAGTTGCGTGAATAAAAGCATTATGTTTCTTATGAATAAAATGTGCGAACTTGCTTTTTCTTAAATTTAAATCGGAAGTTGAACTCGTATTCGTCAAAGTTGTCTAAAAGTTTGACGGTAAGTTGGAAATCCTTATTTCAAAGATCCGAAAGCTCCGATACTATTCTCGAGGGTGAAAACCTAGCCCCCTTAAAAGGACAAGCTGAGAAGAAAGTCGCTACATGGAGTGATCTCACCTTTGAATCTCGAATTTCTAAATTATCGTCGGTTGTAATCCATTTAGGTTTAGTTTTAACTTAACGGTAGCTTCGTAATTCTTTGGAATCGAATTCCCGCTAATTCGGTACTATTCTCTGTGAGGTGTCAAAAGCCCGGTCACTTAAAACTATGTTTTGGGATGTGCCCGAGAGAAAGCCGCTACATGGAAGAGGCCCTTTCGATCCTTAGACTTTCATAGTTTCCGGTGGGTTAGTACTTTGGTTAAGTAATAACAACCATAACAAATGTCGATTTCAATGGTCAAACTTTTGAAAATGAGCACACTCACTTAAATTTTATAAATTGCGGGAGTAAAAAGTTAAGTCTCGACTTATATAGATTATTGATATAAGTAGTGTTAGCATTTTACAAAAACGTTTGCACAATAAGTTTAAGCTTGGTTTGAGAGTATCAAAAAGAGGATGACGATTACAATTCCCCGGAGACACCCATTTTGCGTGAATCCCGTTCTATGATGCCATGTTTTGATAATCAAGCACGTTATTTATTTATGTTCAAGTTTATATTTCTAGTAGTAGAATAAAAAGTCGAAACGGGGTATTCTTGGTATTTTTGATCATTTCATTACTTTATATGATCGGATTGCTAGGGACTGGCAATTGATAGTGTGGGGGATTTGATGAGTGCTTATTCACTCATCATTTTTACCCATCTAAGACCACAAAAACGTCTAAAAACACTGAAATATGACCATTTATACTGCAGATATCCTTGGAATGTGTTTTTATGTATTTCAGGTACAAAGGATCGAAAACAGGGCAAAATCGGACAGAAATGAGCTCGAATTGGAAAACGTGCTTTGAAGACGGAACCGGAAGATGAATTTCTACATTTTCAGAGCCTGGGATACATTTTTGGGAGTGAGATTGGGAAAACAAACTCAAAACCGAACCCATAACCCAATTTATGAAATTTCCCTTCACCCGAAAACCAAATTACATTTTTATAAACATTTTTTTTTATTAAAAACAATTATTTTTATTTAAAAACCAATTTTTATTTTAAAGACAATTATTTTTAATTAAAACCAATTTTTATTTTTAAAACAATTATTTTTATAAAAAAAAAAAAAAAAAAAAAACATTTTTATTTTAAAGTTAAAACAAAAAAAATACAAACCTTTATAAACCCTTTCCATTTAACCCATTTTTATTAATACTCATAAAACCCATATTACCCTTTAAAACATTTTTACCCATCTACAATAAAACCCATTTATCCCATAAACCCAACCCATATAATCCTTTGACCTAGACCCAGTCAACCAACCTCATCCTTTCTTTCTTTCCTTTAACTGCAAAACAAACACACCCAGCTCCTTCTCTTTCCCATTGGCGCCAAAAAGGGCAAAGCCTTCTCTCCCCATCACTCTCATGGCTGTCCCTCTCTCACGGAAGACTCCAAACCAAAGTCACATGCTCCCTTTCCATGTCATCAATCCAAGACTCTTAATCTCATCCGATGGCTGTAAAAGAAGGATTGGGGACCAAGGGGGATCTGATGGCTGTGATGGACTACAAACAAGCACAACCAAGTCACAAGCTCACTCCTACTCACACCAAGAAACACAGCAGAAAGAGCCAAAATAGAAGAAGACATATTCATATTTTTTTAAGTATAAATAGATGTTTAGGATTTTGTAAAAACTTGTCTAGAAATTCTCATTCTAGTACCAATTTACTTTGTTGTCATTTAAATTTTCATGTAATCTTTAATTTCAGTTAATGCATTTCAGTTTTCCTTAAATTCCAGTTATTTTAAGTTTATTCGGTCTTTAATTCTGTTTGTGTTCTTAAGGATTTGTCCCATTTCAAGTTTGTTGCAAGATTTTTCCAAAGTTGTTTAAGCTCAATTAAGTTTTTGTTAAGGTACCAAAATCAGTTTTTTTTAAGTCTCAAACAAGTTTTTTTTTAAATCAGTTCCTAGTTTTTGCCCCATAAGGGGTGTTTGGATTTGCTTAGTTTGTGGGTCAAAATCACCCTTTGACCCATGTCGTCATTAAGTTAAGATATGTTTCAAGTTTTTATAATCTAGTTGTTTGGTTTGAAGCTCAATTTTTAGTATTAAAAGTCCAAGTCTTTCCATTTTTTATTTTTTATTTTATTTTTTACTACAATGCTATAATCAGTCCCTAGTACCCCATTTTTAGATTAATTTTAAGTAGTTTCTAGTTAGAATTAGGACTTTATTTTGTTTGTACAAGTAGTTAGTTGTACCAAGTTAATATGTTTTAGCTTATCTTTGGATTTAGTGCTTAATTGGTAGCTTAATCTCACCCTTAAATGTTGCCTCATAGTAATCTTTTGCATCAGAATCTGTCCCACAAGCTACTTTGTGACAGCCTCTTTTATGCCTTGTATCAAGTTCAATTTGGATCTCATTTAGGAATTTAAGTACTTTGCCATATGAATATTAGTTTTCTTAGATTTTCAGGTAGTTAGTGTTTAATAAAAAGCTTATTTTTAAGCTCAAAATTGCCCCTTTTGGCCTGTTTGGAACTGCAGTATGTAGCAGCAGATAGGGAGGAGTTTAGAGCTTATTTCCTTTTTTTTTTCTGCTTATTATGTCCCATTTAGTGCTCATTAGATACATTCGATTAGTTCCTCACTAGTATGTAGCTTAATGTTAGCTTTTTGTAGCTTTATATGTCCTAGTAGCCTTTAGCCGAACAACCCCTTCCCATTTATGTTTTTAGTTTCAATGTCTGCTGTTTCAAGAAGCTGTTAAACAGCTTATCTCAGCTTGTCCAGGTCTAAGTTTTTATAAAAAAAAGTCTTATTTTGATCTCTAATTAGTTTGCGAAAGAAAAATATAATAATAATAAGTGCAAATATTTTTTACAGAAACAGGATTCGAACCCTGGTCGTCTGTCAACTTTCAGGAACACAAACACAACATGCATACCCATCTGCTCCAAGGGGTGTTTTATGTTGTTGTTTTCTACGTTTAATATTTAAGTTAGTTTTCCAAATTAAGCCTATCAGCCTTTAAGAGCTTTTTAGCAGCTTAATCCCATAAGCCATGGTCTTTTTTATATTTTTCTTAGAACCCTCATTAGCTTAAGTATTTTTTTTTAAATTCAGATTTTTCCAAATTATTTTAGTATTTTTAATTAATTAATTAGTATAATTTAGTTTTTAATTCGTAATAAATAAAATAAAAGTCGAAAAAATACCCGGCTTTTTCCTAAAATCATTTCTAGTCATTTAGAATGTAGGAAAATTAATTTTAAGTTTGTAGGGTCAATATTTTACATTTTCACTTTTTAAATTGTGTGCGAGACCCGCACGTGCCCAATTTTAGGTTAATTACGTTTTTAATTAGCTTTAAGTTTCCCGTAGTTTCCCTTAGTATTTTAGATTAATTTTAGGATTCCTGTAGATTTCCTTAGTGTAGTTTTATTGCTTTCCTTTAAATTCCCGTTTTACGTTTTATTGCACTTTAGTTAATTTTAAGTTTCCCTTTACGTTTATTGTTGCCTTAGATTAGTTTTTAATTTCCCGTATGTTGGATATTGGATTTCACAAACACATCAAACCATTAACACAAGTGGGCGTATAAGTGGAATTCTAGAGAGAGAAAGTTAGAGGTTTAGGGAACTTAGTGAGAGAAAGAGAAAGATATTATTATGAGCTCCAACTCTCTACCTTGGGAGGTAGAGAGTATTTATAGTCTTACATAAAAGCCACACAAGCGGCGTGGATCAGGCATACAGATGGGTAAAGACCCGTCCGTCCTCCACGGTGTTACTTAACTAAATACTACTTAACTAAATATAACTATGACTACGAGCATTCTAACGATTACATATACTTGAGGTGACCGACTCTTTAATACCTGGAATTTCTAATTCCTAACAATCTCCCCTAAGGGAGGTCACCTCAAACATATACTAAAATGACATTGAATACAATCGGATATTACATTAACAATTGATCTTGCATTCTTGATGTAGTACTTTGCTCGAAGCTCGTAGTCATTGATTCCACTCATTGCATGTTTGGTTAATCCAAGTGGAGGTCTTTTCCTGATCCACGTGATAATAATGTTGAGCCGACTTTTGAGATCATCGGCTAATAGAAAATCTCGATACATCCATTGTGGTGTTGGTATTATGTGATGTTGTGACATTCGGACCGACATGCTCACATTCCGGATCATGATATCTTCTCATCAGAGTAGCGGAAGCATTCGTTGATTCATGATATTGGGCAGTAGCGAAGCATGGAGTGAAAATATCCGAGTCATTGATGCACTAATCATGATTTCTTTTGAGATGAATGTGTTAGGTGAGCATGCGGGTATGAATTGACCGCTTCATTACGATCACGCAAGCGTCGGGGTGTACTGCGCATAAGACAGTTAGCAATAAAGCGCGCGAAAGTGTCTTTGATCACTTTCGATGAATTGAGGTACACGGCCCACGGTTCCACGTTGATCAGTACAAATGCTTTGTGATCGGGTATAATTCGAAGAATTTCCTTGAGGGTTTCGCTGCTCTAGCTGTTCTCAAACCGGGACGTCTCAAAGAAGACAACACGGAGTGAGTGAACCAGCGAATTTACGTCCACCGATTGATGAAAAGAGATTTGAAAAACAATCGTGTATTGCTCAATAGAAATTGTTTTTGCAATATAACGAAGGTTTTAATGAAAATCAATTATCAATCATAAAACACCTTTTGATTTGAAAAATTAGTACACGGTCGACGTGCTAATGAAAAGAGTTTTAAAGCACAAAGACCGGTTTTCAAAGGTATCCGTCAATCCATAACTGAACCGAGGATTGATTCAAAAGATTGAATCGCCCCATTGTTTCTGTTCGGTTGTCACATGGTTGATCTGTATAATAGATCTCACATGCCACCTACCAGGAGCTTGTTAGATGTTGGCTCTAGAAGGCTTTCCATCTTCACAGTGAATATGTAAACACATCACTCGGATGTTACGGCAATACCACAAGGATAATGCATAGGACTCATAAGATATAATATCTCTTTCCACATTGTGTAAAGCAGAGAGTCTTCATTGAAAGTGTCCTAATGAGATTTATTGATGATCTCGTGGCTCTAGACTCAATTTGTGCATATTTGGATCCTATATCGGAGACTAGGGAGAGGGTCTCCTCCTTCAATATCAACAATCTCTAAGAGAAAGTCGATAGATAATGTCGGTTCCCGTGAGAATGAAACAAGTCCTTTTAAGAGGAACTTGAGTGGTTTGGAAAGTTGAAGTGCAGTCGTCCTTTGGGTCCATGACGTCTTGTCTTCAATACCGATGTTACCATCAGTAGCATATGAATTGAACCCGGTTTCTGCCCTAAGGTTGAATAAATGGAGGGCTATTTGTTTTCACCCTTTTCTCATTCAATTCTTTTTAATTCTTCAACCCCTTCTGTGCTTACCGAGACTTCATAGCTAGAACCTTGTTGGGTTTATTCCAGTACTAGCTCAGTCTTAGTCCGCACTCTTCCCATATCTCATTTTTCTCCTTTTATCATCATACCTAAGAACTCTACACTAACTAGTGGATAGTCCCTGGGTAGATCCCTCCGGTTCTGGCGGATCATGGGAACACATACCTAACCTTATCGTCCTTATATCACCATACATAATGTAAAGTTGGTCGGTCTTTTTGGTATTGTTCATCTGCCATAGGAACCAATTGAAAACCATTTGAAAATCAATCCGGATACTTATGATATTTTATCAAAGCATTTTGTACCGAATTGTTTTTGATATTTTTAGAAGAAGAACTCCCCTCAACATGTGAATCAAGTATTTGAAATAGTTTTCCACACGGAGGCAAGAGAAAGAATTAACTTCTTTGATTACCATTTTAAAAATATCAACATCACTTCCCTAATCGAATCAAGTAGATAAAGCATTTTGGGGAAGGATGAGGTTTTCATGATTTTGCTCCCCTCAATATGTGCCTCGAGATTTGAAAAGAGTTTTGCACATACTAGAGGGAAACTGCACCTTGAGATAAGTTATCACGTTTCAAATCATAGGTTTAAGATAGATGCTCCCCTCAACATGTGCATGGAAAATTTGAAATCGTTTGTCACATGTGGGAAGGGGAGCTTGTACATCCTTATAAAACCATTTACCGAATTATCAGTTTAAATCCAATTTAAATCACACATTCTCCCCGATCACAATTATCAAATCATTTGAGATTTGTGATCTCTTATAGATTTAAATTGATTTTGAAAGCTTTTAAGGAGAATTGTGACTTGATTATGAAAGCGTTTTAAGTGATAATGATCGGATTTTAAGACTTTAAACTCCATTGATAAAACATGCATGAATATCTTTTGAAAACAATTTAATGCCAAATAACTTTTTAATTTAATTGAAATCATTCTCCCCTCAATCAATGACATAGGTTGTTGATTGAGAGATTGATATTTTGACAAATAAGTCCAGATGATTATCAAAAATAGAGACTGAGTTATTTTTCAAAGCAGTTAGTTTTCAGCAGATAAATGTTTAAAGAATCCGAGCATGGAATTTTGAAAACATGATAAAGTATGGCTCTGTTCTTTCTTTGAAAAGCGGGTTCTTGCTGAAATGACAATAAACCATTGTTTCTCTTTCTCCCAAAAATATTTTTTTGATTTTTTTTTTTTTTTTTTTTTTTTTTTTTTAATTTGAACAACATCTAAAGTCCCGTGTCATTCTTTGAATGACAACACAAAGACCGTAGATATTATCGAACCGAGAAAACGCATGACAAAATGACAATATTTTTGAAGATTTTTTTCAAATTTTTCAGATTTTTATGGTTTTTGAAGGTTTTATAATTTTGTATTTTGATTTTTGAATAGATATATACAAGAGATAGATGAAGATAGACCTTTACTCCTCGTCTTCCTCCTGAAGACGTTTGAGTGTTTCTGGTTGAAGGCTTTTCAAGCCAAGGCGTGGAAGAATAAACTCAAAACGTTCTCTTGGAAGAGCTTTGGTGAAGATGTACGCTAACGATATTCAGATCTCACAAAATAGAGTTCCACCACACCTTTTTCCACTTGTTCCCTGATGAAATGATGTCGAATGTCGATATGCTTTGCTCTTGAGTGTTGAACGTTGTTGCATGAGAGAGCAATAGCACTTTTATTATCACAGTACAGAGGGATTTTGTTGAATTCAAAGCCATAGTCGGATAATTGAGATCTCATCCATAAGACTTGAGCACAACAAGATGACATGGCTATGTATTCAGCCTCTGTAGAGAAATAGAAGTACTCATTTGCTTCTTTGAAGACCAGCTCACAAGCTTATCACCCAAAAGCTGAGCACCTCCGGGCGTGCCGGCGAGTATCTTGACATCTGCATGATCGGCATCTGCATAGGCTGTTAGTGACATACCGGTGTCCTTCTGGTACCAAAGTCCCATATTGATGGTTCCTTGGAGATACCGAAAGACCCGTTTAACCGCTTCAAGGTGCTTTTTAGTAGGCTTAGCATGGTATCTAGCACACATGCAGACAGCGAACAAGATGTGCGGTCTACTAGCGTGAGGTACATCAGGGATCCAATCATACTACGATATTTTGTTTGGTCAATCATGATCCCTGAGTGGTCCTCATCTAGTTTGGTTCGATCAATCATGGGAGTGTCAACAGGTCACTTGAATCAAATCCAAATTTCTTTAAGATCTCAGTTGCATATTTAGATTGATTTATGAAAATGCCTCGGGACTTTGTGAAATTTGTAATCCCAAGAAAAATGACATTTGTCCCATCATTGACATTTGAAATTTTGAACTCATTTCATTAGAAAAACGATCACATTCCATTGGGTCAGTCGAGGCAAAAATAATATCATCAACATAAATTTGAACATGAGTTAAATGTTTGCCTGACTTTCTGGTGAACAATGTTGGATCAACTGCTCCTTTGCTAAATCCGGTTGATAGAAGAAACTTTGACAGCGTATCATACCATGCCCTTGGAGCTTGCTTTAAACCATAAAGGGCCTTCTTCAAGCGATAAACGTGAGTAGGATGCTCTTGATTTACAAATCCTTCAGGTTGGCTGGCGTAGACGACTTCTTTAAGATCTCCGTTCGGAATGCCGTCTTCGTCCATTTGATAGACTACCATGTTCTTACTTGCAGCATTAGCCAAAAGATTCTAATTGCCTCGATTCGAGCCACGGGAGCAAAAGATTCTTCAAAGTCTATACCCTCCTCTTGACGGTATCCTTTAGCAACTAATCGAGCCTTGTTCTTCAACACATCACCATGCTCATCAAGTTTCACTTTGAAGATCCATTTTAGAGCAATAATCATAGCACAATCTGGAGCGGTACTAATTCCCATACATCTAGTCGATCGAACTCATGAATTTCATCTTGCATAGCATTGAACCAGCTATCTTCATTCATGGCGGTTTTAACATCTTTTGGTTCGATCTTAGAGAGTACGGAGTTGAAGAAGCACCATAAGGCATCGGTTGCTAGTTGTTTCCGTGTGGATCTTGGACGAGAGGGATTTCCAATGATGTTGTCTAATGGATGATCGTGAGTCCATTTTCTGAGGTGTTCATGTGGTAGTTGTTGAGGGACTGAAGTAGCCGAGTCGATGTCTCCTGAAGAAGATGGTTCTGATGAAGATTCAGGAGCAAATATGTTTTCAAATGGAGCATCTTCGGGATTAGCAAAGGGATTAACTTCATCATTGATGCCCGAAACAGTTCCATGATGTACATTTGAAGAATGATGATTTGTTGATGAGACGGAAGGATCAGCAGAAGGCACTTCTTGACTTAAAGATATTGAGACCGAGGGATTGACTTCATTCACTGGAATATGAGCAGCCTCTGTTGTAGGGATCAACACCTCATTAGTACTTGGATCATAAAGTTCATCAAACATAGGATCAAACAATTTCTTTAAATCATCTTCAGATGGAGGTACATATGGAGTTTCTTGAGAAGAGTTTGGAACAAGGGATGAACCAATTGGACAGATTTGAAGTGCGGGTCAGGCTGAATTGTTCGGAGCCGTTTGACCGGTCGACTCATCAAACGTAAGCGTGAATTGTTTCCATGATGTTTTGGGTTCTTTTGTTGTAGATTCGGTATCCCTTTTTGTTTGGTGCATACCCTACAAATACTCCAATGTCTCCTTTAGCTCTAAGTTTGCCTAAGTCTTGACCCTCATTAGTTGGATAGCACAATGCTCCAAACACACGAAGGAAAGAGAGATTAGGTTTTCTGTTGTGGACAAGTTCATATGGTGTCTTTCCATGAGCAGTGTGAATCAGGGAACGATTTTGTGTGTAGCATGCAGTGGCAATAGCTTCAGCCCAGAGAAACATTGGAACTTTTGAGTAAATCGGCATTGTTCTAGCGGCTTCTACAAGAGTTCGATTTCGCCTTTCAACTACACCGTTCTGTTGAGGAGTTCGTGGAACACTTCTTTGATGGTTGATTCCAATGCTTTCATAAAATTCACTAAGTTGTTTGTTAACAAACTCAGTTCCATTGTCTGTCCGGATAATTCCGACGGTTTTGTTAAGTCGAACCTGCAGCTGTTTGATGAGTTTGATGATGATATCGGGAGTTTCATCCTTTGTCCTTAAGAACTTGACCCAGGTGAATCTAGAGTAATCATCAACTATAACTAACACATATTTCTTCCCAAAGATATTCCGCACTCTCATTGGTCCACATAAATCCATATGAATTGTATGAAGAACTTCGTGAGAGTTAGTAGGTTTGGGTTTATGGGCATACTTCTTGCTTTTTCCCAATTGACATCTGAACAAAGATGATCCTTTTCATACTTTAGTCGAGGTAAACCTACAACTAAGTCCTTTCCGGAGAGATCATTGATGGTGCCGAAGTTCAAGTGATTGAGACGTCGATGCCATAACCATGACTTTGTTTTTGAAGCCTTTGACAATAAGCAAATTGGAGAAGACTTCATCATATCTTCTATAGAGATGGTGTAAAGATTTGAACCACGAGTTCCTCTTAAAAGTTCCTTACCATCAAGTTCTCTAACAAAACAAGTATGTTTTCTGAAGGCTACTTCTAGATCAGAGTCACAGAATTGACCGACAGAGAACAGATTATGACCAAGACCTTCCACATAGTATACTCTAGAGATAACACTATCACCAACAACATAATCACCATAACCCTTAATTGCACCGAAATGATCATTACCGAATCTAACTGTCCCTATGAATTTGCTCACGAAGTTCATGAGCCGCGACCGGTCTCAGTCATATGCTTGGAACAGACTGAGTCCAGGTACCACAGAACGATTTGAATGATCTGCAGTTGAACACAGACAAGAATGGATAGCTGGATAATTGGGATCCCCATGCAAGAATGGGTTCCACTTGGTTAGTAACAGTAATTGGAACACCCACATCCGAAATAGAAACATCCATATCAGAAGTAGAAGCAATGGAATCATTGGGAATAGATGCAATCTTTGGTGTGCGTATTTGACCTATTCAAAGTATGTTCACTTCTTAAGGGAATAGTTCTACCAGTAGGCATCCATTTTCTAGTGGGCATAATCTTAATAGTTTGAGAGCAAAAGCTGATTATTCTTATGGCCAAAAGGTATCCAATAATAACCTATCTTTATAAAAGTTCTTCCTGTGGGTTTCCACTGTTTTCTAACAATCTTTCGTTTTGCCTTTTTGCCTTATTTGCACGATTATTAGCATTAACAATTTTAGCTGGGCATTTGACAGCATTAGACAAAGCATTCACACCACATTCATGATTAGCAACAGAATTCAAGCGGACATCATTACAAGGTTTGCAAATAGTATCAGAATTCGAATTAATTACAGTGCGCCTAAGGCTAATACTAGAATCAACACGATTCGTTTTATTCAACTCAAGCTTAAAGTTCCTAGATTGGTCTTCTACTCTCTTCCAATGCACATTCTTAGCTTGCAAGGTCCTATCATTCCTTGTATTACCTTGAGACTTTGACACCTTGCTTTAATGTCACTTGATTACTCTGTAGAGGGAATGGAAACATTAGTTGGTTGATCTAATTTTTGCATTCCTGAACTTGATGTGCAAGGATCTGAAGTACTAGAAGGCACATTAGTGTATACTTTCTTAAGACTGTGATTTGAGCTTTTTGCAGGCACACTAAAGTTCACTTTCTTAGCACTAACATATCCGGAATCTGAACTACTTGAAGGCACATTAGTGTTTCCTTTCTTAAGACTGGGCATAGAACGGATTTTCTGCTTGGAACTAGGCATAGAACAAGGCATCACAGCTTTGCCTTTTGCACCTAAGGTTAAGGATTTGGGACATGTTGCAATTACACATTCTAGCAACTCTTGAGATCGTTTGGCCCGGAGGCAAGCAAACCTAATTTCACTATCAAGAGGTTTGTTAATGAAATCCTCTTCGACAATCTCACGGAGACATTCTAGACTATCCTTAAGGTGAGCACAGTATTCATGAAAAGCATGTTCATTATTCCTAAGATGAGGAGGAATATATTTAACCATCACAGTGTATTTGCAGTCTAAGGGTGACTTTGAGACAACATTCTTATTGAAAACAAGTGGCAGTTTCCCATTTCCATGACTTCTCAGATTCTCAATTTCCTTTTGTAAAGACGTTATTTTTTCGTTGTTTTGGTCACGGGTGACTTTTATTGAATCATATAACTCTTTAAAATGTCGTTTAACTTTTTCATTTTCTTCTAGAAAACTCTTGTTTTCCTTTTGTAAGGCATCAACTAAGTTTTGAAGATGAAAAGTTTGAGAATTCTGAGAATCTAAAGGAGGAGGCATTTGGGAGCTGTCATATTGTTCGTTTGACCCTTTAATTGAGAGATTTGGGCTTTCAACTTTCCGATCGTGTTGCACTGAGCTTGAATCTGTTCATCACGTTTGTTAATTTGAAAAACCGCATCAAACTCTGGAGCATCTGAGGATGTCTTGATATTTGAAGTTTTGACATTTTCTTTAAGATGTTGATATTTTAGTTGTAAATTAAAATGCTCAACTTTCAGTTTAGAAAAATGTTTAACCAAATTGTCGTGATCATCCAGTTCAATTTTCTCGTTTAGTTCAGAATTAGTTTTTCAAGCTCAATGACACGATCATGGGAGACTTTCAGTGCAACCGATAATTCATGAAATTTGGAAGCATTAATGGAACAATTTGTAGCAGTGAAAAACACATCTTGAGTAATACATTGAAATCAGGTTCTCATTTAGTGTATGCAAGTTCTTCCTCTCAATCTCATTATATTTTAGTGCTCGCTCATAGTCACTAACTTCAACTATCATTGCATCAAATTCCTTTTCCATTCCCTTAATATCAGTTTCTATCCCTTTTTTAAGACTCTCAAAGTGATCTTTTAGAAGTTTAAAGAAAGGCATGACCTCAGTTAAATAACATTCTTTCATTTGCTCAAAACCCCTTTCTCCTTCCGTTATACCGTGGGTGTGATCCTTTTCTTGCAAGTTTTCTCAAAATCAACAAATAGTTGAAGTATAACATATTGGCTAATTAAGGTCTTGCTTTTAGTGGCAATTGTTCTAGGAACAAGATGCATTGGTGTATTAGGAGGATACACAGTCGCTCTAGGCATTTTCCAAAGAGGAGGGTTTGTTTCAACAATATTTTCAGCTTTCGCTTATCTAAATCCATTTTCCAGAAAACTTGTTCGGGAGTCAACAATGTCCGAGGTTTAAACATGTTCAAGGAAATCCAGTTTTCCTTCTTGTAATCATGGGGTGTGATCTTTATTTTCTTCTCTCTACATTTAGGATCATCTAATTTCTTGTTCATCTTTTCCCTAGTGACTTCATCCGATTTCTTATCTTCCTCAGTGCACTCAACGCAACTAGGTTTCTGTCTAGGTTTAAGGATTTCATTGCCATCATAAAGAACCTTATGAGCATTTCTAGCCCTTTTAATGACCTCTGGATTTGGTTCCTCAACAAGGGGAATGCTATGCTTATCGCTTAGGACTCTATTCTTAGTGATCATGTGGCGATCTGAATGGTGTTCCCTTGTATGTACAACTTGTTTTCAAGTTTGTTTTTCAAAGTTTTCAGATTAGAAAAATCTTTCAAGAGTTTTGATTCCTTTGCATTAAATTCTTGCTTAAGCATTTTCACATTTTCTTGAAGTTCTTGTTTTTGCTTAGCAGTTTTAGAAAGTTTTTCTTGCAAGGAATTTAACTCTTGTTTTAATACTTCTTCTCGAAAATTACTTTTTCTAATAATTGTGCGCACTTGGTCATCCATTTCCTGCTCACGAGTGGTCAACTCAAATTTAGCACGTTGTTCATAAATAGCAACACGTTCTTTATAGGCATTTAATTCAGATATTACAGAATCATCAGGAGTGTATTCATCAAAAATATAGTCATTGTTGACTGCAGGAGATGCATCACTTGGTACAACTTCACTTTCACTTTGTTTCACATATTGATCATATGGGACAACATTGATATTGCCCATATTTTCAATATTTGATACAAAAGTTTCAGTTGATAGTACTTTGTCATGCATCTTTTGCACATCGGCATCATCGTATAGTTTTAGTACCTCTGAGATGAGTGTGTCTTTGGATGGGCCAGACTGTGTTGAAGAGGAGACCTTGGGAGAAACCATTGGAGAAATGCTAGCCATAAAGATTGTGTGTGCAGAAGGTCCATCATCCACATCAGAGTCGTATGCATCACAATCAGCGACTTGAAAGGCATTCGATGATTGTGACCTATCTCTGAATAGGCGCTCATCCACATCTGCATCATAGGTCTTGGCATTGCCCTCAGCAAGAAACAACAATTCCTCTTCATCCAAAGTAGCACCATTATCATGAGCTTGCACAAGCAGCATCTTATCTCTGAAGTAATCGGCATTCGTGGGCGCTTTGGAGATGTGCAGTTCCTTGCAATGTGTCCCTCACCACCACAATTATAACATTTGATCGGCTTAGCTTGACCTTGATTACCATTCCTTCCTCGATTCTGATTAACAACATAACCTCTACCAGCTCCACCTCTTCCTTGATCATACTGTCTTTCTGAACTGGTTGCACCACGATCCTAGCTCCCATCTTTAACAGTAGCTTGATTGTGTGGGTTAGATCTTTGTTCGAGGTTGTTATTGGTTTGTGGGAGAGAATTCATGTTTTGACTGATCTGAAGAGCTAGTTGATTAATGAAATTACCACGTGTGCATCGCATCGGCTTGTTTGAACATAGGATGAGGAATTAGTTTGTGATTACCATTTCCCATGGGTATGACTTGTGAGGCTTTGGTTGTGATTCCGATGTTTGAGTAGAAGGCAGTTGAGTCATTAGACGAGCTTGTGTCTCCCTTGTTGGTTTTGAATTGATTAAGAACCAATTTTTCAAACATAGCATGTCTCTCATTCTGAAGGAGGAAGGCATAGAGTTGCTCATAGTTTGTATTCTTCAATCGTTTAGTGAGCTTCACGAGAGTGACAAACTTGTGCCATTCGGGATTCATGTTGTTCACAAATTTTGAGTTCAGCTGAATGTTAGGCATAGTCATTCCGATGTTCCTCATGTCATTCACCAACTTATGAAATCTCACATAGTACTCATAGACACTCTCATCTGGTTTCATCTTGAAGTGTTCAAATTTGTCATAGAGTTGTGATTCTCTATCTTCCATAGTTAATTCGAACTGAGAGAAGCATCTTGACATTATCCCATTCTGCCTTTGCCTCGGTGTTGTGATTGATCAGCTTGTAGATGTCTTTAGGAAGACCTTGAAGAACAATGTTAGAAGCCCCGATATCAGCATCGAATCTCTTTTTCTCCTTATCATCAAGCTCATCATACATCTTTGGTCTATCCATTCCGTAAATCGAGTTCCATCTTCGCAGTATCAAGTACATCTCTAGTCGTCTCAACTCGATACGGTCCTTCATCAATGGATTTGAGAATGTTGACACCTTTTTCCTTTCCAAGGCGTACAATCGATTCGTTGAGCCCAAGAATCGTAGTCGTTCATCAAGCATGGGTGGGACGAGTATCGAACCGGTTGCTTGAACATCCTCGGCAACATGGAGATGATAGTAGGAAGCGTTGGTAGACATGTTAACAAATTAAACGGGATTTTATAACTCTATGATTAAACCGGAAATAGATTCTTTCACGGGATTTTACTAAATCAAGAGAAAACCGTAAACAATCACCCAAGTCGCTAGAAGATAATGCACCAAGTCGCTAACACCTAATTCGCTACACCCCAAGTCGCTAAAGTCCCAAGTCGCTAGACAAATGCAAGTCGCTAAGTAGTTACTCGCTAACCCTCAAATTAAGCTAGCAAAATTTTGGCAGACAATTAGCTACTCAAGTCGCTAAAACTTCAAATTAAGCTAAAGAGCAACTCGCTCTGAGACCAAGTAAGCTACCACCAAGTCGCTACCCGTAGTGGAGAGTCCACTACTTGTACCGTTAATCGCTAGGTCTAAGTCGCTAGCTCCAAAACTGTAACTCGCTACAAAATTGTGAAGCAAGTCGCTACGAAGAAAGAAGTCCGTATGTCAAGTCGCTAGCAAGAAAAATCACATAAACATCACTTTTCAATCCAAAAACAACCCAACCAAGATGATTCAAGCTTACCAAATGAAAACCTAAACACTTGTGATGATTCTAAACATAAAAGTACTAACAAAATCCAAGCTTTAACACAAGAAATCAACCAAATGATGCACAAACCACTAAACTTTTTCAAACTCAAAAACCACCTAAAAACCACTAGAAATCCAAAGATGTGTAAGATATGATCTAACCATGGCTCTTGATACCAATTGTTGGATATTGGATTTCACAAACACATCAAACCATAACACAAAGTGGGCGTATAAGTGGAATTCTAGAGAGAGAAAGTTAGAGGTTTAGGGAACTTAGTGAGAGAAAGTGAAAGATATTATTATGAGCTCCAACTCTCTACCTTGGGAGGTAGAGAGTATTTATAGTCTTACATAAAATGCCACACAACGGGCTGTGGATCAGGCATACAGTGGGTAAAGACCCGTCCGTCCTCCACGGTGTTACTTAACAAAATACTACTTAACTAAATATAACTATGACTACGAGCATTCTAACGATTACATATACTTGAGGTGACCGACTCTTTAATACCGGGAATTTCTAATTCCTAACACCGTAGTAGCTTTAGCTTAGTTTACTTGCTTTATTTAAATTCCCGTCATTTAGTTTAAAATTCCAAAATTTAAAATTCTTTGTATTCAAGCATTCAATTCCAAACCTCAAACGTCACCGTCAATTCACACCTCGTTGGGAAAGCGACCTAGGGTAATCACTTGCCCGGTATATATCGAGTATTTCGCGGGTTTTTATGCGGCATTAATCGACCTTTTTCCTAAAACGGTTGATTTGTAATTCTCTCGGGTATTCGTATTTGGTATTTTCTTATATTATAATTGACTATTTGACCCCTCAAAAGGCAATTATAAATTTACAAAATTTAAGCAATCCAAGTTTGGATTGGATCACGCATCTAAGAGCTGAGATCTTGAATTTAATTACAATATGATTTTGATTAAATTAAGATAACTCTTGAGTACATCTGACATTAAGTGGGAGCATTATGTTTATCTTTAAAATTTATATGTTGAAGATATCATTCCGTCTAAGCTAGATATTAATCTTTAAGCTTGGAATGAAACTTCACTTGGAATTTAGGGAATAAAACAAACAACATTGAAATAAATGTTTATAGGGAATAAACTAATGCGAAAAATTAAATCCAACACAAATGCAATATATCATTCAAGCAAGTCTTAAATGATATATTTCACTTGAAATAATTTATTACATGGATGGAAACCTTATGTTTTAAACTAAGGATTTATCATGTATATATTATATTGTGTATAGGACTAGTTGTTGTTTTTGTACAAGAGCAAGATGAGCTGACAACAACAATATTTAATTGAGAGTATTTAGATTATTGTTAATACAGATTTTTACGAATTATAAAGCATAGTGTTGTATAAGTACAATGATTCTCAAGGATTATTAATACTATTTGAAGTAGGATTTTATCTTTTGTGATAAATCTTCTAACTAGATATGCTCAACATAAAGCATTGTTGCATTACACTTTAAGGAATGAGAATACTTTACATTTTAAGAAACTGTAATGATGACTGTCAGTATGTCGTTGACTTCTAATACCTCATGCAAGGTAGGGCGACATCTCCATACTATGATTCTTGCAATAGTATGAACATATGAGATAAGACACTCATCACGTATTTCAAATCCCTCACTATATGTGAAATTTGAAACAAGTATTCGGAAAGTTTACTCAGGTGACTATTTAGTTTTTCTGGTAAAGAAAGGTTGAGAATGTTGGAAAAATTAGACTTCAACTTACTAATTAGTCTCATGCATATCTGTTTTAGTATTTGGATAATTGGGATTGAAAGACAATTTTTACTTTATGATGAACTAGCAAGGTACCCGCGCGATGCGGCGGCGGGTACCCTGTAATAAAATTTGCGGTGATGAATATATTTTAATTTTATGTTTTTCGTTACAACAACTCTATAAATTGTAAGAATTTTATATTTGAGTAATTTTAACAATGCTGGTCTTTTAAGTTGCGTAGGTTGTCTTTTTATGCTCGTGTTTTAAGTGCTTGGGTTATTAGATTTTAATAATAGATTATTAGTAGCTTGATTAGATAGTACCATGTGATAAAATGGTTGTGTTTTTGAGTAAGGGGTGATTTAAGATGAACATGAATTGCATATGTTTAATATAAATGGTTGCGCATAAATTAATTGTACATAAAGCATTAATATATGTATTTGCTTAAAATTTATATTTAGAAATCTAAAAAATTTAATAAGAGAGAGGGTTTAATCTCTATTATAAGATATATAGATAAAGATACTTGGTATTTGTTATTCATTCATATAATAATTGTTATCCTATATTTGCATGTTTAATCCTTGAATAATTTTATTGTTCTAAATATGTCCATTGTCAGTTAACAATATGGGAATATTGTTATGTAAGACAAATGTGAGTGTTGGTTATATTCTAACGAGAATATGGATTGTTCTCGCCAAACTCATATGTATTCACAAGGGAGGCATATTGGATACCCCAACTTTCAAATATTT
>OU343216.1:61931790-61962804 GCA_910596185.1 Chrysanthemum makinoi | reverse complement strand
ACTTTTGGATCCTTGTCATAAGTAAAAAAAATTGAAAATGGTTAAAAGTCGTCCTTAGACTATAGATACAAGCAAGTTCTGTTGTGGGTATCACTTTTGTAAGTATAAGCAAAATGCTATCTAAATAAGGTAGTTATAAAAGCTATATTTCGGAGTGATGTGAAGCAGCATCCACAACACTTGTAGTTAATAAAGGATTTGTTACTCCACTTGATAATGTGAGTAAAGATACCATAAGCCTCTAGATTAATCATATAATTGTTCGGCCGAACCCAAAGGGTAATGCAAGATGATACTTGATTACATTTGGTTTATCTAATTAAATTCTATACTTGAGATTCTAAATGGTTAAACTATATGGAATGAGTTAGGATCCATATCCACGGTTTAATTATCTAAACAAAGGATGATTAAAAGCAAGACATTAATAACCATACTCTTGAGAAGATTTTATGAAACCATATCTCAGACACTTTTAGTTAAAAAGCGAGTGAGAGTGTTGCTAGGCGCGTCCGTCGTTGGTTTTGTGTGTTATTCGCTACACCAACTCCCAAGTGGGAGCTGTTGGTTTGTGGGAGTTAAAAACACTCGAAACGACTAGAAGTGTGTGAGCCTATGGGGGCACACATGTTAAACACGAGAGTACATATATAAACGTTTATACTTGAATATTGCATGACCCGTTATGCATGCATGAGACCCGACTTGTGTCCAATTATTTGACCCGATCCAAGCCCAATGTTGCCGGCCAATTTAGAGGGTGTTTGGATCATTAGTTGGGTCGGTTTTGGATTAGGAAAGTGGGAATACTTGGAGCTCAAGTTTGATATATATATATATATATATATATATATATATATATATATATATATATATATATATATATATATATATATATATATATATATATAAATATATATATATATACTCGATAGATATACCTAAAACCCAAGACATTGATCGATCTAAGATATATAATATGTATTCCTATTCTCTGAAATTCTATAATCGATCTATCATGTATTCTATCCTAAGGATTTTTGATATACCTAACTCACGAGATACCCATTCCCTAAACACACCCAAGTCGATTTGATCCTCAAAGGTTTTACACCAATTGGATTTTTCATCAAATCCGATTAGTTTTTTGTTTGGTTTATTGATTAAAGGTTTAGTGTATTTGTTTTATGCTAGTTACTTATAGAACATAGTAGCAGAAACAAGGTTCTCGGTTGTGGGTATTATCTCGGACAGAAGTGACTAATATATCGGACAAGCTTTGTCCGATATCGGGAGAAACTTAGAATTGTTCTAAGGCAATTTCAAGTTCTCGGACACAGGGTAAAGACTAGTTCTTGGTTTTCTTTGTTTGTGATCAATTCAAGTATTCAAGGGGTTGATTGGGTAAACGTTCTCGACTAGCTTAATCGAACGTACTTGTGTTAAAGTGTTTATGTGTGGACTCGTAGAGGTGTCTAATTTAGATACTTGGTTTCTTGTTCGTTTATAGCGTGCAATTGACTTCGAGGGTTAGTTTTCTATTTCCATTTTATTATTATTTTCTATTATTTACGTGTTAACCTAATTGCATAAACTAGATCAAATTCTGCTGCGTACTCGTTGCGTTACTTGGTTAACTAAAATATAAAATCCCAACATATTATACATACGCTGGACATTACTATTAAACCAATAAATGACCATAATCACAATAATAGAACCACTAGACAAACATAGCAATCAGACCATTATCAAAATTACAATAAAATGATATATATGTATGATAATCATCTATATAACTTCAATCTATAAAGCATATATGTTTGATAATTACGTTACCTGAAAAGTAACTTTCGGTAGCTTGTTAACTAATCGTAACACAATCAATCAATTAAGAACGAATCAAAGTATAAAAAAAGTTATAAGATGATGTTAGAGAGACGTCACAAAGGATGGATGGGTGAATAAGATGACGTTATAGTGATGAAATTACATGGTGGATAATGAAACAGTAATGGATGACTGTTGTTATTACAAATAAGCCGTTAAAACGTTTATTTATATTTTACGATCTTCTAATGTTTTGTCGATAACAAACGTATAATCATATTAACGAAACAAACAAAATACGTAAATGGTTTGAACCAATAGTTTCTAACATATTCACATTTTCACATAAAACACTAAAACAAGTATAAGTGATTTTATGATTTAGTAATACATATGTACAACAACTAGTGTTTACATATTTGGATAAAATATACACAAAACTAGTATGTAGTATATTGGGTAATATAAATGGGTAGAAACTTAAGTATCACAACCCATTGGGTAAATACATTGAATGTAGTTGGGTACAACCCAAAGCCCATAACCAATGGATCTTGACCCATAACCCATTGCATGATATCATGCTTATATCACATATGGATAATACCCATAACCCATGGATCAACCCATACCCAAGTGACTAAGTGCATTGCACACAAAGATACATTGTATCTAGCCAAAGATCCATGGTTCAACCCATGACCCATGACCCATAACCAAAATACCCATGGGTAAAGAGGAGCGTTCACGGATCCCTAGCTTTGTGCTAGCCGGATCCCAAGTGGAAGGGATCCGTGGGATCCAGGGAACAGTAGGATTTTTCCTCTATAAATAGTGAGCCATTTCTTCATTATTGATCATCCCTTTCTAACACACTTTCCCCCTGAATTAAATCTCACTAACCTTAGATCCAAGAGATCTATGTTTGTAGTTTTGTTTTTGTGTGATCTTTTAGGTTCCTCTTAAAGGCAAGATCACCACCTTTTGAAGTCAAGCAAGCTCAAATCCATGAGTTGCCATGCTTCCTCATCATCAAGGCTACTGAAGTCTTCTTGTTGATGATTCCTTTCTTTCTTCAAAGAAGTGAAGTGTTGAAGACATTGGTGAAAGGTGTCTCAAGTGTCAAGACGAAGATATTAGTGAAAGGTATCTATCTTCTATAGGATAAGCATTAGTGAAAGGTGCTTAGAAGTCAAGAGATAGAAGCATTAGTGAAAGGTGCTTAGAAGTCAAGACAAAGAATCATTAGTGAAAGGTGCTTAGAAGTGAAGACACAATACATTAGTGAAAGGTTTCTTGTAGATCTAGTCAAAGGCATTAGTGAAAGGTGCCTTAGATGTACACTCGATATGGTGTGTTTCGATGTACAAGATAGACTAGTATTAGATCCAAGGATATTGATATCCTTGATGATGTTGTAAAGGAGTAGATCTCCTTTGGGATTAGTCTTTGGTGTAGTGTGGTAGTAGTTCCTCCATTGAAATGGAACTAGGTGCTTAGCCTAGTACCTAATAAAGGGTAGGCGACGTTGTGAAGGTGTAGTTCACCTTGGAGTGAAAGAACTAGGTACTTAGCCTAGTACCTTATAAAGGGTAGGCAACGTTGTGTAGATGTGGTTCACCTTGGAGTGAAAGAACCAGATGGTTAGCCTAGCACCGGAAAAAGGGTAGGCGACGTTGTGAAGGCTTCTCCGCCATAAGGAGATTGGTGTAGTGATTACGAGCTCTCGAGTAGGTGACTCGGGGAGTGGAGTAGGGCAAGGAAGGTGTCCTTGTAGCCGAACCACTATAAATACTTGTGTTGTGGTTTTGTGCTTCTTACTCTTATGTTTTCATTACTTACCTTTATATGCTTGTTTATCAACATCCAACACACACATCCAAATAGATTGACATAAGTCGATCTAAATAGATTAAAAGGAAGTTTTAATTAGCAAAACTATTCAACCCCCCCCCCTTCTAGTTTTCCACAATTGGTATCAGAGCTTCGTTACCAAGTTTCTTGAAGTATATTGTACTTTAAAAACTTGATATGATCCATGGTTAATTGAAAACTACAAAGAAGGTTTTTCATAAAACAAACACCATGTCTTTTAAAAACTATATGTTTGGATGTTGATTTAATAACAACATTTTTTTTATTTACTTTTCATTTAATTGCACTAATCTTCTTTGTCATGTTGATTAGTCGAAGCTCATACCCACCAAGCTTTAGGAGTCGCTTGGTAACAAGAATACCTTCCTTAAGAAGGTATCTTAATCGCAAAGAAGCGGGAATCGTCTAAGTGACATTTGTTGTGTCATTTGTAAAGACATTCCTAAGTACGCCAGAGGTATGATTTTCCTTTTACTTTGCTTGATAATTAAGTATACCTATTTAGGTATTTATATGATTATCTTGTGTACTTGTACATAGTTTACATGAAGCTTCATTAGGAAGCCTTTTTCTCACATACGTGTTTTACTTCTCGTCTAAAGTCATGGTATATAAAACTTATGTTTTGTCTCTTTTAAATCCAATAATAAAACAAAACACAATTTCAAAAAGTTCCTCCTTCCCTATAAATAATCCCACCGTCAACCACTCTACCAAACCCTCACTTTTTCAAATCCTCCAATTTCAAAATTTTCTCTTATTTAAAAAAAAAACTTCATCTTCCTCCTCATTTTCATCTCAACCGAAACCAAGAAGATCCATCATCAACGTGGTTTACATCGCACTTGTGCTCATCGCCCTAACACTCATCGCACTTGTGTTCCCTATGATGAAGTTCACATATGGAGACTTTACTTTGTGTTGTTAATCTACATTGGGATCATATACCCAATCCTTTGTATCATCCTTAGTATTGAAATGCAATATTATTAATAATCTAGTTTATCTAGGTTATTTTTATCATAATGTGTTTGTCACTTATTTTGATTTATATGTTTTATATTCATTCGTGATACATTAGAAGTCATGTATGCATGCTAAAAGAAAATGTAGGATAAAACATATTTCGTGGTATAAAAATTGTAAAACCTATGTTTTATCAAATCTGTTTCTGTTACTACAGATCCACGGATCCCGGAAGATATACTAGCCGGATCCCTTTTGTAAAGGAACCGTGGGATCCGTCCTACTGGAAAACAGTTTTCATGCAAGATTAAAAACCAATATCTTTCTAAATGTAATAATCCACTAGAAAGTCAAAACCTTGAGTATGTTAAAGTGTTAAATACCATTGTTAATAAAAATCTAGTAAAAACATTAGATTATCATAGGTTGACCACAAACATCTCTTTTTATTAACTTATCAATTTTATAGGTTCAACTATGACGCATGAATATGAGTTTGATTTTTCACTCACTAGCGTCTACACTCCGAACATCTCTCTCGAACCCAACACACCTGGCAATCATGTCCGTGGGTTCAATAATCTCGAAAACCGTCACTTCCACGAAGGACGTATTGTAGACACCTCTCTACAATTCGAAGAAGGTATCAATACCTCCTTCTGAGCCATAGGACTAGAATGCCTTCTTGAAATCAACGAGAAGATATGTCCAAGGTTCATAATGGAATTCTTCCGTCAAGTCGAACTCGTTCGTAACGAGGATCGCTCTCTATCTCTTTGGTTTTATATCAAAAACCAAAAGTTCACTCTAACCCTTGGGCATTTTGCTCACATCCTCCGGATTCCAAATCATGGACAATGTGCCTTCACCGAAGATTGGTCTCTTGATTCTCTCTTCAACTTTCGTGAAGAAAATAGTCCATATTGTTCACACATACCCTCTCCGGAAGATTTAAATCGCATAATATGCAAACCTCGACCATATTACTCCGATCCAAACATTATCTTTACAAGGGATATCCGGGAAGAGTACAAGCCTCTTGCACTCATCCTACGTGAAAATGTTTGGAGTCTTAGGGGAAATCAAGAAATTCTTCCCGCTTGTTGTGCTCACATGTTGTACTGTTTGCTAACACAACAACCATACATTCTCGCCTACTTCTTAGGCAATTGCAAATCTTCAAGGCTCCAAGAATAAACTCACCCCTTATGGAATGTTCTTGACACGCCTCTATCATAATGTTATGCACTTCCATCCTCAATTTCAAAGTCCGTTATACGTACTTGTGAACAAGATGATGGAACCGCTAAACATATCTCTCATGAAGACTTTCTTCATTCTTGATTCCACCAACACTCATCAATCACATAATGATCCTCCTAGCGAAAACACTCAAGGAAACTAATAGTATTCCAAAATAGGATCAAATTTCTTGTACTCGTGCTTTATCAATGTAATCCAATTTCTTTCATGAAATAAAACATTTTACATTTGATATATTAGTATTAGAACTCTTTTTAGACTATCCTTGAGATATAATGCATTGTCAAGATCATTGCATATCTTTAGTAAAGGTCCTGCTGAGTAGATAGGCGGATCCCAAAGATTGAACTAGACGGATCCCTACTCTTAGGGAACCGTGGGATCCGGCAAACAGAAAATGCAATTGCAAAGCATTATATTTCAAACATATCCTTAGAACACCTCACACACTAAGCTAAACATAGTGTCTTAAGGCAAAATTAAGTCCTTATCAAGATAGGTTAATCTTTTCTACTCATACATAACTCACCTAGATCACACTCTAAGACGATTGTAGATTTACCATTTCATCTTTAATCCATTAGTCTTTCGCTCTTAAACTCACACTTCATTTTTTACTTATCCTCGCCTCAAAATTGATCAAAGTTGATCAAAATCTAGTTTTCCCATCTCAAAAGCTTCTAGGATATTTTCCAAAACACTATCCTAAAACACAACCTGATCTCTAGATCATTTAGCTTCAATTGAAACTCTAAATCTTTAGTGTTATCCTTGCTCATCCATTGGTACTCTTGAAAGTTCCAAATCCTTCCATAAATAACAATCATTAGCTACATCATTCATTACCTTCAAATACTCAAGCACCCCTTCATTTAAAACACTTAGGAGGACTGAAACACTCAAGATGATATAGGTCTTAGATCTTAGAAACATCATTTCCACCCTTTCATAACTGCTGAAAGCCGGATCCCTAGGATTAGCCTAGACGGATCCCTCTGAGGAAGGAACCGTGGGATCCGGATGACAGTTTATGTCAAATCTTGCTAAAACAATCATTTCAACTCATCTTCCTAACTCAAACACTCCATCTCATCTTAAATGAGTTTCTAGATCAGTGCAACCTCTGAAGTTGACTCTTGTGCATTTCAATCATCACATTCCAATGAATCCTAGTGGCTTAAGGCTTAAATGCACTTGCCAAATCTCTTAGTTTATAAACCACCTTGTTAGGACCTCCATAGTCATCACTCTCATCCTAACTTTCTGCTCTTGCAACCTCTTGAAATCATCTCATCATGAGGACAACCCCAAGTAATAACTTATCCACCAAAGAACCACCCATGAAAAAGGCTCGTGTTATACACGAAATTTCTTCAATCGAATCATCTCCCGTCAAGCCAACAAATGATAGAATTCTCCATCATCCAATCAAACCAATTCCTAAAAGGATAGTACCCACAAAACTACCTATGCCAAACACCACCATACCTCCTAGGCCAAACAATATCATCTCCACTAAACCATCACCATTGGTTCCTAGAGCTATTTCATTTACATCCCCACTATCATCACCTCACCTCTACAATTTAGAGGACTTGCCTCCTAGGCCGTCTCATCCGCTTCCGCCGACAACATTCTCCTCATTAGGAGAAATAATGATTCAAAATCAAGGTGTTGAGTCAACACTTGCTCCTGCTTCCTTTTCGCCGTTTCCATCATACAATCCCATTTGGATTATGAGAAATCATCAAAGTCAACCACCCGACCATATGGAAGTTGACACTTCTCTACCACCACCATCATTTTTGATTGAGTCATTCTCAAATGCACCTCTACCAATCCCTCAATCGTTTGAAGCTCCACAAGCCGCTTCACTTGATCCTTCGCATCAAGCAATTTCACTTCTTCCACCACCACTACCTAGCCATGACAAAGATTGCTATCATTGTCAACATGTTGAAAGGTTGATACATGAAGTACGAGAAGACCAACGTTTCATGTTCTATCATCTCCTCGAACGTTTTGACGAGATCAAACCTAAACAAAACTTGAGCTAGAAGATTTTAGTAGTGTCCTAGCATCAAGCGATAGTTTGTTTAGAAATTCCTAGTCATGTATTTTCTTATTTTCTTAGTTTTTAGAGTCATGTATATCATAACTCTAGTTAAATGGAATTACATGCTACTTGTTATTTTGTTGAGCATATGATTTGTGTGATAACATTACTTGTTATATCACGGATCCCTCATAATTGCCTAGACGGATCCCTACTAGGAGGGAACCGTGGGATCCGTAAGACAGAAAGCTTTCTTTCTACTAACTTGAATCACATTTGCTAGAAATTGTGAACTATACTTGCTTTCTAACCTTTGTTTTGTAGTTATTCAATTTACATATGAAGACTTTGACATCCTAAAGCTAGGGGAGCTTTATGTCAAAGCAATACATTGCAAATTACTTGCAATACTAGGTTTACATTTCGTGACATCCCTTTTGCAAAAATTGCAATCATCAAGGGGGAGCACATTCGTCTCTTAGAGCGATATCTTTTTGCAAACAAACTAGATTAGTATCATTTACTTGGCGCCCTTACATAGGGATGGACTCGTCAAGGGGGAGTAAAGACGAGATCCTTTCCCGTTATTTGCTCTCTAATTCTTTTTACTTTTAATTATTTCACATTTTTTTTAAAAACAATTTGTTGCCTTCCTTCAAACACTTTTTGTTTCGACAAAAAGGGGGAGAAGAAAGTAAAAACTACAAATTTAAACTTTTACGAATTTTAGCTTTTCCTTAAAATAATTTTATGTTTTGTCATCAACAAAAAGGGGGAGATTGTTAATACAAATAAGCCGTAAAAAACGTTTATTTATATTTTACGATCTTCTAATGTTTTGTCGATAACAAACGTAAAATCATATTAACGAAACAAATAAAATTCGTAAATGGTTTGAACTAATAGTTTCTAACATATTCACATTTTCACATAAAACACTAAAACAAGTATAAGTGATTTTATGATTTAGTAATACATATGTACAACAACTAGTGTTTACATATTTAGATAAAATATACACATAACTAGTATGTAGTATATTGGGTAATATAAATGGGTAGAAACTTAAGTATCACAACCCATTGGGCAAATACATTGAATGTAGTTGGGTACAACCCAAAGCCCATAACCCATGGATCTTGACCCATAACCCATTGCATGATATCATGCTTATATCACATATGGATAATACCCATAACCCATGGATCAACCCATACCCAAGTGACTAAGTGCATTGCACTCAAAGATACATTGTATCTAGCCAAAGATCCATGGTTCAACCTATGACCCATGACCCATAACCAAAATACCCATGGGTAAAGAGGAGCGTTCCACGGATCCCTAGCTTTGTGCTAGCGGGATCCCAAGTGGAAGGGATCCGTGGGATCCGAGGAACATTAGGATTTTTCCTCTATAAATAGTGAGCCATTTCTTCATTATTGATCGTCCCTTTCTAACACACTTTCCCCACGATTAAATCTCACTAACCTTAGATCCAAGAGATCTATGTTTGTAGTTTTGTTTTTGTGTGATCTTTTAGGTTCCTCTTAAAGGCAAGATCACCACCTTTTGAAGTCAAGCAAGCTCAAGTCCATGAGTTTCCATGCTTCCTCATCATCAAGGCTACTGAAGTCTTTTTGTTGATGATTCCTTTCTTTCTTCAAAGAAGTGAAGTGTTGAAGACATTGGTGAAAGGTGTCTCAAGTGTCAAGACGAAGATATTAGTGAAAGGTATCTATCGTCTATAGGATAAGCATTAGTGAAAGGTCCTTAGAAGTCAAGACATAGAAGCATTAGTGAAATGTGCTTAGAAGTCAAGACAAAGAAGCATTAGTGAAAGGTGCTTAGAAGTGAAGACACAAGACATTAGTGAAAGGTGTCTTGTAGATCTAGTCAAAGGCATTAGTGAAAGGTGCCTTAGATGTACACTCGATATGGTGTGTTTCGATGTACAAGATAGACTAGTATTAGATCCAAGGATATTGATATCCTTGATGATGTTGTAAAGGAGTAGATCTCCTTTGGGATTAGTCTTTGGTGTATTGTGGTAGTAGTTCCTCCATTGAAATGGAACTAGGTGCTTAGCCTAGTACCTAATAAAGGGTAGGCAACGTTGTGAAGGTGTAGTTCACCTTGGAGTGAAAGAACTAGGTACTTAGCCTAGTACCTTATAAAGGGTAGGCGACGTTGTGTAGGTGTGGTTCACCTTGGAGTGAAAGAACCCGGTGGTTAGCCTAGCACCGAAAAAGGGTAGGCGACGTTGTGAAGGCTTCTCCGCCATAAGGAGATTGGTGTAGTGATTACGAACTCTCGAGTAGGTGACTCGGGGAGTGGAGTAGGGCAAGGAAGGTGTCCTTGTAGCCGAACCACTATAAATACTTGTGTTGTGGTTTTGTGCTTCTTACTCTTATCTTTTCATTACTTACCTTTATATGCTTGTTTATCAACATCCAACACACACATCCAAATAAATTGACATAAGTCGATCTAAATAGATTAAAAGGAAGTTTTAATTGGCAAAACTATTCAACCCCCCCCCCTTCTAGTTTTCCACAACTATGTTAACTCTAGTTAATGTGTGGCAAGGACAAGTTGCGAGAAAAAAGATGACTTTTTCCCGTCAACTTAAAGTCACACATTGTATATTTGGAAAGAAAAAAAGTCGGGCCGTCTATGGGTTGGAATATATCTTTTTTTTCTTATTTATTTATTATTATCTTTTTTTTTTGTCTGTTTGGGCCATTAACCGTTAATTTAGTTTCAAAGAGATATGGAAAGATTAATACTTATATACTATATTTAATTGGATTTAAGATCATTTTAGGATAAAACATTTTTTACATATCAAATGATCAATTTTCACCCTCTATATTCTCTTCATTTTATTTGATCTAATGGATGAGATCAATCCAACAATTTAAAAAACTCATTTTCTATCATTTTTTTTCAAATATTAATATCTTTAAAACCGTTAATCGTTAAGCAAAAAAAATACCATTACGACAAACATTTAATTATCTTTCTATAGATAGGCACTTTGATAATATTCATGGGATAATATTCTTCCGCGTAAAGTAAATATTTTCTTATGGAGGTTATCTTTGGACCGTTTGCCTCATCGGTTAAACCTTTCTTATCGTGGTATCGATATTCCTACTATATCATGCTCATCTTGCAATGGTAATGTAGAATCTGCTGATCACATATTCTTTGAATGCGTTTTGGTTAAGGAGATATGGTCTCTTATTCGTAAATGGTGTGATCTTTCTTTTCCTCCATTTGCGTCTTATGTAGCTTGGAAAAGCTGGATATGCATGTGGCATGCTACTAAGGTGAAGTCCCGACGTTTATATGTTATTTGTGCAGCTTTTTTCTGGTGGATATGGAGATATCGTAACAGCATCATCTTCTGTGCTCAACCGATGAAGAAAGGTGTTCTCTTTGATAATATCCAAGCCCCTTCTTTCTATTGGCTTTCTCACAGGGGCCGTATGTCGAGTAATTGGGTAAAATGGCTGAAAAATCCTTTGTTGCTTGCGGGTTCGTAATGGTTGTTTATTGGTGTTACAAGCTTTTGTTTTTTGTTTGGAACATTAGCTTCTTTGTCTCTTTTTTCTTTTTTCCTCGGGCTTGTTTGGGTCTTCCTCAAAAACACTCCGGAGTGAAAACCGGTGGCTCGGCCTTCGTGAGTGGGGATTTTTCTCTAGTCTCGGGTTTCCTGTAATTGGCTAGAGTTTTTTCATCCCTTTTGTAGGCCTCACAGTTAAAGCCTCAGGTAGAGTCTAGTTCATGTAATTGTCTAGTCTGTACTTTTATTTTTGCTTCTAGCGCCTTGCTAGTAGCATTGTTCTTTATATATATTTATCTCCCTTTGCCGTTCAAAAAAAAAAGATAAGGCACGTTGATATACTTTCGATAAATATCCGGTTTTTCACGTTTTTTTTTTTTACATTTTTTTCATTACTGAAATTTACATGAAAAAAATCACATGTGATTAAACATTAATTTGAATATCACATGTAATATTAGTGTTAAATCACATATGATATTACACTAATATCACATGTGATATTACATATCACATGTGAATATCATATGCGATTTAACACTAATATCACATGTGATATTACATATTATATGTGATTTAATAATAATATCACATATGATATTCAAATTAGTGAATAAATGATTTTCACAAAAAGAAAAAAAAGAAAAAAGATGAAAAACGAGTTTTTTTTCTCTTTCCGAAAGTATATCAAAGTGCTCGTCTATAAAAAGAAAATTAAATGCTCGTCGCGATAATTATTTTCGCTTAACGATTAACGGTTTAAGATATATTTAAATTATAACAAAATATGTGAAATAATAAAATATTTTTAATTTCAACCATTGATTTCTTTTTAGATGGAGGATTATGATGAGTCACTGATATTACATAGTCATATAAAAATATATAATCATTAAAGGTAGTTATACAACTAACATTTATTTCATAAAACTCAAGTTTTAAAAAAATATAGATACATATATATTAACACTAAGAGGAATTTTCATTTGCTTACCTTTATTTTGGTGCTTACCAAGGGACAAATCCCCACCATCCATCTAAATTAATCTAATGGTGGGGATTAACCTAAGATTTAATAGATAAACCTAAGTCCATGTATTTTTCTTGTTTTGTTTTTCTTTTTATTCATTTTTTGTATTTTTCTTTTATTTTAAATTCCGCATTTTTTTTTCTTTTTTTTTTGATTATTTTTTTTATAATTCACGTTATTGCGAAATTTCTATTTTCATTCAAAATTTCATACTTGTTTTTACGCTTTCATACGTTTTCGTCCATTTTCATACATATTCATCCATTTTACGTCCGTTTCTCGTTTTCTTACGTTTTTTTTGTTCATTATTAAAATCATACATTGAAATTTTGTCCGCTTAAATGTTTTTTTCATCGTTTATGAATATCACAGTGATATTATGTGATATTCATATGATCACCGTGATATTAGAATATAACTTGTGATACTAATATATAGTGATTTTCAAAATGTTTTGTAACATCAAAATCACAATTGATATTTAGAATATCACAAAGTGATATCCAGAAAATCACAAGTGATATTCATAATATCACAAAGTGATACTCCCTCCGTCTCATAATAATAGTCCATATTTCTTTTTTGGGATGTCTCAAATTAATTGTCCACTTTCCATATTAAGTAAAAACAAGAGAATTTAGAGGATAATATTCTATTTGACGGGTTGAATGAAAGTGGCCCCCCTTATTAAAGTATGTGTTTCTTGCGACAATAATTTTAATTCAGAATATCACAAAGTGATATAATCACAAGTGATATTTATCACAAATATATAATTTGAATAGCAACTACATAGTTTGGGGGTAATTGTTAAAGCTTATTTTATTTGCTTATGAGCTTATGTGATTTCAGTTTATGTTTCACAAGTTTAATTTGCTTATTTTGAAACTTATAAAAATATGTAAGTTTATATTTACCACGTATAAAGATAAAATGGTCAAACTTTGGTTTAGAATTCATATATTATTACGTTTTCATACGGTTTTAAATGTTTTATATGTTTTTATAGTGGCATTCGTGATATCACAAGTGATATTTATTAATATGCTGAATATCACAAGTGACGTGATATCAGATGATCAACAAGTGATCTTCTCGTGATTTTTCTTAATATTACAAGTGATTTTCAACTAATGTTTTGTGAAAATGTGATTATCAGAATACCACAAAGTGATTTCAGAAAATCAAGTGATATTCATAATATCACAAAGTGATATTGAGAGAAAATCACAAGTGATATTCAGAATATCAAAGTGATATTCTGAATATCACTTGTGATAGTCAGAAACGTATGAAAACGGACGAAAACGTAAAAATGGGCGAATACGTCATAAACGACTAAACGTATGAAAGGATTGAAAATGGATGAAAGCGTATGAAAAATTGACAAATAACATATAAATGTATGAAAGCATAAAACGTATGAAATGGACCAGCGAATGAAATTAAACGAAGAAAAAATGGGGCGAAAAAAGAATTAATAAAAAACGCGAATTTAAAAAAATATAAAAAACGTGAATTATAAAAAAACGCATTAAAAAAGACAAAAAATTTGTGAATAAAAAAAGAAAAGCAAAAAAGCATGTAGTAAAAAAAAATTAGACTTAGGTTTGCCTTTTAAATCTTAGGTTAATCCCCACCATTAGATCAAACTAGATGGATGGTGGGGATACTGGTAAATATGAATTTATGGGTAAGCAAAATAAAGTGCCTCTTAATACTAATACGATTACTTATTGATTGCAAGATGAAAGACATAAATAGTTATCTATAATATATTATTTATCCTCTATCTTAAACAAAAGCGGAGTTATCTTTTTTATATAATAAAACAAAATCTTTAGTGGGAATTATTCATTTCAAAACAATCAATTCGTACCTTATTTGGTAATATTTTTATTATTTATTATTATTTTTATTTTAAAATATTAAAACTCAAATATTCCGGATTTGACAATAGTTAAAAAAACATTCTTATATGTAGTCAAGAAAAAAAAATAAACATAAAAGTTTTAAGTGTCAACAGTATAAAGAAAAAAACTTAGTAAAAAACGGGAGTGATTTTAAAAATATTTGTGTCTAAAGTAAAGAAATAAATTAGTAGTCGATTTTTAAAAAAATAAAATATATAAAAACCCGCCTATCCGCGAGTATTATAACTGGTGCAATAAATATTGTTATCTTCCCCGTTTCCGAATTTTCAACATATATGAAATCAGATTAAAAAATCGTCTATTTAAGAAATAAAAAATACAATCACTACAATATTATTAATAAAATACGAGTACTATTTTTACTTTCTAAATATTGTTAGCGTCTAGGCTTTAAGATTGTATGCTTGTTTCACACTTATAGTTACTGCTACAACTTGTTATCAAACGACTTTACAAACCAAACTTCTAATTTTTTATACGCATAAGCACTTTGCATGTTAATGGATGAAATACTTGCAACTGTCATTTTTTTTTGGGTAAAGTTACATCTGTCATGCTCATGGTAATTTATTAGAATTATGCTTTAATTTGTATTGTAGCTTCATACTTTTATACTAGCGAGGCATAGCGTTGCGTAAATGGGTACCACTCAAATAAATTTTTCCGATTGGATCATGTATTTTAGTTTATTATGTTCTTTTTGACAATAAATTTACGGATATCAAGAATTTCATTTAGCCCGTGCCTGTTCAGGCTCGAGCCCGTTGACCAATGCGTCGGGTTCGAGCCCGTTTGGCCCGCGTCTGTTCGATTTACCAAGGCCCATTTTGCCGTTGGTTCGGGCTTTTAATATTTGTATAATGTGTTTTATTATTTGTATTAGTGATACTTAATGCAGGATACCCGGCGTTACGTGGCTGCTACCCTACGAAATAAAATTTTCAAGTGAATCATGTATTTTAGTTTATTATGTTCTTTTTGACAATAAATTTACAGATATCAAAAATTTCGTTTAGCCCATGCGTTTGGCTCAACCGTTCGGACTCAAGCTCATTGGCCTTATTCGTTCTAACTTGAATATTATTTGTATTAATGACATTTAGTGTAGAATTGTGTTTAATTTGGTTGTACAATATGCTTGATAATTTGTATTTATTATGTTAGGGGTGTTTTAATAACTGTATTAATTGTATTTATTGATCAGTTAATTAATTGATTATATTAAATAACATTAATGTGGTATTTTGTTTTTTTTAATATGTGCATTAAAGTGGTGTACGCTACTCTTCTTGTCTTGTACGTCTGAAAATTATGTGCATTAAAGTGTTGTACGTTATGCTTCTTTTCTTAATTATATGAATTACTAATTATAGTAACATGTGTAGGCTTATATTTTTAAGACTTCCTTTTATAGGAATTCCTAAATACATTATAATGTAGTATAGATGTAGATAGATGATGGTAAAGACAATTAATTTTATAGATGTTACAAGTTTATGAATTTAAGACAATTAATTTTTTAAATGTTACTTTTATATATGTGTATGTAACAAGCTACTTAAATTTTCTTTTATAGTAATGTTTTTTGTCTTAAAAATTTTAAGACTTCCTTATTTAAAAAATCCTAAACCCTTTATATAATAGTATAGATGTCTGACCGAGAAATGATCTCTTCAACTACCATACACCAACATGGATTTTAAATTTTCAGATAGAGTTTGATAAGAAAATGTTGCATATGACAATTCACTTGCACTAGGAAACCCCTATGAAAATTTGATATGCTTCATTGTCCCATGACCTCCCAGGCTCCCATCTTGTATTCTAGACTATGAATAAAAACGAGTAAATTTAACGGCCCACAATGGAAGCATAATGAGATAATATTGATCACCGATCACAAAACCATTTATTGCATAAACAAACATTTGAGACAACCTGATCATAAACAAAAACCATTGATTGAGCTTGAAATATATTTGAAAACTAGAAATGACTTATTATCTTAATCTTAACTATATAAAATGGAAAAATTGTCAAATGTTGAAAAAAAGTCAAAGTAGTTATGCATTTAATATGTTGAAACATTGATATGTAAACCAATATAAGGAAACTATGACTCATTTAATTTACTTGCTTTAATAATGTTTTAATCATATTATTGAATGTACATCATATTTGTTATATCTTATATCTTAATAAATAATTAATAAACTGAAAGTTGAATACAAAAAATTTTGGATCATCAAGTTTTTGTGCTATGGTTGAGACATTAACAAGTTTTCTCAAAAGGGCACACACCACATGGCTCGAGAAAGAGTTTTAATTTTCAACCGAAAAACATAACCAAAATACAGAGCGTGTCAAAGAGGCTATTTATCAGTAAATATTGGTCGTCGCCACCATACAACAATACCACGCTTTACATTAACGCGACTATTCAACCATGCCATCAGAGAAACAGTTCTTAAAAAAGGATTCTCAAGCGCTACTAATACAATATTTCGAAAGAAATTCATTCGCCGCCGTAATTTTGCCGAAAACTAGTGTTAGAATTTGGAAAATCCAGTAGTTAAAGTGTCGGTCACCTCAAGTATATGTAATCGTTAGAAAGCTCGTAGTCGTAGTTATTTAATGTTAAGTAGTATTTAGTTTTGTAACACCGTGGAGGACGGACGGGTCTTTACCCACTGTATGCCTGATCCACAGCCCGGTAGGTGGCGTTTTATGTAAGTACTATAAATATTCTCTACCTCCCAAGGTGGAGAGTTGGAGCTCATAATAAGATTTTTCTTTCTCTCACTAAAGTTCCCAAACCTCTAACTTTCTCTCTCTAAAACTCATTGTGTACGCCTACTTTGCTTATGGTTTGATGTGTATGTGAAATCCAATATGTTACAAATGGTATCAAGAGCCATGGTTAGATCATCTCTTACATATCTTTGGATTTCTAGTGATTTTTAGGTGGTTTTTGAGTTTGAGAAAGTTTAGTGGTTTTTGCATCATTTGGTTGATTTCTAGTGTTAAAGTTTGGATTTTGATTGTACTTTTGTGTTTAGAATCATCATAAGTGTTTAGGTTTTGATTTGGAAGGCTTGAATCATCGTGGTTGGGTTGTTTTTGGATTGAAAAGTGGTGTTTTTGAATTTTTTCATGCTAGCGACTTGAGTCACGGTGTTATTTTCTTGGTAGCGACTTGCTTTGTAAGTCTGTAGCGAGTTGTAGTGTATTGTGGTAGCGACTTGGTGCTTAGCAACTTGCCTTTAGAGACAAGCCGACAAAAGAAATCTTGTTAGTGGATTCTCCACTACGGGTAGCGATTTGGTAAGGTAGCGACTTGCTTTCAATTTTGATAGCGACTTGTTCTTAAGTTTCTTAGCGACTTGATGTTAGCGATTTGGACCGATGTGAGTTGCTATTTAGCGACTTGATCTCTTAGCGACTTGGTGCATAGCGACTTTTCTCAAAATTCATAGCGATTTGGAACTTAGCGACTTGTCTTAGCAACTTGGTTTTTAGCGACTTGTTTCAAGATTTCGTAGCGACTTGGTTAACTTTGTTTGTAATACGGTTTTCTCTTGATTTAGTAAAATCCCGTGAAAGAATCTATTTCCGGGTTTAATCATAGAGTTATAAAATCCCGTGTAATCTTTAAACATGTCTACCAATATACCTACAATCATCTCCACTTTATTGCGAGGATGTTCAAGCGGTGGTGAATCAGATATCCACCCATGCTTGTACGAAGGCGACTACGACTCTTGGGCTCAAAGAATCAGATTTGTACTTGTCTTGGAAAGGAAAATGGGGTCAACATTCTCAAATCGATTGATGAAGGACCTTATCAGGTTGAGACTACAAGAGATATAATTGATACTGCTGCAGATGGAACTATGATTTTTGGATTGGACAGGCCAAAGACGTATGATGAGCTCAATGATAAGGAGAAAAAGAGATTCGATCGTCGGGGGCTTCTAACATCATACTTCAAGGTCTTCCAAAAGACATCTACAAGCTTATCAATCACAACACGAAGCCAAGGTGTGGGATAATGTCAAGATGCTTCTTTACGGTTCGAATTAACTATGGAAGACAGAGAATCACAACTCTATGATGAATTTGAGCACTTCAAGATGAAACCGGATGAGAGTGTCTATGAGTATTACGTGAGATTCCACAAGCTTGTTAATGACATGAGGAACATCACTATGACTATGCCAAACAACAGTGAACTCAAAGTTTGTGAACAACATGAATCCCGAATGGCATAAGTTTGTCACCTCTGTGAAGCTAACCAAAGGATTGAAGAATACAAACTATTAGCAACTCTATGCCTTCCACTTGAGAATGAGAGACATGCTATGTTTGAAAAAGGATTCTTGATCAGTTCAAAACTAACCGAGGAGATAGACAAGCTCATCAAATGATTCAATTGCCTTCTACTCAAACATTGGAATTACCACCAAAGCATCTCAAGTTATACCCATGGGTAATGGTAATCACAAACTCATTCTCGATCCTATGTTCAAACAAGGCGTCTTTGATGCACGTGGAAACTTCATTAATCAACTGGCTCTCGATTAGTCAAAACATGAACTTCTCTTCCACACACCAACAATCTCAATCGGGCGCATCCAATCCACACAATCAAGCCACCGCATGGAGATGGGAAAGTTATGGTGCGGCCAGTTCAAGAAAGGCGGTATGAACAAGGAAGAGGTGGAGGCGGTAGAGGTTATCTTTGCAAATCGAATAGGGAAGGAATGGAAACCGGTCAAGTAAAGCCAATCAAATGTTACAAGCTGTGGAGGTGAGGGACACATTGCAAGGCGCACATCGCTAAACACGCCCTCGAATCAGAGTACTTGAGGGGATAAGATGTTGCTTGTGCAAGCTTCGGATAATGGTGCGGCTTTGGATGAAGATGAGTTATTGTTTTGAGGAAATGCTAAGACATATGATGCAGATGCAGTGGATGAGCAACCAATTGAGGAGATAGGCCATAATCATCAGAATGCCTTTCAAGTAGCTGATTGTGATGCATACGACTCTGATGTTGATGATGAACCTACTGCACAAAACATTTTCATGGCTAGCATTTCTCCAATGGTCTCTCCTAAAGTCTCTTCATCACCACAAGTTGGTCCATCCAAAGACAAAATCATTTAAGGTATTAAAACTATACGATGATCTTGATGTGCAAAAGATGCATGACAAAGTACAATCAGCTGAAACTATTGAGTCAAATATTGAAAATATGGGTAATATCAATGTTGTCCCATATGATCAATATGTGAAACAAAGTGAAAGTGAGGTCGTACCAAGTGATGCATCTTCTGCAATCAATGATGACTATGTCTTTGATGAATACACTACATGTGCCCCTTGATGATTACATTATCTCCTGAACTTAATGCCTATAAAGAGCGAGTTGCCATTTATGAACAACGTGCTAAGTTTGAGCTAACTACTCGTGGCGAGGGAGTTGGATAACCAAATGCGTACAATTATTAGAAAAAGTAATTTTTAGAAGAAGTGTTAAAACAAGAGTTAAACTCCTTACAAGAAAAGCTTTCTAAAGCGCTAAGCAAAAACAAGAACTTCAAGAAAATGTTAAAGTGCTTAAGCAAGAATTTCATGCTAAGGAATCAAAACTTTTGAATGATTTTTCTAATCTAAAAACTTTGAAAAACAAGCTTGAAAATAAGTTATACGTACAAGGGAATACCATTAGATTTGCTCACATGGTCACTAAGCATAGAGTTCTAAGCGATAAGCATAGTGTTCCCATTATAGATAAACCCAACCCTGAGTACGGTAAGATAGCAAAGGCGACTCAAAATGTAATCTATGATGGCAATGAGATTCTTAAACCTAGGAGAAACCTAGTTCGTTGAGTGCGCGAAGAAGATAGAAAATTAGATGATGCATCTAGGGAGAAAATGAATAAGAAGCTAGAAGATCATGAATGCAAAAAGAATAACATAACGATCAAACCCCATGATTACAAGAAGGAAAATTGGATCTCCTTACACAAATTTAAGCCTCAAAGCGTTGTTAACACACGAACAAGTTTTCGGAAAAGGGACTTAGATAAGCAAAAAGTGAGAATCTTGTTGAAACAAACCTCCCCTTAGGAAAATGCACTGCGCATCGTGTATCCTCCAAATACACCAATGCACTTAGTTCCTAGAACTATTGCCACGAATAGCAAGACCTTAATCACCAATATGTTATTCTTCAACTATTTGTCGATTTTGAGAAAACTTGTAAGAAAAGGATCACACCCACTGGGATAGCTGAAGGAGAAAGGGGTTTTGAGCAAACAAAGAATGCTATCTAGCGAGGTCATGCCTTTCTTTAAACAACTAAAAGATCATTTTGAGAGTCTTAAAAAGGGGATAGATTGAGATATTAAAGGAATGGAAAAGGAATTTGATGCAATGATAGTTGAGGTTAGTGACTATGAGAGAGCATTAAAATATAATGAGATTGAGAGGAAGAACTTGCATACCTTAAATGAGAATCTTATTTCAGAATGTATTGCTCAAGATGTGTTTTATCTATGCTACACCGCTAATTGTTCATTAATGCTTCTCAATTTCATGAATTATCTGTTGCTTTGAAAGTCTCCCATGATCGTGTCATTGAGCTTGAAATCAAAATCGCTAAACTAAGTGAGAAAATTGAGCAGGGATGATCATGATAATTTGGTAAAACATTTTTCTAAACTAGAAGTTGAACATTTTGATTTACAACTAAAATATCAACATCTCAAAGAAAATGTTAAAACCTCAAACATCAAGATATCCTTAGATGTTCCAGAGTTTGATGCAGTTTTTGAAATTAGCAAACGTGATGAACAGATTCGAGCTCATTGTAACACGATCCGAAAGTTGAAAGCCCAAATTTCTCAATTAAAGGGTGAAATGAACAATGTGATTGGCTCCCAAATGCCTCCTCCTTTAGATTCTCGGAATTCTCAAAATTTTCATCTTCAAAACTTGATTAATGCTTTACAAAAGGAAAATGAGAGTTTTCTAGAAGAAAATGAAAAAGGTTAGCGACATTTCAATGAGTTATTTGAGTCAATAAAAGTCACTCGTAACAAAAAATAATGAAAAATAACGTTTGCAAAAGGAAATTGAGAATCTAAAGAGTCGGGTAAAAGGGAAAATGCCAATGACCAATGGGGAGAATGGTGCATCAAAGGTGCATGGTTGTAATAAATATGCTTTGTCTGTGAAATATGTTCCTCCTCATCTTAGGAATAACAAACTTGCCATTCAAACATATTTCTCATACCTTAAGGATAGTCTAGAATGTCTCCGTGAGATTGTAGAAGAGGATAAGATAGAGAAACCACTTGATAATGCAATTGGCCATGCATGCTTATATGCCAAACGATCTCAAGAACTTAGGAATGTTAATTACAATATGCCCTAAATCCTTAGGTGAAAGGTCAATCCCTTGATACCTTGTTCCATGCCTAGTGCCAAGTATGCAACTCATTCAATTCCCAATGTTATGAATGTGAACCTTAGTATGCCTTCAAGTAGTTGGATCCAAGCACCTCTAGTGTTAAGAAAGTGAACTTGATGCAGCGCCTTCAAATAGTTCAGTCCCGACACATCAAAACAAGAAGGCAAAAGTAGCAAAACCAACTAATGTTCCCATTCCTCTGAGAGTAATCGGTGACATTAAAGCGGCGGTCAAAGTCTCAAGACAATACAAGGAATGATAGGACCTCGCAAGCTAAGAATGTGCATTGGAAGAAAGTAGAAGATCACCGTAGGGAGAATTTGAATAAAGCGAATCTTGTTGATTCTAGTGTTAGCTTTAAGCGTCTTGTAATTAATCAGAATTCTACTACTTTTGGCAAAACATGTAATGATGATTCGTGGTTTACATTTACTAATCTTGAATGTGGTGTGAATGCTTTGTCTAATCTTTGTCAAATGCCTAGTTAAAATTGTTAATGCTAAAAATCATGCAAAGAAGGCTAAAAGGCATAAACGAAAGAAAGTTAGAAAGCAGTGAAAACCACAGAAGAACATTTAGCAAAATAGGTTATCAATGGATACCTTTTGGCCATAAGAATAATCAGTTTTGCCCTCAATCTGCTAAGACTATGCCCATTAGAAAATGGATGCCCTCACCTTGGTAGAACTATTCCTTAAGAAGTGAACATACTTTGAATAGGTCAAATACGGACACTACCTTGCATCTATTCCTAATGATTCCATTGCTTCTACTTCTGATATGGATGTTTCTATTTTTGATGTGGGTGTTCCAATCACTATTACTAACCAAGTGGAACCCATTATTGCATGGGGATCCCAATTATCGATTATCCATTCTTGTGCGTGTTCAGCTGCGGATCGTTCAAATCGATTACGTGGTACTTGGACTCGGTACATTTCCAAGCATATATTTGGAGACCGGTCGCTGCTCATGAACTTCGTGAGCAAATTCATGGGAGTAGATTCGGGAATGATCATTTCGATGCAATTATGGGTTATGGAGATTATGTTGTTGGTGATAGTGTTATCTCCAGGGTATATTATGTGGAAGGTCTTGGTCATAATTTATTCTCTGTTGGTCAATTCTGTGATTCCGATCTAGAAGTGGCCTTCAGAAAACATACTTGTTTTGTTAGAGAACTTGATGGTAAGGAATTTTTAAGAGGAACTCGTGGTTCAAATCTATACACCATCTCTATCGAAGATATGATGAAGTCTTCTCCAATTTGCTTTTTGTCAAAGGCTTCAAAAACAAAGTCATGGTTATGGCATCGTCGTCTCAATCACTTGAACTTTGGCACCATCAATGATCTCTCCAGAAAGGACTTAGTTGTAGGGTTACCTAGACTAAAGTATGAAAAGGATCATCTTTGTTGAGCATGCCAATTGGGAAAAAGCAAGAAGTATGCCCACAAACCTAAACCTACAAACTCATTCTGAAGTTCTTCATACCCTTCATATGGACTTATGTGGACCCATGAGAGTGGAGCAAATATCTTTGGGAAGAAATACGTGTTAGTTGTGGTTGATGATTACTCTTGATTCACCTAGGTTAAGTTCCTAAGGACAAAGGATGAAACTCGGATATCATCATCAAACTTATCAAGCAGTGCGGAGTTCGACTTAACAAAAGCTGTCGGAATCATCGAAGCAGACAATGGGCTGAGTTTGTTAATAAACAACTTAGTGAGTTTTATGAAAGTGTTGGAATCGGTCATCAAAGAAGTGTTCCACGAACTCCTCAACGAGCGGTGTAGTTGAAAGGCAAATCGAACTCTTGTGGAGGCAAGAACAATCTTTGATTTACTCAAAGGTTCCAATGTTTCTATGGTGAAGCCATTGCCCTTGCATGCTACACTCAAAATCGTTCCCTAATTCACCTTGCTCATGGAAAACTCCATATGAACTTGTCCACAATAGAAAACCTAATCTCTCATTCCTTCGTGTGTTTGGTGCATTGTGTTATCCAACTAATGATGGTCAAGACTTAGGTAAACTAAGAGCAAAGGAAGATATTGGAGTTTTTGTTGGTTATGCACCAAACAAGAAGGGTTACTGAATCTACAACAAGAGAACCTGAAATATCATGGAAACAATTCACGCGTTACGTTCGATGGTGACGGTCAAATGGCTCTGGACAATCGATTCAGTTCGGACCGCACTTCAAAGCATCCCATTGGTTCATCCCTTGTACCAAACTCATTTCCGGCAACTCCATATGTACCTCCATTCGAAGATGATTTAAAGAAATTGTTTGATCCAATGTTTGATGAACACTATGAACGAATCTTTGATGAAATGTCAATTCCATCAAGCAGTACTCTCTATCCACATGAATGAAGTAAACCCTTGATCTCAATATCATTAAGTCAAGAAGCGCTGCTTCGCGCCACATCACTGTCTCATCAACAAATCATCAATCATCAAATGTACATCATGGAATTGTTTATGGCATCAATGATGAAGTTAATCCCTTTGCTACTCCTGAAGATGCTCCATTTGAAAATATATTTGCTCTGAATCATCATCAACCATCTTCATCGGAGATATCGACTCTGCTACTTCATTTCCACAACAACAACCACATGAACACCTTAGAAAATGGACACATGATCACCCATTGGACAACATCATTGGAAACCCCTCTCGCCCGGTATCCACACGGAAACAACTTGCAACCGATGCCTTATGGTGCTTCTTCAACTCAGTACTCTCTAAGGTCGAACCAAAAGACATTAAAACTGCCATGAATGAAGATTCTTTGGTTCAATGCCATGCAAGAAGAAATTCATGAGTTTGATCGACTTGATGTATGGGAATTAGTACCTGCTCAGATTGTGCTATGATCATTGCTCTAAAATGGATCTTCAAAGTGAAACTTGATGAGCATGGTGATGTCTTAAAGAATAAGGCTCGATTGGTGCAAAAGGATACCGTCAAGAGGAGGGTATTGACTTTGAAGAATCATTTGCTCCAGTTGCTCACATTGAAGCAATCAGAATCTTCTTGGCTAATCTTTGCTAGTAAGAATATGGTTGTATATCATATGGATGTTAAAGCGCCTTTCGAATGGAGATTTAAAAGAGGTGGTTTACGTCGGTCAACCAGAGGGTTTTGTGAATCAGAGCATCCTACTCATGTCTATCGCTTGAAAAAGGCTCTTTACGGTTTAAAGCAAGCTCTTAGAGCATGGTATGATACCTGTTATCAAAGTTTCTTCTATCCACGGATTCACAAAGGAGCGATTGATCCTACATTGTTCACCGGAAGTCGGCAAACATTTAATTCACGCGTTCAAATTTATGTTGATGATATTATCTTTGCCTCGACTGACCCCAATGAATGTGATCGTTTTCAAATGAAATGGGTTCCAAATTTCAAATGTCAATGATGGGACAAATGTCATTTTTCTTGGGATTACAAATTTCACAAAGTCCCGGAGGCATTTTATAAATCAATCTAAATATGCAAATGAGATTTTAAAGAAATTTGGATTTGTATCATGTGACACCGTTGACACTCCCATGATTGAGCGTACTAATTTGGATGAGGACCACTCGGGGATCATGGTAGATCAAACGAAATATCGTAGCATATGATTGGATCCACGATGTACCTCACAGCTACCCACGACATCTTGTTCGTTTGTGTGCATGTGTGCTAGATATCAGGCTAAGCCTACTAAAAAGCACCTTGAAGCGGTTAAGCGGGTCTTTCGGTATCTCCAAGGAACCATCAATATGGGACTATGGTACCCGAAGGACACTGGTATGTCACTAACGACCTATGCAGATCGATCATGCGGGATGTCAAGATACGTCGTGAATACGTCGAGGTGCTTAGTTTTTGGGTGATAAGCTTGTGAGCTGGTCTTCAAAGAAGCAAATGATTACTTCTATTTCCTACGGAATTTGAATACATAGCCATGTCATCTTGTTGTGCTCAAATCCTTTGGATGAGATCCCAATTATCTGACTATGGCTTTGAATTCAACAAAATCCCTATGTACTATGATAATAAAAGTGCTATTGCTCTCTCATGCAACAACTTGCAACACTCAAGAGCAAAGCACATTGACATCCGACATCATTTCATCAGGGAGCAAGTGGAAAACGGTGTGGTGGAACTCTATTTTGTGAAGTCGGAATACCGGTTAGCGGCACATCTTCACCAAAGCTCTTCCAAGAGAGCGTTTTGAGTTTATTCTTCCTCGACTTGGCTTGAAAAGCCTTCAACCGAAACACTCAAAGCGTCTTGAGGAGGAAGCGAGGAGTAAAGGTCTTTCCTTCATCTATAATTTGTATATATTTATTCAAAAAGCAAAATACAAAATTATAAAACCAACTAAAAGCAAATAGAAAATTATAAAACTTTCAAAAAATCCATAAAAATCTGAAAATCTAGAAAAATCTCAAAAATATTGTCCTTTCTGTCTTTTCTTTCTTGATTCGATATATATCTACGGTCTTTGTGCTGTCAGTCAAAGAGTGACACGGGACTTTAGATGTTGTTCAAATGTTTAAAAAAAATAAATAAAAAAAAATAAAAAAATAAAAAAAAATAAAATTGAGAGAAAGTAAAACAATGGTTTATTGTCATTTTAGGCAATAACCCGCTTTTCAAAGAAAGAACAGAGCCATGCTTTACCTCTTGTTTTAAACCCAATGCTCTGATTCTAAAACAAACGTTTGTCATCAACAAGACAAATGTTTAACTTCAAATATTTTTACTTCTAAAGATTCATCTGAAAAATATTTGCAATCTTATGAAAACTCAATTGTTTTGAAAACACTTCGGACACTATTTTTGAAAATCAAAAGAACTTATCAAGTGTCAAAATCTCAATTCATCAATCAACGACTTTCGTCATTGATTGAGGGGGAGAATGATTTTTCAATTAAATCAAAAAGTGTATTTTTCAAACAATGGTACCAGACCTTGGTTATTATTATGTTTTCAAAAGATACTCAAGCATGTTTAATCAATGGAGTTTAAAGTCTCAAAATCCAATCCTTATAAGTTAAAACGTTTTCATATCAAGTCACAATTCTCCTTAAATGCTTTCAAAATCAATTTAAATCTCTAGAGATCACAAATCTCAAATGATTTGATAATTATGATCGGGGGAGAATGTGTGATTTAAATTGGATTTAAAGCGATAATTGATAAATGGTTTTATAAGAATGTTTAGTTTTCCTCCCAAGTGACAAGCGATTTCAAATTTTCCATGCACATGTTGAGGGGAGCATCTATTTTAAACCTCAAATTATTGAAACGTAACTGAATTGTCTCAAAGTGCAGGTTCCCTCTAATATGTGCAAAACTCTTTCAAAATTCGAGGCACATATTGAGGGGAGCAAACTTTTGAAAACCTCATCCTTCCTCAAAATGTCTTATCTACTCAAATTGATTGGGAAGTGATGATGATCATTTTAGAAAATGTTAATCAAAAGATTGGACCTTTCATTCTTAATCTAATGATTTCAAAGATCTCTTGCCTCCATGTGCTAAACAAATTCTAAATATTTATGCATATGTTGAGGGGGATTATTTCTAAAATATCAAAACAATTAAGATACAAAATGCTTTGATTCTATATCACAAGTATCTTGATTGATTTTCAAATGGTTTTCAATTGGTTTCAAGGCGGAAGAACTACACCAAAAGACCGACCAACTTTACTTTATGCATGGTGATATAAGGATGATAAGGTTAGGTTGAGGTCCCATGATCCTTGAGAACGGAGGGATCTACCGGGGACAATCCACTAGATAGTGTAGAAGTCCTTAGGTATGATGAAAAAAGGAGAAATGTTAGATATGGGAAGAGTCACGGTGAGTCGAGAGCTAGTAGAATAAACCCAACAAGGTTCTAGTAATGAAGTCTCGGTAAGCAGTGAAGGGGTTGAAGAATGAAAAAGAATTGAATGAGAAAAGAGTGAAAAGAAATAGCCCTCCATTTATTCAACCTTAGAGGCGGAAAGGGTTCAATTCATATACTATTGGTGGTTACCAAGGTAACATCGGTATTGAAGACAAGGCGTCATGGACCCAAAGGCGCTTGCACTTCAACTTTCCAAACCACTCAAGTTCCTCTTAAAGGACTTGTTTCATTCTCACGGGGAACCGACATAATCTATCGACTTTCTCTTAGAGATTGTTGATATTGAAGAAGGAGACCCTCTCCCTAGTCTCCGGGATAGGAACCAAATATGCACAATTGAGTCTAGAGCCACGAGATCATCAATAAATCTCATTAGGACACTTTCAATGAAGACTCTGTTTCACACAATGTGGAAGAGAGATTATATCTTATGAGTCCTACGCATTATCCTTGTGGTATTGCCCGAACATCTAAGTGATATGCATACATATTCACGATGAAGATGGAAAGCCTTATGGAGCCAACATCAAACAAGCTCTCGGTAGGTGGCATGTGAGATCTATCCAATAGATCAACCATGTGACAACTGAACGAGAAAACAATGGAGCGATTCAATCTTTTGAATCAATCACGGTTCAGTTATGGATTGGCGGATACCTTTGAAAAAACCGGTCGTTGTGCTTAAAAACTCTTTTCTTTAGCACATCGTTGTGTACTATTTCTCAAAATAAAAGGTGTTTATGATTGATAATTGATTTTCATTAAAACCTTCGTTGTATTGCAAAAACAATTTCTATTGAGCAATACATGATTGTTTTCAAATCTCTTTTCATCAATCAGTGAATCTCATTTCGTTGGTTCACTCACTCCGTGTTGTCTTCTTTGAGGCGTTCGGTTTGAGAACGACTAGAGCATTTGTGAAACCACTGTCGCCAAGAAATTCTTGAAATCCTACGATCCGCGAGCGTACTTATGCTTGATCAGCGGGGAACCGTGGGCCGTGTACCTCAATTCAACGAAAGTGATCAAAGACACTTAGTATGCTTTATTGCTAAGCTGTCTTATGCAGTACACGCCCCGGCGTTCTGTTGCAGGATCGGAATGGGCGGTCAATCCATAGCCGGCATGCTCACACAACACATTCATATCTAAAGAAATCATGATTAGTGCATCAATGACTCTGATAGTTTCACTCCATGCTTACGCTGGCTTAGCGCCAATATCATGAATCAATGTAAGCTTCGCTACTCGATAAGAAAATATCATGATCGGAATGTGAGCATGTCGGTCCAAAAGTCACAACATCACATAATACAAACACCACAATGGATGAGTCGAGATTAAGTGTGATGATCTCAAAGGCGGCTCATAACTTCGATTATCACGTGGATCGTAAAGACCTCCACTCAGTTATCCAAACATGCAAAAATGAAGAATCAAAGACTACGAGCTACAGAACAAGAATCCAAGAACAATCTCAATGTAATATCTGTTTGTTTTCTATGAAATTTAATGTGTGTTTGAGGTGACCTCCCTTAGGGGGAGATTGTTAGGATTTGGAAAATCCGATAGTAAATTAAGTGTCGGTCACCTCAAGTATATGTAATCGTTAGAAAGCTCGTAGTCGTAGTTATTTAATGTTAAGTAGTATTTAGTTTTGTAACACCGTGGAGGACGGACATGTCTTTACCCACTGTATGTCCACACCCAAATTACCTTTGCGTGGGTAGAATTCTGGGGTTGGCTGTCATAACATCTATTAGATTATATTTACGACACAAAGTGCGTTTGGAAAATACATCGCTTGATTTAATAAAACAATCGAGTTTACAAGTATAGGTCAATGAAAGAAATCAACTTGTCTGATAAATTTGTTACAATTCAAACGATGTTTAAAAGTGTCATAAAATACAATGAGACAGCGTCGGCCTTGCGACTCTATGAGGTTCCTTATTAGTGCCATGATGCGAATGTCTTAGTTACCTGAAAATACATTTGCTAAAAGTGTCAACACAATGGTTGAGTGAGTTCATAGAGTTTAGGTAAATGTTTAATTCGACTACCACAAGTATAAATTATGTATGACAAATATGTCACAAAAATGTTACAATTGATATAAGTCCATGACAAAACTAGGCGGTGATCATGATGTTGCGCCCCTCAGAGTGTTTGCCAACAACTCAAATAATGATATTAAATGAAATGCATCCGTTTAACCATTTAATCCACCAACCGGATGGAGAGTCACCCTCGATAGATCTATCCAAGCACCTCCGCTACATGAAATTGCGGTTCATGTTATATAATGGGGACATTCAATTGGCATGAGGTAACTTAAGAATGTAATGAATTTGATATACTTGGTATCGTAAATAAAAAATAAAAAATGATGATATGCAATGTATTCTCCCAGTAGGTTTGAAATAAAGTAAAACTTGAATAAATGGGGCTATGAAAACTCACCATTGCAATGATAATGATGATGTAATGGCATCTTTGAAATGAGACCAACCTCTAAGTGACCTATTATGAATGATATGTTCTAATGTAAATCATGAAACAATATCGTGCATGCAAACTCATATGAAATCTATACCACTTGTACGCTTTTGAAAAATAGAATTTATCGTGAAATGTATGTTATGACATCTCGTCATGTTATAAAATACTTTACAAGTATTTACGTTGAAATGATATCTTACGATAATCATTAAATGATTTATTGTGAAATTATAACTTTTGTGGTAGTAATGTCGTTGAAATTTCATAAAGTGACAAACGGACCTCGAAAAGCTAGTCGTAAATGGTGCACATCGAGTGTTAGGAAACGAACTCAACGGTTTTGGGAAGCTTGTATCATTATCTCAAAGTTTTAGCATTTAAGTTTTCGTCCTAAAGGTCTCGATCATGGAGAAAAATATAGGTATAGTAGGGTACTTGTGTCCATAATATTGTTTAAGGATGGTTTTCGGCAAAGTTTAAGTGACCGTATATTACTCGTTACAACTCCGCTTGACAAACGGTCGGACATTTTGAAAAATAGGCTAGGCGAACTCACTTTTACTAGAAGGCATCGTTTTCTCAAA
>OU343216.1:61918804-61931690 GCA_910596185.1 Chrysanthemum makinoi | reverse complement strand
AGTATTCTATTGATATGAAAAATGGCTCCAAACATGGTCACTTGCGACAACCACTTTGGTCTAGTAGAAAATATATATGTGTTAATACTTGTGAAAATAAGTACAATAACTATAATTTATCCCAATTACAATTACACATTCAAAAATATTAATCCGCTTCGTTAAGCCACAACAAGCTATCCATAGGATTAGCCTCGTGTGCTAAGACAACACCGATCCAAACACTCCTTTATATTTTAATAAAGCCTTGTGCTTATAAAATATCGTTTTTATAAGGTTTCTAACGTTCCCTAATAATTTATAAGTGATACAATAGCATTTGGTAAAGTTTTCAAAGCAAACGGACTCAGAAACGCTTAAAAACACCAATTTTATTTCCCATCAGCAATGTGTGCTTTGACTTTTTCAGAAAAATCGTCCGTCTTTGACCATGCTTAAATCTCTTATTTTACACTTTTAAGCTTAAAAATCTCACGATTAATAGTAAAACATCATTTCGGAAAACTTTCGTGTTTTACACTTAAGCCAATTCGGACCCGAAATGGGTCAAAACCTCGATTTAAAATTACATCAGCATGTATATTTTTACAAGTTGCTGTTAAAAAATATAAGTTTCGTTAAACTTTAATTGGCCATAATTTCTTCGTTTTAAGTCCGTTTTCTACGTTCTTTATATCCACGGAATCGTGATAACATATACTAATATATTTTTGATAAGTCGACACATTTAACAACGCTTAAGACTCATTTTTGACTCGTAAAAAGTCGAGACAGCATGCTGAATTTGCTGAAACAATTAGTTTAAAATTCGTCAAACTTGAAAAAACTATAACTTCCAGTTATAACTCCGTTTTAACCCGTTCAAGCGACCACGTTTTCGTTTTAAAGTATATTTTCTGAATATCTAGCCCAAAATATTTTGCTCACTGTCGAAATTTCCAGAATTTGAAAATATGGACAGACCCTTAAATAAAGTTGTCGAAATGAGTTTTTCTCGCGCCAAACCTATTCTAACCAATTCAAAACAACTCCGAAGCTATTCAAATCCTACCATACACCTTCTTAGGGTGTCATGGGTTTCTAGACATCACCAAAAGTGATATGTTTCAAGGGATTCATTATAGGATAATTATATTACATAATAAGTAATAAAAACAACAAAAGTGGTATAAATTCATATCTAACATGCATGTTTCTTGCAAAAATGATGAAATAACAAAAAGATGAATATGAAAGAGTTATGAAAATCATGAATTGCTTACTTGAATGATTATGTGAAAGAAAGTGATGAAAACCTTATTAATCTATAGGTTTTTATTTCAAAACCTTTACATAGATTACTAGTAGAGCTTGATAATCACTTGGATCATGAAAAATATTTGATCTCTCTTGTGTCTCCTTGGGTTGGCCGGTTCTCATCAAAAAGGGAAGAGAGAATTTTTGTAGTTTACACCTTGTGTTTTGGATAGGTATGTGTAAAAGTATAAGTATAATATGAATATATGTAAATGTATAAGTAGATATTTGTATCAAGTGGTGTATGTGAGTCATCCATGGGTGTCGACACTTATGAAAGAAAAAGAAATGAATCACTTGCTTTGTATAATATAATGTATAAGTATACTAGTAATGTATAGTTATTTAAGGATAGATGGTAACTTGTGTATATAATCAAGCAATTTAGGGTAGCGTTAGCTAAAAGTAAATTTTAACGAGACAAAATAAAATATATTGAAGTCATAAAAATTATAAAAATACATTTCTTACATGAGTTGAGTGAATAAATATTTATCGTGTTGAATTTACGAAAACCGTCGTAAATATTTATATATAACAATTTATATACAAAATAAATTGAAAACATCGGGTAAACTAATAATATAATTTTTATAGTCTTAAAATGAGTATAAAAATATATCAGGATAATTTTGGAAGTGTGGATCAATGTTTCAAAATAATGTTTACGCGATAGCGTTTATTTAATAGGAAAAATAACGTTTAATGAATAAATGCAAATCCATGCATGAACCGATATGAAATGAAGTTATTAATGTTGTGTAGACTAAATCTATTCTATATGAAATGTCCTTGATGATATGTTCATTAATGCTTGACTAAACCATTAAGGTTACGCGAATTTGATACTAAATAAGCGTAGTTCTGATAAATGATGAAATAGTGAAACTTTTTAAAGTTTGTAAAAATGACTGAATTACGAGTTGTCACATTAGCCCAACCAAAAGGAATTCGGTCCACTGAATTGATCCATGTTAGGTTCTACGATGTTACTTGTGAAAAGATGAGGTTTGGAGTCGCATGTGATCCAATCTTTTTTTAATCGTCGCGCTTTCAAAGAAGGGACGTTGAACATATATTTGTTGCCAACTTCAAATTCTAATGGTTTGCAACTTATGGCACATACTTCCAATATTTTGCGTCGTATATCGACATAGCTTATCTAGCTATATGTTGTTACTTGTAACTAATTTTTGAACTGTTCGATCACTTTATTGTTTCATGATAGCTTATGGACTTGTGAGTTAAACTTTCCTAGTTTTGACCGTGAATAAGTGATGATGACACCTCGACCATAGAGTGCCTCAATTGGTGCATCAATATGTTCAGGTGCTAGCTATTGCGTAAAGCAACTTGTTCGATTAAGAATGATTTGCCTAATCCTTTCTAGAAAATCACACATGCCTTGAGTATATCTTCTAATGTTTGAATTGTCCTTTCACTTTGACCATCGGTTTGTGGATGATATGCTGTGCTCATCTCTAATTTAGTTCCAAATGAATCTTGTAATGATTTCCAGAAGTTTGAAGTGAATCGACTATCTTGGAGTAGATGGAAGTGTTGTGCAGTGCCTTGAGACTATTTCCTTGACATAAAGTCTAGTAAGTTGTTCCATGGGATAAGTCTCTCTAATTGATATGAAATGGGCTGATCTGGTAAGACGATTGACGATTACCCATATAGCATCGTAACCTTCCGATGTCTTAGGAACTTTTGTGACAAAGTCCATCGTAATGCGTTCCCATTTCCATTGTGGAATTTCTGATTGTTGGAGTAACCCTGAAGGTTTGAATATTCGACTTTTACCTTAGTGCAAGTAAGGCATTTGCTAACGTTATGTGGCAATTCGCTTTCATGTTGGCCACCAATAAAGTTTCTTGAGATCCATACATCTTATCGAACCTGGGTGAATAGAATACTTTGACTTATGCGACTCATGCATAATCAATTCTCGTATCCCGCCATAAAATGATACCCACATTCTATCCTTGAAGCATAATACTCCATCTGCTCTCTTTACAAAGCTATTTACATCTCGGGCATACCATAAAGCTTTTCACTTGGTTGGCTTTCCTCCTTGAGTGCCTCGATTTATGCCTCGAGTATTTTGATGGTAAGGTGAACTGATTATCATTCCTAATGATCGGACTCTTAAAGGTTTGGGTCTTTCTTTTCGGCTAAGAGCATCAGCCACAACATTGGCTTTTCCCGGATGATACTTGATTTCACAATCATAATGTGAGTAATTCCAACCAATGACGTTGCCTCATGTTAAGTTCCTTCTGATCAAGAACATATTGTAAACTCTTGTGGTCTGTAAACACTGTGCACTTTGTACCGTAAGGTAGTGTCTCCAAATCTTGAGTGCAAAAACTACGGCCCCAACTCAAGATCATGAGTGGTGTAATTCTTCTCATGAACCTTAAGTTGTCGAGAAGCATAAGCTATCACCTTCGTTTTGCATTAATACGACCAAGCCCTTGTATGAAGCATCGCGGATATACAACGGTTCTCAAATCCTTGGGTAGTGCCAAATTGGCGCCTGCAAACTTTTGCTTCAACAACTGCGCAGCTTCTTGTTTCTTTCCTATTAGTACTTCTTGTTTTTTACGTGTCAACTTGATCAAAGCTTTAACTATCTTTGAAAATTATGAATCTTCGGTAATACGGGAGTCCTAGAAATTGTGGGATTTTGTAGGATTTGTTGGAGTAGCCCAATCTTTTACGGCTTCAATATTGGCAGGATCAACTTGTAGTCCTTGACTATCAATGACATGACCAAAATTGTACTTCTGGTTCCAAATTTCACACTTCGAAAATTTGGTATACAACTTCATTCTTGAGTACTCTAAAATCGTTCTTAAATGCCCTTCGTGCTCTTCTTTTCTCTTTGAGTAAATCAATATGTCGTCTATGAATACTATAACAAACTTCCAAATACGGTTTACATACCTATTCATGAGATCCATGATCTAGCGGTGTGATTAGTTAATCCGAACGGCATTACTTAAAACTCATAATGTCCATAACGTGTTCGCGCCGTTTTGAGATATCCTCCTCGAACTCTAAGTTGATGGTAACCTGTCCTTAGGTCAATCTTTGAGTAGATACTAGAGCCTTGCAACTGTCGAACAAATCGTCGATTCTAGGGGTGGGTAGCGATTCTTCACCGTTAACTTGTTGACTCTCTATAATCTATACACATTAGAAGGATCCATCTTTCTTTTCTAAACAAGACGGTGCTCCCAAGGCGAGGAACTTGGCCTAATGAATCCTTTGTCTAAAAGTTCTTGCAACTTATTAGACAACTCTTGCATTCGATGGTGCTAGGCGGTAAGGGCTCGTGCAACTGAGTGCGACTCAGGGCACTAAGTCAATATGAAATTCTACTTGGCGTGCGGTGGAAGTCACGGCAAGTCTTGGAAAAGACTTGAGGAAATTCTCGGACAATTGGTACATCCTCAGTGTCGTTTCTCTTCTTTCTTCGGTTATATGTGCTAAGAAAGCATAACAACCTTTCTTTATGTACTTCTCCGTCTTGATGCATGATATAATACTGAGTCTAGTTCCACTTCATTCCCCATGAATGATCAAAGTTTCGCCGTTGTAAGGAAGATGAAAAACTTTCATCACAAATGATTCTTGCACGATGTTTGGATAACCAATCCATGCCGATGATGGCGTCGAAACTACCAAGTTCTACGGGCATAAGGTCTATATTTAAGGGATGATTTAGAAAATTGAGGGGTACAACCCGCAGAATGATGTGGCCGATTGCTAATTAAGTACCATTAGCTAATTCAATGTTGTATGATGTGTCTAATGTGGTTGGTTTTCAAGACTTGTTTCAATATTGAGTTCTTCTAAAATATTTCATAAATATATTGCTATTTTGCTAGCAAGAAAATAGATATCAGCTCATACCATGTCGAAGAATGTTTGTTCTAATTTCACTTGTAGATGGAGAGTCATTTATTGTCCGATATGTTCAAACCTGTTGCATCTCTTGATATAGAAGTGAGGTTACTTGGAATTTGTAACACCCCCAAAAATGGTTTGCAGCGGAAGAAAAGTTTTTGGGATGCTACTCAGTTGGATCATAACACAAGTGAAAAATTAATAGCTTTTTCGTAAGATATTTCATTTATGGTAGTAAAAGCGAGTTTACAAAGGTTGAATTGTTGCGGAAAAATGGCCCATTAATAAAATGTGGTCCCCATAAGTAAATCAGAGTCATCTATGACCATGTCATGCCAATGCCCAAAAGCGCCTCGAGTTAGCTATCGCCTTTTCATCCTGAAAATACATGCTAAAAAGTCAACACAATGGTTGAGTGAATTCATAGGTTTAGTAAATAGCGATTGATCACAAGATTTTCAAGTTTAGATAGCCATGGGCTACGTTGTTTATCGCCCATAAAGATAGTTGATATTATTGCACTAAGCTCATGACACAAACTAACGCATACACCTAAATTCTTGGTGTAAGTAAATAAAATTGCCCCTATGAGATGTAATAGCCAATTACATAGAGATACCAAATATAGTGCGCCCCGGTTATTTCCGATAACCGAGTCGGAGTCGTCAATTCCCATAGTACTATCCACGATATTTGCGTTCACTCGCAAGTGATTAATGGTTCATGATGTAGGGGACTTTTGGCAAACCACTTAGGCAGAGGCATAATATCAAAAGTGCACAAACAGTTTTCAAGCAATTGTGATCATAAAAAGTAGTAGTAGCATGTATTTTCCCCCAAGGAGTTTATGAAGCAGTTAAGAGTAAAAAGTGGGGCTATATGACTCACCTTAGTCGAAAGCAATGCAAGGATCGATACTATACGACTAGTATCTGAGAAATGTGACACAACATTATCACAAGCTATCAGCACAACGATGTCAAGAATCTGACCGAGCCGTCATCGGGTACAACCTACTAGTATATGGTTCATCTCAGTATACATTATCGTAAAGTAAAGAGGTTTTCTAAGGATAGATGTTTTAGTTTTCATGATTTTTAGTATCGTATCTTATAAAAAGTTTAGTGTAGTTCTCGAAAGAAAAGTTTGGTGTTAGTTTAGTGTGGTGGTATGAAAACATAGACTTCGACAAGTAACTCCGCGCCAAATATAACTCACACTAAAGCGTAATGTATATCCCCATACATTATAAGAATAGTCAAGTAGTTTTGACCACGACTCAAGAACACACACCAAAGCATAAAACATATATAAAGGAACTAAACAAGTAAGAATCATTTAGTAATAAAACAAGCAAATGGTTGAGCCTTAGACATTTATAAGAACTCTAGATAGTTTAGAAAAGTCAATTAGACTTTATAAGAAACTCTAATTATAATAGACATAATTTTATAAAATTGTTGGGTTTTATATAAATAAAAGGATTTTCAAATAGAAGTATAAGTTTAATAAGTTTTTACAAATTCCGATATAGTGCGTCCGTTTATACAATATTTCCGTGTTAATAGACTTTAATGAAAACTTGATTTTTAAAACAATATATCCCATCCGATTTATAATTAAACATGTGTTCTAGTTAATTACTCCAACCCGTTTCAATAATAACTTAACTAAATAGCTTTAGTAGTTAATCAAATTTTTAGATCATGTATTAGTTATTGGTTTGCCACTTACCATTAGTTTCATCTCATATATTGGTCCATACGAGTAGAGTCTAATTTATCACCTCCGTCTCGAGTCCAAATAGTCCGATATAAGTCCAACATACGTAAAGTTCAATAGCAAGTGTCAACCACGGTTACGAAGCGTACCAATATTACCAAGTATAATCCGTTATGTACCAATGTTTATAATACCAATGATCAACCAAACCTAAAACGTACCAATAGCATCAATGTTTTATATCCGAAAATGTCGACACAAAATATTTAAAACTAACACTTTCAAACACACCCTATCCGAGTTATAACCAAGCACCCTAAGCGACTAGGATATTCATGTGAACCTTCACTTGAATACAAGACAAGCAAATGAATAAGCCGGTCGAGGAGCTTATTTGACCCAAAATAAGCTACCATCTAACACCAACATCCCTTTCCTGCTTTTCTTTATTTACCAAATCATTTTTGCTTTATTTTACCAAAATTAAACATATCCCAAGTAAACTCTTATCCCAATAAATTAACTTGTAAGTTTCAAACTAATAGATCTCGTCTCAAACACAAATTTATATACCCGAGATTAACAATCCCTACGTGGGTCTGTTGAGCTACACTCTTTCGACCCGATACCAGACACAACCCGGAGACTCATGAAGCGATGATAACATCGCTCTTTTTGTTTCTTGTTAAAACATTGACTCATGAAAACTTATTATCATTTCTTATGATTTTACCATATAATAAAATCGATAGAACCTTGCTTCTTTTAATCACGACCTTAGTACACAAAGTAACACTCAGTTGACTCAAGCGAAGTCGGCTCAACTTCGCCGGGTTGAGTTGACTCGATCCATATCAAATAAACAACAACCCTTTTAGCAGATTACACCCACAGAAGTTTCAAACCGGTTTTCAAATCCATATTTTTAATAATGAAACCTCAAAACCCGAAACATAACAATCACATACGTTTTTATAAAGAGTGGTCACCCACCGCGAGTCATTATAAAACAATTTTACCTCTTGTTTTGATTCCGCGAAAACATCAACCATAACCGGTTATCAACGGTTTTACCTAAAGAAAATCAAAGAAAGAGGTTATCAAGTTTTGACACCAAGCGAAGAAAAACAAAGAGCGAGAGTGAAAGAGAGGCGATGGTGGCGGTGGCCAGCAGGCGAGTGGTGGCTCCGATTAGCAACTAACAGATTCACAACCCCTATTATAGAAAACCATAGAAATCAGAACCTGAAATCAAGATCTAGAAGCGTCATCCAGTTCTAGAGGTGTGATGCGATAATAGAACACCATGAAGCTGATCTATCATCTTGGATGGGCGTGATTAATTTAGTGGGTGGTCGTGGCGTAGCGTACTGTGGCGATGGTGGCTTGTGGCCGGTGGTTCCGGTGACCGGTTATTTTTCGTACGGTTATTATAGAAGAGAGAGAGAGAGTGTTTAGTGAGAGAGAATGTGTATATTAAAATGAGGAAAGAGAGAGTGAAATGGGGCTTTTACCTACGGAAGGACTAGTTTGCCAATTCTCAAAGTGTAAGGTAAGGATAAGTGAAAATATCCACGGGGGACCAAACTTCGTAATTTAGGAAGTCATTCATAAGTATTAGCCGGGACACATTGAGGAGCGGACTCGAAAAATTACGAAACCTCGCCATACGTTCACGAAATCATTTTTCCATAAAATGAGTATTTATTTGACTATCTTCGCAAGTAAAATACTTGAATAAATCAAAATGATTTCTGAGCTCCACAGTAATTAATCGGTACATTGTGTCTAATTTCACGTTTCGCGAGAATGCTTTCGGTTTTCCGTCACATGAGCTCGGGGAAGTTCGTAAATGAGAAACCGACCAATTTCTTTGAAAAATAAATATCTGGAAAATGGCGGGATGTTTATAGACTTCCCTCCTTAGCGGAATAAGCGTCCTGCGATTCAATTGAGGATATCCCTTAGATTTGGAAAGAGGTATAGATATTTTCTCAAGATTCAATTTTCACGTTCTCAATTGAGATGTTTCTTAGAGTTTCCACCGAGTCGGTAACAATAGGAAGCGACTTTGCTCAGGTCATTTGACTTCACGGTTTTCGCTTTCGATAGGTTCCTCAACCGCGGCAGGCGTTCGTCGATATGGATATCTTCCAGCAAAGACAATAATCGTTTTCAACATGAGGCATTGCCTCTGATTACGCACATAAAAACGTCATGAACAGCTAAGTTCGGATGGTAGCTCGAGGCTCTAAGCCACTAGTCTAACTCTAGCAAGAGTCTTAACAAGGATCAACACAACAAAGATTAAACTTTCCACGTTTACTAAACGTATCACACAATCCATGGTGAGATTTTTAGCATAGCTTCGTCTCCAATCATGGAGTCTCAAAGGTTTAGGTCATTCATTCATCGTAGCTTTTCGATGATCGTGGCGGTTTGCATTCCGCTTTTGATTTAACAATCTCTGGCGATTCATGAATAATAGTTTAGGATAGCAAGTTGGGTACTTCCCACTTGAATCGACGAAATTTTTGGCGAAAATTTTCAACCATGAAATACCTCATTACAACGTGGCTATGGTTATATGAGATTTCCGACCAATGGGAGGTGTCTATCAACAAGTGTCGAAATCGATCACGCAGTCATAACATGTCCTTTAAATAATTCTTTCCTCATGCCAACAGTATATGGATGGTTTATCCATACTCATACCAAGACACATTCTCATGGCTCTTGAAGTGATTACTAGAAACTTGATGTGAAACGACTTGTGGAACAAAAGTTGCTAAATTTATTTTGTAATGCTTTTATTAAATAAGGTTTTAAGCGACAACATGGAATGGTTCCAAATTAAGTTTTTTTTTTTTTTTTTGTAAATTCAAAAGTTGTTTCTCAAAATAATTTCAAATACCTTAGCTTTTGTAGATGATGAATCAATTTTTGTTTTTCTTAGCATGTTTCAAAACAAAGCGTTATTTTACTCCGAAAATTTGGTTTATTTTCGAAAACATCGGTTATCTTTAAGTTTTCAAGGGAGTAAATAGTTTATAAGGAAATTGCGGTAAAGTTTATGAAAGGTTAAGTAAAACCACTTCATTGAGTAAGAAGAAAATATTTCTATTAAGATAAATCGTAGTTTTTGGTTTTGTGTTAAAACACTTAGTAAGGTGATTGTTAAAACGACTTACAGGTAATAGAAAGCGATTTATTGTATTTATAGGTAGTAGTGAAATCGTAATTAACCTTGTGATATTTCGGTAATACAACAATTCAGGTTGTAAGATAACTTCATGAAATAATTTGTAAAATAGCTTATAAGAAAACAATTTATTGTTTGTCCAATAGAAAGAAGATTTAGTAGTTCAATTAATAGGGTGGTAGTAAAATACTTAGTACGGTAAAGGCAAAATAGTTTGTGAGGTAAGAGTACCAAGTTTTTATGTTTTCATCAGAACAGATGGCTAACACTGACTCACTAAAAGGGTAAAATAGTTTAATAGACCGTAATATAACTGGAAAATTTGTAATATAGTTCATAAGTTGTTATCGCAATTGTTTGTTGTTTTATAAAACAATAGTAGGGTAATGAATCGATTCATCCCATTATAAGAAAATAGTTGGCAAGGCTTTAGTAAGGTCGTTGATTACAAAGTATTAGTAAAGTTGCAAAATTTTTTGGTTTAATGGCATCATAGTAAGACTTTTTAGTAAAGCTGACCGTGGAAATGGTCGGTAAAATATTTAAAGCGGTTTCGTTAGATAAGAACCGAGTTTACTATTTCATAAGAGGGTAGTAGGCCGGACGTTGGTATTCCAAAGGGATGAGTGAAAATTGGGGTTTGTTCTAGAAAAGTGGCTTGAGTTGCAAGTTGACTCTTGGTATATTTTTAGATCTTTTGATGCGTTCATTTGTATTTATGTTTTTAGCGAAGGGTTCCCTTTGTAGATGTCGAGGTGTGTGGTTCCTAGAATGGCTAAAGATGTAATCCGTTTCATCGCTTGAGTACGAGTTTTAGGGTAGATGTACGTTGTTATCGCAATAGATGGCGAGATTACTTCAATCTCAGCATATGAGGAATAATGATAGGTTGGGTTATGAAGGCGTTGGTTGCAATGATCCCGTAATAAAGGTTTAATGATCCGATGCAAGAAGGCGATAAGTCGATGGGACGAGAAAGCAGAGACATGGCAATGTAGCAACCCAAAATAAGATCTAAACCTAGAGTAGCGATGGTAGTAATTAAAATTTAGTTAGTCGCGCGTAATGTGCTAAGCAAGTCTAAATGGTAGTAGAATCATTAACTCGCATCATACACGTTTTCTTGGTTATGTGTATCGCTCGATGAAATCTCATACATAACTTAGGCACGGTGGTAGCCCGAAGTGGTGGCGTAAGTGGTCCATTCAACATGGATCCTTTGTGATGTCCTTCTGTGAAGTGGTAGTGTGCATCATCGCCATACAAATCTCCATACGTTGCTAGTAAGATGTGAGCCTTGGTAAGGTAGTGGTGTAAAATTGTCAGTTTAGAGAGGTAGTAATGAGAAAGGTGTTCCACTTAGGAGAAAAGTATCGTAGCGAGAAAATGTTGTGACATCAGTGTGTGATGACTGATGTGTAGGATTAAACCTTTATAACTCTTATGATGTAAATTTTTCTCTTTTTAGAAGTCAATCAGGAGGTCAACTGGACATAACACTATTATAACTACTTTCAGTGTGCAACATTCACCTCGAGTGAGACATAGGTGATCAGGGCTATATCTCACTGTCCTGGTTGAATATAGGTGATCAAGCTATATTCACCCGAGGTTCAATGAATCTTGCAATGCTTAGCTTAGTTATACTAGTAACATGCCTTGATGTCTTTAAAGTTTGGTATATGAGGATGGAACAAATATTTCATTTATGTGGGGAGAAGGCGTATGCGAGTGTACGTAAACATGCATATAAGTAAAGCAATCATAGCTAATAGTGAGGTTAAGTTGTCGGTAATAAAACACATATCTTATCAAAGATGACTTCACGAGTCATAAGGTAGAACTGTCGGCTTGGCAAAGCGGGGCATGGCGGTCATAGGATTAAGTTTTGTAAAAGTGGTTATAGTCTAGGTTTGAAAATTTACCCAGTTCTCTATAACTGCCTCCTCGATGCCATTTATATGCACCCAAAATGGTTTGCGGAAGAAAAGTTTTTGGATGCTACTCAATTGGATCATAACACAAGTGAAAATTAGCCAGCTTTTAGTAAGATATTTCATTTATGATAGTAAAAGCGAGTTTACAAGGTTGAATTATTGTTGGAAAAATGGCCCATTAATAAAATGTGGTCCCCATAATTAAATCGAGTCATCTATGACCATACCGTACCAATGCCAACGCCTCGAGTTAGCTATACTTTTCATCCCACGAAAATACATGCTAAAAAGTCAACACAATGGTTGAGTAGATTCATAGGTTTAGTAAATAGCAGTTGATCACAAGATTTTCAAGTTTAAGATAAGCCATAGGCTAGAACTTGTTTCACGTAAAAGATAGTTGATATTATTACACTAAGCTCGCTGACACCAAACTAGCGCATACACCTAAATTCTGGTGTAAGTAAATAAAATTTGCCCCTCTGAGATGTAATAGCCAATTACATAGAGATACAAATATAATTGCGCCCGGTTAGCACCGATATTAACCGAGTGGGTCCGTCAATTCCCATAGTACTATCCGCGATATTTGCGTTCCTTTCATAAGTGATTAATGGTTCATGATGTAGGGGCTTTTGGCAAACCACTTAGGCGAGTCATAATATCAAAGGAATACGACAAGCAGGTTTTCGAGCATTGTGATCATAAGCAGTAGTAGCATGTATTCTCCCCAAAGGAGTTTATGAAGCAGTTAAAAGAGTAAAAATGGGGCTATGAACTCTACCTTAGTCTAGAAACAATGCAAGGATCG
>OU343216.1:61870304-61917949 GCA_910596185.1 Chrysanthemum makinoi | reverse complement strand
ACCCTTATTACCCTCACCTCTCACTTTTCCCAACATCCCATATTCACCCTACAATTTCACTAAATATCATATTGGGTCCTTGGTCTTTGTCACAATACACCTTTGGTCCTTTAAGTTAAAATAACAATACAAGTCTAAATCCTCAAGTCCAAATCCAATAATCCAACCATCAGGCCCAATCCATTTATATTACCCGGCCACGTTATGATTTATCCTAACCCGGATCACCCTTTTATACCCGTTATCCAACCCACTGACCCGCCTATTACCCGAGTCAAACAAACCCACCCAAGTCAAATTAAATAAAATAAACCCACCTTTAACAGGCAACGAGCGCCCCAAGTAATACCCATTTCCGCTTTGTTTTAACCATCCATCACCCAATTACCCACCATTTACCCCAACTTAAGTAACCTTCTGGAAGCTCTGACAACGTGTCAGTTAGATGGTGTCATTGGATTGCCAAGCTGGAGGAATGGGGAGACTCTATTGGTCTAAACACCTCATCCTAGTGATCCAAGGGCCAAGAATTGATGAGATGACAAAGAGAGGAATGAATGGTCGAGATTAGAGCTCTAGGAGCTTCTGAAAGGCATCCCAAGCTCTCTCATTCATCAGCTTTATAATCCCCTTTCAAGTCACAATGTATCTTGTCCAATTCCTATTGTCTTAAAGGAATTTTGACCTTTTAATTTCCTGTTTATTTATATGTTTTCAGTAGTTAATTGTCTTGTAATCTCAGATTTAAATTGTAGCTTCAATTCCTTTAATTTAACTTTCACTTTTAATTGATAAATCATTGTTGGTAGTTCTAAGCACCATCTGTTTTAAGCTCTCATTTCACCCTTCAGGCTTAAGCTCACATAAGCTTGTTTCAACATTATGTAAGCTTGTTATTGCTTTTAATTTGATCTTAGATCTCAGTTTTAGAACAAAAGTCAACATAAGTCAAACCAAAAGTCAAATTGATTTCTAGAGTAAAACCTGTTTCTAAATTGTTAAACAGTTGATTTTGATGTTCATTGGTTCATTTTCAATTGATTCGATTTTTATTACATCAAGGTTTAAGAGTTAATTGCATTTTAGTAGTTATAAGGAGTGTTTGGATTGGTAAAAATTTTAGTTTAAAATGGATTTGGTCAGTTAAGATTGGTTAATATAAGTTCATATTCTTGTTTCATTGATTTCTAGATCAAAGTTTTAAAGAGTTTCAAAGTTGTTGGTGATTTCAGTTTATAAGTAAATCTGTTAAAACCATGAATCATCGTCCCAAGGGCGATCATTCATTAGCTTATTTCATGTCTATTAGCAAGATCAGTGGGTCAGTTGAAATGCTTGTGCTTGTTCTTAAGTAGATCTAGTCTATCGATTTTAGCTCATTTGCCATTTAGTGCTTTTGCTTGCTTAAATGTAGACACATTGGTAGTGCTTCTTGTTTTCTTTGCATAACGTTTATTAAAGTACTTTATCATTTGAGTTTATCTGCTATTGATAGTTACTATATAGGTCTAGTAGGAGTATTTAGGATCTCTTTCATCTTTAGTAACTCAGCTTTAGCCCTCATAGCTTATTTTAGGTCCTAATCTGGCCTTTAGGTAGCTTAATGGGGCCTGTGCTTATTTTACATTTGCGTATATGTTGCATCGGCAGTCTTGATCATATAATACATTTTGTTGTCTTTGATCTATAACTTTCTCATCATAAGTCCTTATGAGCTGATCTTTTAGATTTAGAATCTCTGCTAGGTGGGCTTGAGATCTCCACTTTTAGTTTTCATTTGACTTCTTCTTGAATAAGTCACAAAATTTGTACTAATATGCGGCTTAAGCTTGAGTGGGGTCGGTCGATCAGCTTTGCTTATTGAGCAGTTAGTCTAAATCCTTGGTAAATTGATTATTAGGTATTAGGAGTAGTTTTAATAAGTTGCCTTAGGGTAGTTATAGGATATTTTAGCTTCTGTAGTAAGTTGGTGCAAGATAGTGCTTATTTGCTTATTTACCTTAGCTTATTCCCATTTCTTGCATTCTGACCCTTGTTTCCTTCACATAGGGCCATGTTTTTATAATTTTTATAGCTTTAGAATAAGATTTTAGAATTTCCCTGAGATTTTCATAATTTTTGGTCACATCACTATTTTCTTTAATAAAAAGCAGTTTTAATCATTTTAAAATAGCTTTTATTGCAAATAATTGAGAAAAGTTCCAAAAATAATTTTCAATTTTCTCAGTTTAAGATAAATATAAAAAGCATAAAAATATTTTTCCTTATTTTTCTCCTTTTATTTGGTATTTTCATAATTTAAATTAGATTTAAATAGGTTTAAATTCATAGAAAATAGGAAATTAATCAGAAAATTACAAAAAATAGTTTTGAAAAGTCTTTAGTGATATTTTAGATTTTTGAAAAGTGATTTCATAATTTTCCCATTTGTTTTGATAATTTTTAGATAATTAGTTTTATTGTTAAAGTTAATTATTAGTTTTTAATTTAAATAAAATCAAGAAAATTCCTAAAAATTAGTTTTAATTCATAATTAGTTTTCTAATATCATTTTTAGCATAAAAGTAATTTTAGGTTATTTTTAGGATCTAGATTAGACGTCCTTGCTTTTTATTCGCGTTTCGTTTAAGTTTCGTATTTGCGTTTTAATGTAGAATTGCTAGTTTGCCTTAATTCTTAGGATTTCCCGTAGATTAGATGTTCCATTTACTTTTCTTATCCCGTAGTTTAGATAATATCATCTTATCCCTTTCTCATTCAATCCGATTATTGAGGCGTGAGTTGGAAATTCCATTCAACCTCGATTCGAACGATCTCGGTGCTCAAACCTTACCGCGTTTGAGTTACCCTCTACTACTTCTTCTCTTCTATTATTGATCAGTGTCTAAGCCGTTTTAAGTTTCTTACGGTTAGTCATTCACAAGTGGCTAGCTTGTGTGAGCAAGCTTGACGTGTCTTTAAGCTGACATATCAAGTGGCAGAATGCGGATATGTCAAAACAACATAAAGATAACCAAATCGGAAAAAAAAACCGAGCGAACGCGAGAGATAAAGAGTGCTAAAGCTGAACGGAATGTCAAGAGTTGAGCATCGTGAAGATTTTTATTTCTCTAAGGATGATTTTTAGAAGATATGATCAAGATTGAAGAATTGTCAGAATCAGTCCCTCTACTTTGAGTATTGAGGAATAGACCCTTGAAGATTCAAAAGTTGCAAATTCAGCCCTTGGATTATTTGAGAATGACAACAATGGCCCTTGGAAGATATTTTCAGAATTTACACCTTTGGCCCCTGAAAATTCAGATTGTGCAACTTTGGTCCTTTATAAGCTTATAAGGTTACATTATCAATCCAAATCCAATCCATTACCACTTAAGCCCAAAATATGAACAAAGCCCAACCATTATATTACGGTCAATCCAATCCCCAAAACCACGATTTAATATCCAACCGTTTACCTATCTATACCCGGTCAAACCACCCACACCCATCAAACCCACCTTACGGTCCAAACATAAACGAATTATATTAAAAAAAAAAACCCAAAAATTAACCCGCCAAAACAAACCCCCAAACCCAGATGCACATGAACCCTAAATACCCCTGATCTTAATTGGCTACAATCACTTAAATTGAGGGTATATCCAGTAATATCATCGACACACGACTACGGATGCCACGGCGAATCTAAGTGTGTCAATCCACCCAAATCCTCACCTCTGATTGGCTAGTGCAACGTGGTATACATGATCCAAGGGGTGAAATTGATTGGTGATGTGTGGGATTTGATCAATGGTCAATAATCGCCAAAAGAAACACACATTTGAGCCTTACGGATCCTTTTCGGGCTCAAGCTCTAGTATAAATAGCCCCCTGATTCACGTGAGAAATCCAAGTAGTGTAGAAGTAGAGTAGTAGTACTTCCTCTGAGTAGATTATAGTTTATAAATGTTTTCATTTTATTCATTTCTAATATTTCAAGCATAGTTGTATTCAGTGATTTTTAAGTAATAAAATAGTTTTAGTTTCAATTTCATTTAAATACCATTGTTGATTTAAGTTTTTCAATTAGCTTATCAGTATTACATTTAAGTGTTTTAAGCTTGTGACTCATCATTTCATCTTGTTTACTTACTTTAATAAAATCAATAAAAATCAGAAAAATCTTTTAAAAATAAAAAATATATATATGAATTCTTTTCAAATTTATTTGAGTTGGTTATGATATTATAAAGCTCTTTCAATCTTACTTATAAGCCCTTTAAGGTCTTATCTACTCTTTCACTCAGATCCTACTATCAAATTCTCATTGGTCAAATAAAAGTCAAAGTTCTAAATAATTGGTAAAAGCTGCTCTGAATTGCTTTGCTATGGATTTGGATTTGGGTTAGCTTAGCTTTGATTTGGGGTTGAGAACAGGTTAGGATAGTGGTTACATTGATCTCATAATCATGCCATTGTGGCAGGACTTCTGATAAGTGTGTTCATCCGATTTCATAAGCAGTTTAAGTGGCATCTTGTTCCTTTGATAGTTATAGTTGGTATTATTGCACCATTTAGCTCTATAATGTTAATCTGGGTTTGTTTGGATAATGATTTTAGGATAAATCTGTGATTTAGAGGTGTTAACTTGCATTTCAGTTTTCAAAAGGGTATTAGGATTAGAGCACAAACTTGTGCTATAGGTTAATTTGTTGATTAAACTTGGTAGGTTTAGTGCCTTTAGGATAGTTAAACTCAAATCAGTTCTTTTATTGCATCACGTATGCACCTTAAGTCAAAATTCATTTGAAAGCTGCTTGAATATCCACATCAGTTTGAATTAGAGTAAGATATTTTGCATTTAGGCTTAGAATCAGTTAGGTTAGTATAATCTCAATTCATTTCATCACTTCACATCATTTTTATTCCATTTAATTAGCTCTCAAGTTCATTTTAGTCAAAAATCTATTTACATCAATGCAATTAGTCAAAATAACAAACTCGAGTTTTCATAAAACTTTATGGATTTTTAATGAATTCACTTCGATCCAAAAGCTGTTGAAACTCTGGGATTTGCAAGTTCAGTTGGTCAAGGTTTGAAAGTTGATTTTTGTGTAATTTTTAGAAACTTTTATAAGCATTAAAGCAATGTTCAATAAGCCCCTATCGCCTGTTCACACTCATCATAGCGAGTGTGAAAAAGGCTTGGCTATTTGAGAACTCATTTAGAGCTCATTTTAGCAAATTAGGGTTTGAATTTTGGTTTAGAGGTAGATTGGTTGGTGTTCTTGAGGGTCACAATTCAGTTTCCACAAAGCACTTTTGATAAGCTTGTAGATAAGCGCAAGGTAGAAGGTCAAGGCCGCTTTGGAATCACCATTTTTAAGTTGGAATCATAGGATAATGCTTATAGCTTGTTAGGATTAGCTTAATTAAGTTGGAACTAGCTTATTTTAGTAGAATATAGCTTCTGAGAAAGTTTGGTAGCTTATTGCCTTTGTTTAGCTTATTATATGTAGCTTATTTAGATCAGTTTACACTACAGTTTCATTTTCTCACACATAAGCTATAGTTTTATGTTTTCATAGATTAGAATAATATTTTTAGATTTTCCTGAATTTTTCATAATTTTTCATCATTGTTTACTATTTTTCCTATTTTAAAGCAGTTTTAGGACTTTTTAAATAGCTTTTAATACAATTAAATCAGAAAACTTCAAAAAATAAGTTTTCATTTTTTTCAGATTAAGAAAAATATAAAAAGCCAAAAAATTATTTTTCCATAATTTTCCTAGTTCAAATTATAATTTTTAGCAATTTAATTAGTTTTAATTAGTTTTTAATTCCAAATAAATCAAGAAAATCCTAAAAATTAGTTTTAAATCTTAGTTAATTTTTAAATATCATTTTTAGTTTAAAAGTAATTTTAGATCATTTTTAGGACTTAGTTTAGACTTAGTTGCATTTTATTTACGTTTCATTTATTGCATTTTAGTTTTATTCGCATATTTAGGATTCCCCGTAGTTTCCCTTTTACGCTTCCCTTGCCCCGTAGTTTAGAAAACATCAAATTATCCTTTTTAACACATTCAAATCCGATGTCGCGACGTGAGTTGAAAATTCCATTCAACCCTCGTTAGGAACGATCTCGGTGCTCAAACCTAACACGTTTGAGTTACCCACATACTACACACTTCTATTATTGATTTTTATCAAATCAGTCATTCAATAATGGCATGGGTCTTTAGATGAAGTTCGAATAGAAGTTCTACTCTTCTTTTAAAAACATGTCTATCAACACTCACATATCTAAGATACTTTTGATTCATACATGGGTTAACTTCAATCAATGATTCACTCTTTATATTCATGTCATTGATTGAGGGAGAATATTCACTCTATTCATGATATTATGCCTTATTATATCCATGATATTATGCCTTATGCTTTATGAGGATTGAGTATCTCTTGAATGCATATTTCATGTGCCATTTGCTTGGTTATTATGATCTCAGTACTCTAGATAGCCGTTGCATGTTACTTAGAGTGATTTAATCTGCCATATTATGTTCTAATATGTGGTATGTGGTATGCGGTTTGTATAAGTTTTGATCATGATGCTACTTGTCTATAGGATTTGGATATGCGATTTGTCTATGTTATGCTTTGCATGCGAGTTGTCAAGTTCAAGGACTTAAAGTGTCAATTCTGCTATCGTGCTCTTAGGTATAAGTAATGCGGTTTGTCACTTTTAGTCAAACCATTATACTTCTTGGTCAAACTTTGCAAGTTTTTTTCTCTCTACATCATTCTAAGAAGCGATTTGGCTTTCTTGAGATCTTGTGGTAGGTTAATTGATCATGCTACACATGTATTTGTCAAGAATCGTGTTTGTATCATTCTTTTAACTAACTTTCACTCGTAGATTCCCTCACTCATAATTTTTGCTCTTTCGACTTGAATCTGCAACTAGGTTTGTTTCTTTCTCGTTAATATGCTAATGTTGTAGGTTTTAAATGGGATGTAGAGGGAGATCATGATTATGTCTTGATGATTTCAATATGTGCCTATAATGTATCAAGGTGACTTGGGGATGTGGTGATTTAGAAGTTTTTGGTGATTTGTGATTTAGTGTGTTGTTGAGTTAGGATTTGGTTGCGTGATTGCTTTATCTAGATAGGTGTGTTTCATCTTTGTGGAATCCATATGCTAGAATTACCTATGGTGTTTAAGATAATGGAGTTCCTGGTATCTCGTTGTATTTTCTTGAATGCGTTTTGTCGATTAGTTGCTTGAATGCGCTTTGTCTAAGTAAACTATTACATGCGATTTGTCCCATATAATCTGGAAAAAGCAAATTGTCATTTTATAATAATTGATGCGATTTGTCGTATCAATTGCTTAATGCGATTTGTCTCTTTACATTCCGTATGCGATTTGTCATAATCTTCTAGATGAATGCGTTTTGTTGTGTGCGATTTGTCCCATGAATTTTGGCGTGCAATTTGTCTCTTTACATTCCGTATATCGATTTGACATCATAAACTTCTAGATGAATGCGATTTGTTGTATGTGATTTGTCCCATGCGTTTTGACGCATGCGGTTTGTCCATAATGATTTGATAAGTGCGATTTGTCCCATGCGTTTGAATGCGGTTTGTCCATAATGGTTTAATAAGTGCGATTTGTCCCATGCATTTTGACGTATGTTGTTTGTCTATAATAATTTGATAAGTTTGATTTGTCCCATGCTTTTTGGCGATATACGGTTTGTTGAATGTACTTTGACATATGCGACTTGTGCCTTGACCTATGCGCTTTAACTATATGCGATTTGTCTTATCTTGGTTGTCCATATAATGATTGACTCTATGCAATTTGACCTACATGTTGTATCCTTCATTATATCACCTTGGTCATTGTGTGTTAATTGTATACTTGCTATATGTCTGTGCATTTACCCATCGTTCATTGTCAATTCTCTGTGATGTTTGTGTGTGTCCTACACTTAATATGTCTCTGCCTCATATGCTTAAATCACTAACTTAGTGTCTAAGTTGCAATAACAAAATTCCGGATATTGCTTGTTGTTGTATGTGTGCTCTCTGACAGAATTACAATGGCAGGCACAACCTCCTCTGAGAACCTTGCTACCACTACACCACCCACTGTACCTACCGATGAGGAACTTCTTCCATATGAGGAATGGGTGGATATTGCTAAAAGCAACTGCTTTGTGGATGTGGATAGAAACCAAGCTAATCCAATTTACGAATTCTTTGTTGACATTTTGAAGAACACCAACTTTTGGTGCTTTAACGCGTCTTGGTGCGATTCCTTCCATTTACTTGCAACAATCCGGAACACTTTAACATGGGATAAGATCACAGCTACATACACTTGTAAACTTGAAGATAAATGGTATGACATCACCTCAGATACTCTTAGGGAGGCTCTTCAAATCACTCAAGAAACCCGCCAAATCCATTCGTCACACCACCCACAGCTGAAGAGCTAATTGACTTTGTTAATGAATTGGGATATCCAGAGAAGATTACAAAGGTCTCGGCGGTCATCAACAATGAAGTGTATCAACCATGGAGAGCCATCATCACTATTCTCAACATGTGCTTGACCGGGAAGACTTTGGGGTTTGAGAGAGCGAGGGCTCCAATTCTACAAATTATGTGGGGGATAGTTAAAAGGGTAAACATCGACTTCGCGAACGTATTTGGGAAGAATTCACTTTGGCTGTGGACACATTCATCATTGACAGACAAAACTTTATAAATCAAGTCAAAGGAAAGAAATCCAAAGACAAGAGGGTGATTCCCGGCATAAGATTCTCAAAGATCATTATCCAGCACTTTCAGCAGATACATCGGTTTACTCCAAGAAGTGAGTCAGTCCTTCATGAAGCATTTGATGAATTTGTGCTTGGAAACTTGAAATTTATTGCCAAAGGAGTGAACAAAGAGGTTTTTGGAATGCCAATACCTAAAGCACTTCTCACGAAAATTAAGAAGGTGATTGCTTCAAGAAACACATGAAAAAGGCCTCCAACATTACTGTTGATGACACACCCAATCCCACTCCCACACAACCCAAATCTACAAAATCTGTGCCACAAACCAAATCATCTTCGAAGTATACTCATTCAAGTCTCCCTAAGAAGAGGCAAAATAGATCAGAGACTGCTGATTCACCACCCCAAAAGCAAAAAAGGAAAGAAGAGATCTTTGGAAAGGGGAGGGAAAGGTAAAGGGTCCTAGGTACCGGAGAAAGAGATGACTTTAATGGATGAAGACAATGCTGTGCTCCAACAAGGCATTCAAGAGAGTCGCAAAGTCTTGATATGTCTCAAAGACACCATTGAAGGGGTTAGGATACAGGAACCAGAAGCTGTACCACACCAAACCACTCCCGTCCTCAAGGCAAATGTAAAGGAATAGGCGGAGAAGAAGCGGAGCAAGCGGCTCAGATGTTGTTAACCATTTCCACTCCCACTCCAAAGACTACAACCAAATTTGTGCTCAAGAAACAAAGTGTTGAATCATCATCTACACATGAGCAAATTGAAGTAGAAGAGGAGGACACTTCTACACAGGAAGAGTCTCATGACACCGTGACTGACTCATTGTTAGAGAGTCATGGACATGATGGTGGAGATGTTAGCATGAGTGAATCAGTTCTTCAAGCAAAGGTGCAGACGAAACTACAATGGAACTATACCAGAGACTGAAACTTAGCCAACAAATACTGAAGGTCAAGACATACAGATAAAAGGAAATGAACTGTTGCAAGAATCACATTCCAATCTTCAAGATGTACAAAACCAAGATCTGATGAACAAATACAACTTGAAGAAGTGAATGTATCAACAGGCTTACTATCTTCTCTAAAGAATCTTGAAACATATTTTACATTTGGTGACCAATTCCTCGTTGGCGGAGATCATCATATGCTAAATTAGAAAAACAGAATGATGAAAAGGAAGAGGTCAAATCCATGTTTTCAGTCACTATTCAACAGATACTTCTCGTCCCTCTATCTCGCACCAATAGTCCTTGTGTCAACGTCGGCTCCACGCATCCACACTTCCTCTACTCACCCCTGGTCAACCACACTTCCACCACCCATCATCTCTGAATCTACAAAAGCGTGATCACACCTCTTGTCATCAAGTGAATGACCACATGCCACACCACCAACATCACCACCTCCCAAAACAATGAACAATTTCTAGAAGAGGCTATGAAACAAATTGAAGTTCTTGAGAAGCACCATCTCACTGAATCATCAAACATCTTGATCGTCATCTATCCAAGCCGAGAGTTTCAATTTTGATACCGAAGTTGCAAATGCCATTAAAGCGGAAGTTAAGGATCGGAAATGGGCGATGAAAGCTCACGCTGCATCGAGGTTTAAGGATTTACCCACTTCGGATATGAGATCAGTCTCTCGATAGAATGTATGACCTGAGATGAGCATAAGGACGAAGTTCACAAGATCTTGTATAAAGCTCTAGGAATCTATCAAGCATGATAATCATTTGTAGTTCCTGGAAGACATTCGTGAAAGGGAGGGAAAGAAGAAGAGAAGAGTTGTTATGCTGGAATCTATGTTTGGGGTTCCAAAATCACCACCACCTCCTCACCTCCAACCGGTGGAGCTGGGTCATCTGGGATTGGTGGATCTTCGGAAATCTTGAAACTCAAAGGCAAACCCACCAACACCACCACAAAACCTTCAAACCAAGCGGTTCATCTAGGTCAAGGGTCTTAGAGACATCTACATGGACCACTGTTGATTCCCTTTACACCCTTCACAGATCCAGAAGAGCATATAAAATGAAGAATCTTACATCGTTCAAGAGTCGATCGAGAAGATGATGAGGCTTCCACCAAACATATCTAAAATATATGAAGAAGAAGATTGGTGGGATGCATATATTGGGCAGCATTAAACCATCTAGAGTTGCACCATCTAAAGATATGACTCAAAGTTTATGGACCGAGGAAAGACACGAAACTCTGAACCTTTATGGGCCATTCGGTCTGACTTGATTGTTCGACAATAACGGGCAACCACCATTGCTGCCAACCATGAAGCCCCTTCGGAAGATTCACTCTTACATATCACTAGTGACATGGGAAGTTTCATTTAATGGTTTTGTGAAAGCAGGGAATCCGTCAATCACTCCAAAATATGTTGAAGGCCTAGCCTTTGAAATTGTCAAAGTATTCCATTCGATGCGGTCATCTTCAATACCAAATGGAAGAATGCCACAAGATGTTGACTGATCAAGTAGATGAGAATATCAGTCGTTTCAACATCAACAATCCTCTTTCTCTTAGTGGTGAACGGACGAAGACCATTCAATCAGATTTATTCTTCAATAAAGATCTGGACTATCTACGAGCTAATACTCAAGGAGAAGAACCAGTTATCTATCTCTCTAAGATGAAGGCGGAAACTTACTTTGATCAGTCTTGAGCAATGATGGTACCGACCATTTGCGGTGACAAAAGAACATGAATATGACATTACTTGCTTCATACGGGATTTCTCATTGGTGGTTCAAAAATTCTACATTGAAAGACATGGTGTGAAAAGAAAAGAGAAAGCCTTGAGCTGTTCTATCTAGCTGCGAATTCTAAGTGTGGTCGTGTAAATCTTCCCAATTTATGGTTATGATTATCGAAGAAGATTTTCCTCGAATATAGTGACTTGAAAGACCATGTAATAGAAGAAAACGATTTCAAGCACTTGTTCCCAAGTGATTTTGAAGATCTGTACCTTTTGAACCTTCAAGGGCACCTTGACCATCTGCCGTTCGGTGAAAGAAGTCCCTTGCTGCTGATCAATCTATGGATAAGGGATTAATGATTCGACAGAGTAGGTGGCTTTGTTTGAGATGGAAAGCTACGGACTGGGTCAATCTCACTAGACCTCAATGGGAAGCCACATGATATGAATTCAAACACGACTACTCAGTGATTGACACTCCCAGGCAGATTGTCTTTACAAAAAATATATGGGTCAAGGATGCTCTGAGATTGTTCGAGCTATATAAGTTCATGATGGTACTCTAAGATTGTTGAAGAAGAATCGGATTCAAAGGTCAAAGAGTTTAAGCTTAAGATGAGTCCAAGGAACAACACGAGGTTTGGGCCGAACATGATGTGAAGAGGTGTGAATATTTCATTGCTGCTATCGGACGAAGACTTAAGACAAAAAAGATCTTCATGACCTTAAAAGTTTTGTGGGAGGAGAATACGTGAAGGACACTACAAGCTACTCAGGAGAACAGAATGAAGATATCTTCTTGTGTAGCTATTTTGTATAACTCTAGTGTGTAATGTGGTGGCTTTACTATGAACAACAATAACTATAGTGTATATGGTCTTGATAGGTTATGGCTTGTAGTTTCCCTCTTGTACTAAAGAGAACATAGTAGTGTTTTGTTTGATCAAATAAAAGCGGACACATTTTTCTCCAAGAAGGTTTTTACATATTTAAATCACTTGAGATCCAAAATCTCAAAGGATTTGAAATTTTTGATCGGGGAGAAAATGTGATATAAATATGCAATCTGATAAAATGTGATCTTTAAGTCTCAATAAATTGGCATCTCTCCCCATATGTGCTAAATCTTTTCGAATATCGAAGCACATGTTGAGGGGGAGCATTTCAAAAGGTTAACAAAACTATCAAGGTACTAAAATATAATATTCTTTTCACAAGGTACCTTGATTGTAATTTTAAGTGGTTTCATTGGCTACCATGATCGTGAATTTTTCTTCAATATCCCCCTACAAGCTCTAAACTGTATTATAAATTCTTGACATCAAGGGGGAGCAATCTTTAGAAAACCACATCCTTTCCCAAAATATTTTCAACAAAGTATTTAAAATACTAAATTTGATCGGGAAGTGATGTTGATCATTTTAGAAAATGTTGATCAAAGAATTGAATCCTTCTTAATCTAAGATTTCTTAGTCCTCTTGCCTCCATGTGCTAAAAAAATTTCAAATATTTGATGCATGTTGAGAGCGTTCTAAAATTTCAAAAACAATCCAGGTACAAAATACTTTGATCTTGCATTACAAGTACCTTGATTGATTTTCAAACGGTTTTCAATTGGTTTCAATGGCAGAAGAACAATACCAAAAAGACTGACCAAATTTACTTTATGCATGGAGATATAAGGATGGTTAGGTTAGGTATTCGTTCCATCAGTCTTGAAGGATCTACCGGGGACAATCCACTAGATAGTATAGATGTCCTTAGGTATGATGAAAAAAAGGAGAAATTTGAGAAACGGGAAGAGTGTGGTAGGACAAAAGCTAATCTGGAATAAACCCAACAAGGTTGTAGTTTATGAAATCTCGGTAAGCGAAGGTTGAAGAATGAAAAAGAATTAAATGAGAAAAGGGTGAAAAAAATAGCCCTCCATTTATTCAACCTTAGGGCAGAAACCGGGTTCAATTCATATGCTATTGGTGGTTTTTAAGGTAACACTGGTATTGAAGACAAGACGTCATGGACCAAGTGACGCACTGCACTAAACTTCCCAAGCTACTCAAGTTCCTCTTAAAAGGGCTTGTTTCATTCTCACGGGGAACCTACATAATCTATCAACTTTCTCTTAGAGATTGTTGATATTGAAGAAGGAGACCCTCTCCCTAGTCTCCGGCATAGAAAACCAAAAGTGCACTATTGATTCTAGAGCCAAGAGATCATCAATAAATCTCAATTAGGACACACTATTTTTGAAGACTTGTTGTTTTACACAATGTGGAAATTAAGAATATATTCAAGAGTCCTACGCATTATCCTTGTGGTATTGCCGAACATCAGTGATATATAAAGTATTCACGATGAAGATGGAAATCCTTCTAGAGCCAACATCTAACAAGCTCTAGGTGGGTGACATGTGAGATCTTTCATAAGATCAAGCTTGTGACAACTGGATAGAAACGATGGGGTGATTCAATCTTGAATCAACCTTGGTTCGAAAATGGATTGACGGATACCTTTGAAAACCCGATCGTTGTGCTTATAAAATTCTTTTTGTAGCATCACTGTATTAATAATGTTTCAAAATTAAAAGGATATTTATGATTGATAATTGATTTTCCAATAAAACCTTTGTTGTATTGTAAAACCCTTTATATTAAGCAATACCGCGATTGTTTTCAAATCATTTTTCATCAATCAGTGAATCTCAAATTCGCTGATTCACTCACTCCGTGTTGTCTTCTTTGAGACGTTCCGGTTTGAGAACAGCAAGCGTGCGAAACCTTGTCAAGGATTCTTCGCAATTCTACGATGCGGTACCTCTCTTGATCAAGGGGAACCGTGGGCGTGTACCTCAATTCAAAAAGTGATCGACACTTTCGTGCACTTTTTTATTAAGCGGTTGCTGAGGAACACCGATAGTTGCCGTCGGAACGAAGCGTCTATCCATAGCCGCATGCTCACACATCACGTTCATCTCAAAGAAATCATGATAAATGAATATCTTCATCAAGTGACTCTTATATTTCCACTCCATGCTTCTTTCATCGCAAATGTCATGAATTAACAAAAGCTTCCACAATTTTGATGAGAAAGATATCATGATCGAATGTGAGCATGTGGTCCAAAAGTCACAACTTCACATGTTGGCAATCCTACATCGGATAATTTATAGATTATGTATTGCGATGATCTCAAAAGCTCGATCACATATCAAAGAATCATTCAAAGCCATGGAATCACTACTATTATACGATGCTAAAGTTTTTGAAACTACAAAGTCTACGAGCTCGAGCATCAAAGATTATAGATTAATTGCTAGGATTTTTTCAATGTAATTATTGGGGTGACCTCCCTTAGGGGGAGATTGTTAGGATTTAAAAAATCCAAGCTGAAGTGTCAGTCACCCCAACGTATGTTTAGCATATTATAGCTCGTAGATGTAACAGTATATTAGTTAGATTATTAGTAGTATAAGTATCACCGTGGAAGAAGGAGGGGTCTTTACCCACTGTATACATGATCCACAGCCCGAAGGAGGGCGTAGTCATTTGTATAAATAGCCCTCTCCCCACAAGGGAGAGGGTTAGATGTTCATTTGGTAATCTAACCTTTCTTTTGTTTTATCTCTCAAGAACATCTCACTTTCTTTCTCTAGAACTCTAAATCATTCGAACCATTAGTGTGCTTAATTATATGTTTATGAAAACCAATATGTCACAGGATATCATGTTTAGTGTTTGTTTATGTGCTTGCTTTTCAAGAAGATCATAAATCTTCACATCTCGAAGCCGTTAAAAGAATATTTAGGCACATAAAAGGTACAACCCAATTAGGGTTATGGTATCCCAAAGGGACACGGGTATAAACTATTGCATATGCAGATTTTGACCATGTAGGTGATTATATTGATCGCAAAAGTAGTGGTGTTTGTACATGATAAGGTTTTAAAATGTACCTTTTTGAGGGGTCGTTTAAGCCCTTATTTGATCACTTTTGAATCCGTTATTACTTAATATCGTTCCTTTTCACTTTTTAGGTATCTTGAAGGAAAATCTTTGGAATGACACTTACTCGGACGAAAAGGAGCGAATATATGAAGAAAATGGCCAAAGTCAAGAATCGAGACACTCAGTCTTTGGAGCTGAAGGGGCCGTTCAGGCACAAATTAGTGACGTCTTGGACAACTTTATGACAGCTCGAGTAGCAAATTGCTTATTTACAAGTGACCGGGTTTTAAAAGAGTAGGTCGTCGCAACTCGGTGACCTAGATTTAATCCGAGACGACGTCGAGAGACTGAAGGGGCGGCGTCACGCATAAGGTAGCGCCATGCAAAGACTAACGTGGCCAAGATGAAACCCTAATAACGCGCGACCCGCGGCGTCACAAATCAAAGGTGTGGCCGTCGCATTTGTAATCTCTATATATAGAATCGAATTTTTAGTTTTCAGAGGGTAGTCTTTTGGAGTAAAAACCTAAACCGAACCAAGGTTGTCTTGTACAGTATTTTGGGGTTCCATACCCTATCTTACATCAAGATAAGTGTTTTACTTCATCAATTCAATTATGTCTTCAATTACTTGTGTGTATGTGTTAATACAAATAAACCGTAAAAACGTTTATTTATATTTTATGATCTTCTAATGTTTTGTCGATAACAAACGTAAAATAATTTTAACTAAACAAATAAAATACGTAAATAGTTTGATTCAATAGTTTCCAAACACACTTACGTTTTCACATAAAACACTAAAACAAGTATAAGTGTTTTATGATTTAGATACATATGTACAACAACTAGTGTTTACATATTGGGCCAACATATACTTAACTAAGTATATACTAAAATGGGTAAAAACAAGTTTTTACTAAAATGGGTAAAAACAAGTATATGCTAAATGGGTAAAAACTAGTAAATGGTATTGACCCTTAATCCATGGTTTTATATATACCACTTAACCAAGTTCATTGTATCCTTGAGATACATTGTATCTAGATTGAAACCCATGGATCAACCCATAACCCATGACCTATAACCAAAAATACCCATGGGCAAGAGGCGTTCCACGGATCCCTAACTTTGTGCTAGCGGATCCCTTGTGGAAGGGATCCATGGGATCCGGGAACGATAGAAAATTTCCTCTATAAATAGAGCCATTTCTTCCTTTTCTACATTTTGCAACTTTACGCATACCTCCCCAAGTATTATATCTATCTAACCTCATATCCAAGAGATCTATGTAGTTTGTCTTTTGTTTTTGTGTGATTCTCTAGGTTCCTCTTAAAGGCGAGATCACCACTTCTTGAAGTCGAGCAAGTTAATTGGCTCAAGTCCATGAGTTGCCATGCTTCGTCATCATCAAGGCAACTGAGCTTCTCTAGTTGATAGTTCTTTATTCCTCATAGATGTTGTGTTGAAGGCATTAGTGAAGGATTCCGAAAGTGTCAAGACGAAAGCATTAGTGAAAGGTGCTTATCGTCCGTGTTAAAGTATTAGTGGAGAATGCTAAAGGTGTCAAGACGAAGGCATTAGTGAAAGGTGTCTAGCGTTGTGTCAAAGGCATTAGTTAAGGATGCCTAAGAATCAAATCAAGTAGCATTAGGGAAGAATGCCTAGGTCATATAATCGATGAGGTGCATCGTTATACATATAAGTATTTGTTTATTTCCAAGGATGGTGATATCCTTGATGGTGTTGTAACAAGAGTGGATCTCCTTGAGATTAGGTGTTGTGTTGTGATGGGTAGTAGTTCCTCAATAGTAATGGAACTAGGTGCTTAGCCTAGTACCTAATAAAGGGTAGGAGACGTTGTGATAGGATTAGTTCTCCTTGGTGTGAAAGAACTCGGTGGTTAGCCTAGCACGTATAAAGGGTAGCGATGTTGTGTTAGGTGTGGTTGCCTTGGTGTGAAAGAACTTCGGTATTTAGCTTTGTCGGAAAAAGGTGTAGCGACGTTGTGACTTCTCGCGATAAGGAGATTGGTGTAGTGTTCACGAACTCGAGTAAGCGACTTCGGAGTGGAGTAAGGCAAGGAAGGTGTCCTTGTAGCCGAACCACTATAAATACTTGTGTGGTGGTGATGTGCTTCTTACTCTTTATTTTCATTACACGCGTTTATATATCTATCTATCAACGTCAACATGGCTTGTTGGGAATAATCCGTTACCACGGATAGTTGTGGTTTACACTGCTTAGATTAACACTAGTAGTGGAAACGAATTACCACTGCTGGTACATTATTACCACTGCTATTAGATAATGTTTAGTTCAACGCGTCTAGATAAGTATAGAATAGATCTTGTGTATATTCTATAATGTTAGCTTTATACTTATCTTGTAAAGGACTCCTTGTTGTATAAAAGGAGGTCCTAGGTCATTGTCTTAGGTACTTGTCTAATTACATACGTATTACTCACAAAAGCTTCAAGGTGTAACCCTAGTGATAATTAAGATCACTCGTATTATTCATCAATAGTATTGGAGCTTAAGTTTTGTGTTTAATCTGTGTTTATCTACAATACATCATACAATCCATCTTCTAAGTATTACTAAGTAAATTCCGTGTGCTTAATAATATTATACAAAATATCATTGACACAAGCTGTGTGTCCAGATCCATCAAGTGGTATCAGAGCCAAGGTTCTGATATTTTGTTTTAGAAGATCCAATGAATTAGCTTAACCTACTCACTCAATTCAATGGAGATGGAAAACAACCAATCAAACTCTTCTACACCAAGGCTACCTAAGCTCAAACTTAATGAGTTTGAGATGTGGAGGATACTTATTGAGCAATACTTTCTCATTCGGGACTATGCTCATGTGGGAGATCATTCAAATTGGTGATTCTTTCAAGCTGTGACAAGTCTTGTGAAGGTTGGTGAAACAGATGTTGTGAAAGTTTCTATGCTGAATCTAGTATTGAAAAATCTTGCAGGAAGAATGATCTTAAGTCTAGAGTTTGTTGTGATGACTCTTCCTAGAGATCGGATCATTGCATTCACAACGCACATGACTGCTAAAGAAGCGTTTGAAGACATTTGTTCAGTGTTTGGTGGTAATGATGCTACAAAGAAGACACAAAAGACATTGTTGAAGCAAAGTTATGAAAACTTCTCGGCTTCAAGCAATGACTCACTTGATAGCATCTTTACCAAACTTGAGAAGATTGTTACACAACTGAATGTGTTTGGCATTGAGGTAGAAAAGGAAGACCTCAATTTGAAGTTTCTAAGAAGTTTGCCTTGAGAGTTTCAAACTAATGTTCATGCGGGAAAACAAATCGGACATAGAAACAATGAAGCTCAATGACCTTTACAACAACTTCAAACTTATTGAGCAAAGGTTGAAGAAGTCATGGAAACTTGGTACAAGCTCTAGTAGCTTGGCATTGTTGTCAACCTCTATTGACAGTGATGATTCTGAAGATGACAGTGATGATGATGTTGCCATTTCTGGTTCTAAAGTTTCCACTGGTAATGTTAATGTTGCTGTGAGTTCAAAGAAGAAGGTTGCTAGTATTAGAGATCCTACCTTTTATGCTTTCATCTCTACTCAAGTAGATGGCTCTGTCTTAACTCATGAAGACATAGAGCAAATTGATGAAGATGACTTGGAGGAGATGGATATAAAATGGCAGATAGCTCTTCTTAGCATGAGGGCTAGGAAATTCTACAAGAAAATGACGGCAAGCCTATTCACATCAATGATGATGAAAGCTGAGGCTTTGATAAGAAGAAAGTGGAGTGCTTTAACTGTCACAAGTTGGGACATTTTGCTAGAGAATCAGAAGACCAAAGACCAAGGACAACAGTCTACTTGGTACAAGCAAAAGAAGGGACCGGTTGTGGAAGAACCAAAGGAAATGTTGGCTATTGATGGTGTAAGCTATGATTGGAGTTTCATGGTTGATGATCAAGAAGAAGAACATTGATCTGCTCTTGTTGCTCTGAATTTGCTCTTATGGCTTTCTCGACTCGAGGTACAAAACTTTGAAAGTTGTTCTAAAACATGTAGGGCTGCTAGAGAGGTTGAAAGACTTAATGATTTATATTCTAATGAAAGACAAGAGTTGTATACTGCTAATTATCACGTGTCTAACCTTAGGAGAGCTATAGGCGTATTGGAAACTCAACTAAAGCACTATCAAGAAAATGAGTCAAAATACAATGATGATATGATTCTTCTTAGAAGAGAGGTAGAACATACAAAAGTTGTAAATGAAGCATACCAAAAAGAGTTTGAAAAGCTTAAAAAGAAAGCGAGAATGTTAACTTATCTGTTGACACTTTATATTATCAGTCAAAGTCAATTGATAAAATTTGGAATGCTCAAATCATTAATAAAGCTAAGTGATGCGGTATGGGTTATAATACTGATGCCTCCACCACTAAGAGGTGTTCCATCACCTCCAGGTATAGATTTAGCTCAAACAGGACTAGAAGAGTTTAAGGATCTTGAAAGAGAATATGGTCCTTTAAAGGACACAAGCGTGAAAAATGAGAATGAGGTTAAGTATGATAATGATGTTTTTGAGAGTGCTAGTGACTCATCACGTTGTTGATGAGAATGCTAAAAAGAATGTAGAGGCTTCTATCCCAAAAGTTGTCAATACTGTTACAGAGGAACCTAGGAAACCAGTTAATAAACCTAGACCAAGCTGTAAGGTATGCTTTGAGATGTATAGGAATAAGCCTACAGCTCCTAGGGGTAGCCAGAGGAGTTGGAATCATGTTAAATCTCAACAACTAGGTAGTGATTTTGTGATGTACAATAAGGCATGCTATATCTGTGGTAGTTTTGATCATTTACATGCTTATTGTGACTATCATGTTGGGAGAAGGGAAGTCCAGGGAATAAAGGGTGAATTCTAACATGTTTCAAAATAATGTACACCCTAATTCTAATTGCAAAATGGTCCCAAGAGCAGTTCAACTTAGAAGTGGCCTCAAAACATTTGCCACTTGCAAAAACATTAACACTGCTCACCATAAGTCACCTGTTAAAAGTGCAAACTCCAAAACAACTTTTGCAAAATCTGCACAAACAGAGAAAGAAACTTTTCAAGCTAAAAAGGTTAACTATAACCAATAGTGGGTGCCTAAAAAGAAACCAGAGTTTCACTACTCATTCAAAGTTACCACTGCAAGGGTTGTAAAAAGCAAGATAAGGGGGACATGGGCAATCTGTGAAGGCCTCAAGCGTTGGGAATGGAAACTTAAAGGAACTACCTCTACAACCAATCCCAATGGTGTATCAATGACCTTTGATAGATTTAACTATATTGATACAGGAGGCAGATCCAAGTCAATCATGGCTTGGGTCCTCAAAAAACTAACTCTTTACTCTTATGTAATGCGGGAACATCCAAGGACAAAAAGATCGGATCAAGGATATCTGAGATAATGGGTGTTCAAGGCACATGATTGGCAACAAGTCCTATCTTTCTAATTTTGAGCATTATGATGGACAGATATGTGGAGTTTTGGAGGTGGAGTAAATGGAAAAGTTGCTGGTAAAGGAGGTATCAAAACTGGTAACTTGGACTTTGAACCTGTCTACTATGTAAAAGAGCTAAAGTACAATCTTTTTAGCGTGTCACAAATGTGTGACAAGATGAACCATGTTCTTTTTACCAAAGATATGTGTTTTGTTCTCTCTAAGGATTTTAAGATGCCTGATGAAAGTCAGATTCTTCTTAAAATTCCTAGAAAAGGCAATCTCTATAGCTTTGATATGAACAACATTGTAGCTAAAGATGATTATGCTTGCTTGCTTGCAAAGACCACAGTGGATGAATCCATGTTATGGCATAGAATACTTGGTCATGTTAACTTCAAAACCATTAACAAGATTGTCAAAGATGGTTTGGTGAGAGGTTTACCTCAGAAAAGATTTGAAAATGATCAAACATGTGTGGCTTGTCTTAAAGGCAAACAACACAGCTTCTTGCAGTCAAATTTGGTTAACTCTATTGCTCACCCACTTCATATGTTACATATGGACTTATTTGGTCCTACATCGTGGCACTTGAATCTAAAAGAAATATTGTCTAGTGGTAACTGATGATTTTAGCAGGTTTACATGGGTTTTCTTTCTTGGAAACAAGGATGAAACAACAGGCATCCTCAAGATCTTTATCACAGAAAAAACCAATATGATATGAAAGTTAAAATCATTAGGTGTGACAATGGGACGTAATTCAAGAATAGAGTTATGGATGATTTTTGTAGAGATAAAGGTATTAAAAGAGAATTTAGTGTAGCTAGAACTCCTCAACAAAATGGTGTTGCTAAGAGGAGGAACAGGACAGCGATAGAGGCACTGCTAGAACCATGTTGGCGATTCTAAATTGCCAATCACTTTTGGTGAAGCGTTAACACGCATGTTATGTGCAAAACAAGGTTTTAGTGGTAAAGACAAAGAACAAGACACCTTATGAATTATTTAGGGGTAGACCACCTATCCTTGACTTCATGAGACCATTTGGATGTCATGTATCTATTCTAATACCATAGATTATCCGGGCAAGTTTGTGAAAAAGGCGATGAAGGGTATTTTATTGGGTATTCCATGGTTAGTAAAGCTTTCAGAGTATTCAACTTAAGAACCCAAAAGATTGAAGAGAATCTGCATGTTGAGTTCCTGGAAAACAAAGTGAATGTCAAAGGGACTGGTCCAGAAAGATTGTTTGATCTTGATACTCTAACAAATACTATGAATTATGTGCATGTTTCTACAGGAACATCTTCTTTTGATTTTGGAGTTCGAGAAGAGTTTCTTGATGATGATAAACCAAGCAAAGATCATGCAGATGATCAAGATGAATTCAGTCTACCTCTTTGGGACTATGCAGATAATGATGATATACCAAAAGCTGGAGATGCTCATCCTTCTAGTGATTTGGGAAAGGAAGGAGATAGTAACTTGAATCTGAAAATTTTTGAAAGTAGTGGAAATTGATTCCAGGCAAAATGTTTCCAGCAACACGGATGTGGAAATTACAACTCCGATTCTTGAGGAAGCTCAAGCCAATGATGTTGAAATCTCAAATATTCATAAATCACATCCTCTTGAAAATGTGATTGGGGGTGTCTATTCACCTGTGAAGACTAGAAGACAAACTAAGGCTGCTGATGTTCATGGATTCATTAGCAAAATATATGAATCTAAGATTCATGAAGGCAAGAATGAATGTCTCTTTATGTGTTTTCTGTCACAAATGGAGCCAAAGAATGTTTACAAGGTGCTTGAAGATGAAAGTTGGGTGGAAGCAATGCAAGAAGAGGCTGCTCAATTCAAGCTTCAAAAGGTTTGGGTGCAGCTTTGTGATTTGCCTTCTGGCAAGAAGGTAATAGGTACTAAATGGGTGTTCAGAAACAAGACGGATGAAAGAGGAATTGTTATCAGAAACAAAGCTAGGCTTGTGGCTCAAGGATACACTCAAGATGAGGGTATTGATTATGAAGAAGTGTTTGCCCAGTTACTTGCAATGAAGCAATAAGGTTGTTCTTAGCCTATGCATCCTTTATGGGATTTAAAGTCTATCAAATGGATGTAAAGAGTGCTTTTATATGGGCGATGGATAGATGAGGGGTTTATGTCTCACAACCTCCAGGATTTGAGGACCACTGAATATCCTAACAAAGTTCTACAGGGGTTGTTAAAGCTTTGTATGGCTTGCATCATGCACCAAGGAAATGGTATGAAACCTTAACCACTTATCTTCTTGCTAATGGGTTTCATAGAAGTGATAGATCAAACTTTGTTCATCGAGAAAGACAAGAATGATATCTTGCTTGTTCAAGTGTATGTTGATGATATCATTTTTGGATCTACAAAGAGAAAGATGTGCAAAGAATTTGAGAAAGTGATGAAAGAAGAATTCTAGATGAGTTTTATGGGTGAACTCACATTCTTTTTGGGACTTCAAGTACTCTGAGAGCGGATGGTATTTTCATTAATCAAGATAAATATGTGGTGAGATACTAAGGAAGTTCAAGTTCAGCGATGCAAGTCATCGGACACCCTGGAACAAGACTACACATCTACTTGGAAAATAGTGGTGAAGTGTTGATGTGCACATGTGCAGGTCTATGATTGGTTCTTTGATGTATCTTACATCATCTAGACCAGATATCATGTTTGTAGTGTGCGTATGTGCAGGGTTCAAGTTACTCCCAAGTTCTCTCACTTACTGTTGTGAAGAAGATTTTAGAATATCTTAAAGCATTTCCTACTACGGGATTGTGGTACTCAGAGATTCTCCTCTAGATCACGGTTACTTACTTCGGATAGTGACTATCTTTGGAGCTAGCTTGGATAGAAAATCTACAACGGTGGATGCCAATTTTTGGAGATTAGTGTCATGGCGGTTGAGAAACAAACTATGGTGGCTAATTCTTCAGCGGTGAGTATGTACTACGCTAGTTGTTGTGCTCAAGTTCTATGGCTTTAGAATCAACTTTTGGACTATGGGTACAATTTCATGAATACCATCATTCATATTGACAATAGCAGTACCATTTGCATCATTAAGAATCTTGTTCAACACACAAAGACCAAACATATTGAAATTAGACATCATTTCATTAGAGATTGCTATGAGAAGGGACTAATTAAAGTTGTCAAAATTCATCTTGATGACAACTATCTTTGATTTATTAACAAAAGGACTTGATGTTGGGAGATTTCGGTACTTGGCAAAAATGATTGAATGTTAATCCCCTTTTGTCAAAATGTTCTCGGTGTTGAGGGGCATTGGTGTAGAATTTGTGGTATGAGTTATATGTTTGCTTGTATTCTGTTTTATGTTTTATGAAGCTTAGATAGGAGTTGAATTTAAAGGTGTGTATATCTGAGTACACAACAAATGGTTATTGATTCACCCTGTCTTATCCACATAAGAATCAACTAGTCCAGAGGACGGCTACTAGTAAAGACTTAACAAATCTGTTTATGGTTGATAGTTTACCAAAAACTATATGGTTATCACTTCACCATATTCTTTATGATTAAGAGTTGGCTGGTCCAGCAAATGGCTCATGGTAGACATATCAAATCCGTTGATAGGTAGTTTGCTAAAACAACAGAGTAGTCATGTTATCACATGATTTTATTTACCACTGCTCTTTGAAATTTTTGTGAAAAATTACCTTTGCTAGTTCGATTTCCACTAGGTGTTATTTTACCCTTGTTGTTGTTCTAGCCGTTACAACCGATTGTCGATGGTAACTTATTTTTACTAGCGTTGAAGTAACCAGATTGACATATATATATGGTTAAAATTTTAAGGAAATTATCTTCTTTCCATATTGTGATAAATACTTTCTAAAGATAATTTTTCTTAAAAATAATTCCTCTAACCCTATATATCTTTCTCTCTCAATTGGCTAGTTGTTCTTTCAATTCTTCTTGACATAATATCGTTTTCATCAAAAGTTTCTATGGCACCTTTAAACTTTCGAATGAGCACAAACCTAGTGGCCTACCTACAAAATCTAGCGAGAAGAGTGGCCATGCTTTTGTCGTTGTGGACTTTCTCCATACCACACATATAAGGTATGCTTTGCTTTTAAAACCTACAATCTATATCTCTCAATCAACCGAGTTTGGACTTCGCTAAGTCCATAACACTTGAGATTGGAGATACACATGAAGCGATGGATGCTCTAAGAGCTTACGTGGATGGTGTAACTATTGATATTCTTGAGGCATCCTTGAGGAGCGTACTCCAATTGGGTGATCTCAATGGTCTCATCACATTACCTATGCACGAAATTCATGATACTTTATCATCCATGGGGTATGATACCACTGACAAAAGGCTACTTTCAAAAGTGGTTTTGTCCCCAATGGAATTTTTGATTCATACTCTGTTGGTCTGGGTCGAAAACATCTTATGAGCAATTTAGTTCAACCATGGCTTATCCTTTGGTTTGTCTAGTCACCGATAAGATTTTTAACTAGTCAAATTATATTTTTACAAGTATGAAAAATGCCAGTAAAACAAATTTTTAATGTATCGAGGTTTGTGCAAGCGTATGCTAAATGAGTTTCAAGCGCACCCCATACTAATGTTTATCAAATCAGTTTTTCAAAATTTGAACAAAGATGGCAATATGATTTTTACACCTCTCCTTCCCAAATGCTTGCTAAAATTACAACTGAACAAAACACACCCATAATTAATGTTCCAAACATTGATTATACTCCTGATTTCTACCTATGAGAGAAGGTCTAAGCGATGACCTCCTCTCGCATGACAAGTTCGAACCTTTTACCTAGGAACAAGCGTGGTGGTTCTAGACTTCAACCTAGTCCTACTAGGAGGAATGCGAGCCTTTGCCCCATGATTCACTCTCCCAACAAGTAACACGGTTGGGTGATAAGGCGTGGGCAACAATTGGAATTGATGGTTTTGTGTACAAAGTTAGCCAGCGGGGTTGAATCTCTCGGGAAGGATTTGGCACATGTCAAAGCGGCATGCCAGGATGTTAAACACTTAAAAGAAAATTGGACAAAAGGAAGAGTTGCGGGGTTGAAAAAGCACGAAAGAAGGCAAAGTTGGTGATTTCATCTTCATCCTCACCTTGATGGTGATTGGTGATCATGATTTGGAAATTCTCCCAAATGGGGAGAAAAAGCGTCTTGACACTAAGGGGAACAAATTGATTTTGAAAATGAAGGAGATACAAATAAAAAGGAAGATAATACTCAAGAGAGAGCAACTTGATGATCAAGACATTTTCCCATCTTACTGTGATTTATGATTCCATTTCCCTTATGAGCAAAATATTGCCCTTGCAAGTGAAGAATTTGATAATAAGAAGAAGACAAAGGTAAGTTATGGAAAGTGTAGAGCAAATTGGAAGAAAAGATTTCAAAGAAACAACAAACGCAGTTATGCGATAGAGAATTTGCGAAAAGTTTAATGAAGAACAAGTTGCTAAAAAGATAAAGCTTGAAGAATTGGAAGTTGCAAGCTTTTTGAGGCTAAAAATAGATTAGAAAATCCAATTTCACTTCAACCTTGAGAAGACTCGAGTTTAGTTATGTTCTTACTGAAGATGATATTGAGTTCTTGATTGCTAATAATCAAATAATCAAGAAAAAGGCAATTGACCTCGTAGCTGATGCATCCTTAAGCGAAGAACAAAGAGCAATTGAAGGATTTCATTCAAATGAAAAACAATCAAGAAGATGTGTGATCAATTCGGTCAAAAGGGTCAAAGAAATCAAGACAACTTACCAAGGCACAAATTCTTTCATATATGAAGACTTATTGTTGTCATGTTGGTGGTTGGAAGAAGCATCAATTCAAAGGAATGCTTGATGATCAAGTTGAAAAGGCTTACTGGGATTTCAAAACAAGATAAAGCTTTTACTCCAATGGGCTCTAAAGAAGAAGCAATAAGGATTCCTAAATTGAAGAAAGAAAAAAGTGATTCTCATCTTGTTAAGAAGACTAAGGTTCTTTGAAGAACAAGAAATTCCCTCTTGAAATTCCGAAGAACAATGGCTTTGGAATGATTGTAGTTGTAGAAGAAGATTTTTATCGGAACCTTTTGCAAGTAAGACATCCTATTATTGATTGGGAAGTTTACATTGCTAGCAATTTTGCTCCAACATGGAAGATCACAAGGCTAGGTGGTGAAACTTCATCATTCATTCAATTTGAAGATCTTATAAAAGCTTTTGACAGAGATGACCTTGATACATTATGGAGGTTAGTTCAAGAAAGGTTTAATGCTCAAGATCTCAAAGATACAAAGGAGATCTGATTATGGATTAATCTTAGAAGCTCTCTATGAACCAAATGTTAATGATGATTTGGAAATTCTCATGCGTGTCTGGTACTAAATGGTTTTACTATGATTCATGTGGTTCATCTTGTCTTTACAAAATGGAAGAAGATGCATTCATGCTTCTGAGAAAGAATATCCACTTTCGGTGGAACTCTCACTATGATGTTATGTACTACTATAAGAGTTCATGAAGACAATGAGAAGGTCAGAGCATTGTTACATAGGCTTCAAGATCAATGTTCTGAGCCATGAAGTTAAGGAAGAAGTGAAGTGTTTGGTTGAATTCCCCAATCATTGAGAGAATGTGATGGAGAAACTTATTGATTTGCAAAGAAATCATAAGTTTAGGGGAGGATGTTGGAATAATCCGTTACCACGGATAGTTGTAGTTACTGCACTTCGGATACTGAGTGAAACTTATGTACTTGGTATTTACTATTAGATAATGTTTAGTTCAACGCGTCTAGATAAGTATAGAATAGATCTTGTGTATATTCTATAATGTTAGCTTTTTACTTATCTTGTAAAGGACTCCTTGTTGTATAAAACGGGTCCTAGGTCATTGTTTTAGGTACTTGTCTAATTACATACATTATTACTCACAAAAGCTTCAAGGTGTAGTGATAAGTAAGAATCACTTTATTCATCAATAATATTGGAGCTTAAGTTTTGTGTTTAATATGTGTCTAACATCATCATATCCATCTTCTAAGTATTATAAGTATAAATTCAGTGCTAATATTATACAAAATATCATTGACCTGTTTGTGTCGAATCCATGATAAACAACCAAATAGATTGACACAAGTCGATCTAATTATTTAAAAGGAAGTTTTAAATTGGTAAAACTATTCAACTTCTAGTTTTCCACAATTGCATCGAGCTTAGTTACCAAGTTTCTTAAAGTATGTGGTACTTTAAAGACTTGTCTGATCGTGTATGTTTGAAAACTAAAAAGAAAGATTTTTTTAAAGTCATATTTTCTTTTAAATCATTTTGTTGGACATTGATAGATCATTCTAACAATTTTTGTTTCAAGAAATTTTCATGCTAGAATCTCTCCAAAACCTTCATTTGTATTCAAAGAATAATGAAGTCAACATTGAGGAAGGATCTAAAAGTAATCACAACTTCGTGCACCAAGTACAAAGGATTACTTTAAAAAGCTCATGAAGTATTTTTGGTTTATATCAAACCAAGAAGCATAGAGGTATGTTTTACTTTTCATTAGATAGGTTACATGAGTTTATTTATTTCATAGTTCTCTTTGTTTAATAATTTCTAAGCATCTTTAAAGTCTCTTTGATCACTTTTTGTCTTATTCATCATCGGAATAGTATTCCATTTGATTAGATCAAACTAACGCCGTCGTCACATATGAACCCTCGATATGTGATTCATCAAAACTCGTCGTCCAAAACAATCTTCATCGATACGATGCTTGGCGGTCAAGTTTTATCACTCAGCCGGCCACTTGTGAATGGCCGGCCGTAAACAAACTTAAAGCGGTTCAAGCGCGAACTCAATGAAGATCAGGGGATATAGTGTTTCCCGGTCGCGTTATGTCCCGAAGCTATGCAATGGATCACCCAGCGAATAGTGATCGAGATTTGAGCGGAAAAAGATTTGGAATGATTATCACTACTGAAAAAAGCCAACAAATTCTGAGGCTTAAATGCAAATTAAAATTTTAAAAGATAAAAAATACTAAATAAACGCTATCACTATATTTAAAATGATGAACGTTTAAAACTTAAAACTTACGTTTAAAATAAAATTACGTAAACGTACAAAATAAAAAGTGAGATCTAAGAAATAAAAGTCCTAAAAATATGAAAATGATATTTTTACAAACCTAATGATAAAAGAAAATTATTAGAAAAAGAAAATTATTTTTATAACTAATTATCTAATTATTATTAATCAAAAACTATTTTTAACTATTAAATAATTACCTAAAAGACAAGAAATTAGGAAATAAAGCTAGAAAAATAAAATTAAGACTTAGAAAAATCTAAAATATCAAAATAGAATTTTCAAAACTATTTTTGTATTTTTCTGAATATTTTTGTATTTTCTAGGAATTAAAACTAATAAAACTAATTAAATTACTAAAAATACAAATTTAACTAAGAAAAATCTAGAAAAATATTTTTTTTTTCTTTTTATATTTATCTTAACGTAAGAAAAATGAAAAATTATTTTTTTGAACCTTTTCTTAATTTTTTGTATTAAATGCTATTTAAAAATGCTTAAAAACTAATTTAAATTAAGAAAAATAGCAAACAAGCTTGGAAAAATCTGAAAATTTTAGGAAAACTCTAAAATTATATTAGGAAGCTAAGAAAAATGGAAAAACAGGTGCTTATGTGTGGAATTATGGAACTGATGTGCAAAGTGCTTATAAATAAGCACTTTGAATAAGCAAATGGAGACCAAAAAGCACCAAACCAAAACAGAAGCTCAAATATGCTAAAAGAACTAAAATGCAACAAATAAAAACAAGCTTAAACCTCTGATTTGCAATCTACAAAGATTTGAGGTTTTGAGCAAATGAGCTAAAACAGTTAAAGGGGGTCTACTTTGAGCTTAAAAATAAGCCAACCAATAAGCTGAAACTACAAACCAACAAGCTGGAACAGTTAAGGGCAGACCTAGTAAACCAAAGTTGAGACCTAGATGAGCTCAAATGTGGCAAAACACACACCAAAATCACATGCGGGCTCGATTGCCTGAGGGGCAAGCAATCCCATATTGACAAGTTCTTATGGCTTTATAAAATTTGAAAAAATCTAATAAAATGGTGACAAGAAAGTAGGAAATGAAGTTTTAAAAGCCACAAAATTCACTTAAATTGACTTAGAAATGAGTCCATAAAATCACCCTAGTTGAGCTTAACTGAAGAGTTTTACCATTTGACTTTTGAAGAAAAAGTGAATTGTTGACTTAAATGAGTTTTGATTCAAAATGGTGGGCGAATAATGATGTTATAAGATAAATTAAACCTAGTGCAAGCTACATCTATGAGTTTTGAACATAAAACAAGACTTTGGTTTTTGAAAATCATAACAGTTAAGCAGTTAAGTTATTTGAAGATGGATTTTGACTTTTGAGCTCTGGAATGGACTCAAATAAGGTTAACAAGCATGAAACAACAATGAACCAGCGACTAAGCCTCTAAAATTTTTTGACAAATCAAACATTCCTATAGCTGTCGATATGCAAATAAAGCGTTTGAACCAATGACCAAACTTTTAGTTCACATGACCTAATTGCAACTATTTAAAGCGTTAAAACTACCAATGATCCAGAGATACAAGTATAAGCATAAAATGCAAAATAGACTTGAAAATGAAAAATGAAATAACCACTCACAGGTTTCCAGCTTGTTTTGCAGGCTAAGACTAAACCCAATCTACTCTATCCTACTCTATTACAACCCAAATCAACTTACGCTTCAACCCGTTCCATGTCCAAAATGCTTGAACCACATTTTTCACTTCACGTTGACTTATGTTGACCATGGAACAAAGTTAATTGGCTGAATTACAAGCTTATCAAAAGCTAAAGTAAGCTTAATTAAGCTTGTTTAAACTTAAAAAGATTCCAATAGGAGCTTATAAATAAGAGAATGGCAGATTTTCAACAGTAACCACAAAAGAGTGAAAGGTGAACACAACTTGAATTGGTGCTTGAAAATGATTGTAATACAATGAAATACTATAAGTTTGATACACTTAAGCTTAAAATTACATCTAAGAGACTATTGAAGACTTAGAGTTTAAAAACGACACATAATTGAAAACTAAAACTAACTACTCTTTTCTTCAAGCTTCAACTTTCTCTTTTATACACCCAAGTTGTTTCTCTCCCTCTACGAAGCGTTCCCTTCCTTACGAGACCATAGGATCATTTGAAGTAATCTTGGCATTTATCATATTTGGCGGAAATTGGGTTTTGACAGTTGGGAGGGTTTGAGTGTTAGGAGAGGGTGTAATTAATGTATCTTGGAAGTATGTTGAAGGTGGAGTGATAAGGTGGAAAAGGTGAGGAGATGGAAAAGCACGTTGCGAGCTAGTTGTTGGGGAGCAGGAAAACGCGTAGGGTGTGTTTGTTTTAATTATTAAACGTGGGTGGGTCGGGTTGGTTTATTGGATGGGTCAGTGGGTTTGGGCCAAGGATTTAATTTGGGCTTGGGTAAATAACAAGGGTCCATTTGTTTTGTTTTAAGCATAAGGACCATTCATGTAATTCACCAAAACTTAAGGTGAAACACCAAATCATTTTTTAGAACCAATCATACACATGAAAATGATCAAGGGTTGGTTTTGCCGTCATCAATAATATAAGGGCCATTTTGTCATTCAAAACTCAGAGGACTAAACTTGTAAATTCTCAAACTTTTGACATTTTTCACCAAAGGACTAATTTTGACAAGTTATGATTTTAAAAGGACCTTTGATGATTTTTCTTTTGAAATTAAGGCTTCGAGGACTATTTCAACGAAACTTGGGGGACTTAAAGCGCCAATTATGCAAACTTTGCTCATTTTTCATCGATTTTGAACATTTTGCATCGAAACATATAAAATGCAATTTTGGAATATTTTGTATTTTGATGGTGAGCATTTTTAGCGTTTTTGCGTTCGGATTGACCCAATGATGAGTATTTACACACTCATCAATCCCATGTAAACTATTGCTAGTCCCTAGCAATCTTTTTTGAAAAACTTGGATTTGAATCTCTTTACCAAAAGCCATTACTTACGGGTAGCCAAATGTTTGGGTTCAAGTAAGAACCATGGTACCAGATAACCATGTGATTTTGAGCAAACCACCGACTTCAGACGGTTTGATTTGTCTTTGACCGTTTGCTCGGACTAGCCAACTCTAAGATAAATTATCAATATTATCTTTGGTGAGCTGATTACCAATTATGGTTTTCCTTTATGAAAAGCCATAAACTTGGGCTAGCCAACTCTTCACTAATTAAAGATTTGGTGGTGAATACCATACAATTTTGGGCAAATTGCAAGCAGTCAGCGGTTTGAGATATCTTTACCAAGCCGTTTGCTCTGGATTAGCCAATCCTTTTGTTTATCACGAACATGGTGGGTGATAACAAATGAGTAAGTGTAAAACTTACTCCAAAAAATTTGGCCAAAAATGGAATTAGGCGGTATAATTACATGATAAAATTGATGAGAATTCCCCACAGAAATGAATATTGCCCTCAATATTCAAAACGATTATCTGCGGCGAAACGTAAAGAAATACTACTGCCATTATTTGAGGATTTTTTAATCTTAAATATATACACAACATGTGGGGCAACTCCCCTACCAGTGTTAGAAAGTAGAAAAGAAGTCGAAAATATGGGTGAAAACCCATATGGCGTGCTACTTGTTTTTGATTACAGTCGCTAGCTTGACTTCGACCCGAATTAATTTGTTCATGGGGAAGCAAAGTGGAAAGCTTGATCTCGGACTTTCATTCAAGATGTTTGTATAAACATTTGAAGCACGTGAAAGTTCCACTGCAGATGAGATATAGATAGAACCGCTCAAAATGATAAATGAAAATGTGAGGTCAAAGATAGTGTCTTCATTCGAAGAGTGAAGAAAGAAATCAAGCGGTAGGTGAAGAAAAGAAGGAAAATCATGATGGCGATCATGATAAGATCTTCTTCCTCGAGGATCAGAATGCGATTGCACTCGTTTGGATTTTATCGGTTGAGCTCTTTGGGTTGGGAAGCATCTGGGAGGGTTGGAAAATTTGTCATAGAAATACAAACTCTCATGATTGAGAACTTTTCCCGATCATGATTTTTGCCATCAAGCAATCATACTCGTAGTCATGATATGAGTGAGTTAAACTCATGAAGAAAATCATTCACATGATGTAAATGCAGTGAATTCTTGTTCCATTAATAGACTCATCACTATCCTCAATCGGTATCAAGAGTGGATTCTAGAAATTAAAGTGAATTCAGAGTCGAATTCAAATAGAGGATTAGTGAAAGTAGCTTTGAATGTTTCAGGAACAAAGTGATCAACATTCTCTATTGGACCGTTGGGATAAGAAGTGATGAGCGATCATTGATGTGAGTGAGTTCATCGTGAACTCCTCCGAGGATGATGTCGACATCGGTTGGAAGAGATGCCTCAACATACTCAATGTTTCCATAAAAACACGATTACCATGGGAGCCAAATGATCATTTGAACACTCCGAAGAAGAATCACACATATGATCGAGAAATTCCGTGACTCTCTGGGATTGGGACAAGGTTCTCAACACTAGACTTGAATGATCCGATTCCTTTGAGGAGCGATGTCAAGATGCTCGTCCCCATGTTTGAGAGTGAGTGGGAATAGGGTGTGATAGCGTTGTTTGAGATGGAATCTCAAGGGGATATCAAGCGGGGGTTGAGAAATAATATTCTTAAAAGGATAAAAACCCTCCTCGTCATCATCATATAGAGCTGCAAGAAATGGGAGCGCCTTAAATGCATCTGGGGCTAATAATTCTTCCCTAGATTTCGAGCCTCCGTTCTTGACTAGCAATTCTCCCATAGTTTTTTCACCACTCACTTGATTCTTAAGGTTTTGAATTATATCATCAAGTTTTTCATTGCGGTTTCAAAATCTTGGGAGGTTTCTTTGAGGCAGCTTCAGTGGAGTTTGAACCAGTATAGTGTTTGTGGAGGTTGGAAATCAAAAGCGGAAGTATAGTAATTTTGATTCCACGGTTGACATTGAAGAGACCTCCACAATTTGTGACAAAGAAAATTGATTTTATTAAAAGCGATGTGTCATTAAAACTTTGATAGCCGCGGTTCTTGCTCAAATGAATAATGAGGAGGGTGGCTAAAATCGTTTTAGGATAATTGGAAAGTTAGGATAAAGTGCATGAGTTTTCCCTGAAGCACAAAGCGAACAAACAAATCCATGATCATTTCCACACCTTCTGCGAAACATCGTTGACATCGAAAATCAACTAACGGATCCCCACAACCATAGCAATACTGGCGATTGAGCGAAAAATTTTGGGGTTGGGGTGGGTAGTGGAGAAATTTGACTCATTGAAAGAATTTTGATCATAAGAACATGAATTCCTCGAACCGAAAACAAACAACTTCCAGTTATGAATGTCATTACATCATTACCGCCGTACATAACGCGCGGTAAACCGAAAAGCGGTTCTCCACAACCGACACAAGGAATCGATGATTCCATAAATTAAACACAAAGAGGATCGTGAAGATAGAATTAACGTTTAGAGGATCTGAGAAAAGAATCAAGCGGATACTTGAGGATAAGAAGAATCTTTTTGATTTTTGGATAAACATTTTGTAAAAATAAGAAATCTTTTTTGGGTTTTGATTTTTAAAAGAGAATATAAACACATACAGATGGTATAAACAAGGAATGAATATCCAAATCACTAATCTGCTGGAGGAAGATAATCAGCCTGACTCCGGCGGTGGCCAAAATTTGATCGCGTGCAAACCGTCAAGTTTTATCACTCAAGCGGCCACTTGAATGGCCGGACCGTAACAAAAGCGGTTCTATACGAACTCAATGAAGATCTGGGGGTATATAGTGTTTCCGTCGTTATGTCAACGAAACTATGCAATGGATCACCAACGAATAGTGATAGAATTTGAGCGGAAAAAGGATTTGGAATGATTATCACTCTGGAAAAAGCCAACAAATACAGAGGCTTTAATGCAAATTAAGGAAAGTTAAAAAGATAAAAATGTTAAATAAGCGCTATCACTATATTTAAAATGATGAGCGTTTAAAACTTAAAACTACGTTTAAAAATAAAATTAAATAAGCATACAAAAATAAAAAGTGAGATCTAAGAAATAAAAGTACTAAAAATATGAAAATGATATTTTTACAAACCTAATGATAAAAGAAAATTATTAGAAAAAGAAAATTATTTTTATAACTAATTATCTAATTATTATTAATTAAAACTATTTTTAACTATTAAATAATTACCAAAGACAAAGAAATTAGGAAATACAGCTAGAAAAATAAAATTAAGACTTAGAAAAATCTAAAATATCAAAATAGAATTTTCAAAACTATTTTTGTATTTTTCGAATATTTTGTATTTTCTAGGAATTTAAAACTATTAAAAACTAATTAAATTATTTAAAAATACAAATTTAACTAAGAAAAATCTAGAAAAATATTTTTTCTCTTTTTATATTTATCTTAACTTAAGAAAAATGAAAAATTAATTTTTTGAACCTTTTCTTAATTTTTTGTATTAAATGCTATTTAAAAATGCTTAAAAACTAATTTAAATTAAGAAAAATAGCAAACAAGCTTGGAAAAATCTGAAAATTTCAGGAAAACTCTAAAATTATATTAGGAAGCTAAGAAAAATGGAAAAACAGGTGCTTATGTGTGGAATTATGGAACTGATGTGCAAAGTGCTTATAAATAAGCACTTTGAATAAGCAAATGGAGACCAAAAAGCACCAAACCAAAACAGAAGCTCAAATATGCTAAAAGAACTAAAATGCAACAAATAACAACAAGCTTAAACCTCTGATTTGCAATCTACAAAGATTTGAGGTTTTGAGCAAATGAGCTAAAACAGTTAAAGGGGGTCTACTTTGAGCTTAAAAATAAGCCAACCAATAAGCTGAAACTACAAACCAACAACTGGAACTTGAACAAGACCTGGCTGAGACCTAGTAAACCAAAGTTGAGACCTAGATGAGCTCAAATGAGCTGGCAAATCCAAACAAAATCACATCTGACTCATTGCCACTACAGGCAGCTTAGTCCCATATTGACAAGCTCTTATGAAGCTTATAGAAAACCAAAAATCTAATAAAATGGTGACAAGAAAGTAGGCCAAGTTTTAAAGCCACAAAATTCACTTAAATTGACTTAGAAATGAGTCCAATAAAATCACCCTATAGTTGAGCTTAAAAGCGAGTTTTACCATTTTGACTTTTGAAGAAAGTGGTTGTTGACTTAAATGAGTTTTGATTCAAAATGGTGGACAGATAATGATGTTATAAGATAAATTAAACCTAGTGCAAGCTACATCTATGAGTTTTGAACATAAAACAAGACTTTGGTTTTGAAAATCATAACGATTAGCGATTAAGTTATTTGAAGATGGATTTTGACTTTTGAGCTTATGTGCAAGTTAAAGGCTGGAATGGACTCAAATAAGGTTAACAAGCATGAAACAACAATGAACCACCACTGACTAAGCCTCTAAAACATTTTTGCAACAAATCCAAACATTCCTATATAAATCAAATAAAAGCAACTATACAATCCGGCAGACAATGACCAAACTTAGTTCAGCATGACTAATTGCAACTATTTAAGCGGGGTTAAAACTACCAATGATCCGGATACAAGTATAAGCATAAAATGCAAAATAGACTTGAAAATGAAAAGTGAAATAACCTCTCAAGGTTTCGGCTTGTTTCGGGCTAAGACTAAACCCAATCTCTTCTCCTCTCTATTACAACAATCAACTTAACCCATTCCATGTCCATGCCAAATGCTTGAACCACATTTTCACTTCACGTTGACTTATGTTGACCATGGAACAAAGTTAGTTGATGGAATTACAAGCTTATCAAAAGCTAAAGTAATTAAGCTTGTTTAAACTTAAAAAGATTCCAATAGGAGCTTATAAATAAGAGAATGAAACTGAGATTTTCAACAGTAACCACAAAAGAGTGAAATGTGAACACAACTTGAATTGGTGCTTGAAAATGATTGTAATACAATGAAATACTATAAGTTTGATACACTTAAGCTTAAAATTACATCTAAGAGACTATTGAAGACTTAGAATTTAAAAACGACACATAATTGAAAACTAAAACTAACTACTCTTTTCTTCAAGCTTCAACTTTCTCTTTTATACACCCAAGTTGTTTCTCTTTCCTCTCTGAGTAGTTCTCACCTCCTTCTGAGACCATAGGATCATTTGAAGTAATCTTGGCCATTTATCATATTTTGGCGAAATTGTTTTTGACAAATGGGAGGGTTTGAGTGTTAGGAGAGGGTGTAATTAATGTATCTTGGAAGTATGTTGAAGGTGGAGTGATAAGGTGAAAGGCGCAGGAGGGGATGGAGAAAGCCGGGTGTCATGGTGCTAGCTTGTTGGGGAGAGACAGGAAAAAGGCGCCAGAGGGTGTGTTTGTTTTAATTATTAAACGTGGGTGGGTCGGGTTGGTTTATTGGATGGGTCAGTGGGTTTGGGCCAAGGATTTAATTTGGGCTTGGGTAAATAACAAGGGTCCATTTGTTTTGTTTTAAGCATAAGGACCATTCATGTAATTCACCAAAACTTAAGGACCTAACTCGCCAAACTGGATTTTTAGGAGCCAATCACACATTCTGAAAATGAGATCCAAGGGTTGGTTTTGCTACCATCAATAATATAAGGGCCATTTTGTCATTTTCCAAACCTGAGGACTAAACTTGTAAATTCTCAAACTTTTGACATTTTTCACCAAAGGACTAATTTTGACAAGTTATGATTTTAAAAGGACCTTGATGATTTTTCTTTGAAATTAAGGCTCGTGGACTATTTCTCGACAACTTTGAAACTCGGGGACCTAAACTCAATTATGCAAACTTTGCTCATTTTTCATCCGATTTTGAACATTTTGCATCCAAAACATATAAATGCAATTTTGGAATATTTTCAATATTTTGATGCATTTGTGAGCATTTTTAAACGTTTTGCAGTTCAGATTGACCCAAAAATGATGAGTATTTACACACTCATCATACCTCCAAACTATTTTTTAGTAAGCTAGTTTATAAGCCTACTACAAAATTAATGCCAAAGAAACCCTTTTTCTCGTCACACAAGAGTCGGATCCCCTAGTTGTACCTTAGCCGGATCCCAAATACAAGGGATCCCGGGAAACCGTGGAATGTAACTCGCCTATACGCCAAAACCACCACGATCTTTTTTCCCTCTACTCACATAACACAAAACCACTAAACCATGATTCCATTCTTCATTGGATTCCATACTCTAAAGTATTCCTCTCTAGAACATCATTGTAAGTAATTACACTAACTTGTTCTAATCTTCATCATCCTCATCCTAGGGTTTATGGTTTTACAAATTTCTAATCTTCACCATTGTATTATTAAACTTTATCAAGTATCAATCTCAAGTTTTAATTTCATTTCAAGTTTTTGCATTTCCAAGTTCAAAAAAATCTCAAAATGTTTCAATGTTGTTATTAATGCTGTGTTGGACCTAATTAGCTAACATAAGTTCCTAGAAAGCTTATTAAAGCTTTTAGAAACAATAAAATTCAGTTTAGAACTAAAAAGAGAAAAATACCAAAAATACCAAATAAATTAGTGAAAATTAAAAAATCCATGGTGGAGAAAGTCAAAGCGGAGCAGGTAGCTTTGGATTCTTTATGGTTTAGAGGCTTAGTGGTGCCTATAGGAATGTGTTCTTGGTTTTTGTTCATGACCCCTGCTGGAAAGAAGTTGTGTTTTTATAAGCATTTTAGCTTTTACTGTTTCATTCACTTATAAGCTTAAATTTGTGTTGGATCATGTTTCTTAGGTGTAGTTAAGTAAAAGTGAGCATTAAAACAAAGAGCTTTGTTTTTTAAAATTGTTAATTGTTAAGTTTCTTAGTTTACCAGCTTATATAAGCAAAATTGTCATTTCTCAAATTTATGTTGTTCTTGTACTTATTTAATGCTATTTCAGTCTCATGTTATGATAATAAAAGGTTTTTAATCATTTTCATGCTCAATCAGGTTATCCTTTGAAAAGCTTCATAATCACCATATTAAAGGGTGTTTGGATATGCATGTTAATCTGTGATAGAAGTCATTTGAGTTGATATTTGTTGTTGTTCTGTGTAACTTTAGTTCCTAATACCTCAATCAAGTCATAAAAATCAGTCCTTGTTCCTTAAAAAGTCAAAATCATCTTGATTTTATCCTAATTCATAATCAAGTAGGAAATTTAGAAGATATAATCATACATATTAGCTTAAAAGTTGTTTATCTAGCTAAAATTAGTTTCATATTAGCTTAATATAACATATTTAGTCATTTAGGATCATCATAAGTTCATAATAGTCAACTTGTTAGTTCATTTTAAGAAAGTCAAATTTTTCACTTGGTCATTTTTGAATAAAACTTAGAATTTTGCTGTGTGTTTATTACTAAGTTTCAGCTCATAAGCTCCTAGGATAGTAAACTTCAGTTGCTTAAGAAAATTATAAAAATACTAGTTTACTTTTTATCAGCTTATTTAGTGCTTATTTTATAGCTTCTTTTGAGTACCTTAACTGAGAAAGTGCCCTGTGCACAGATTTGGTATCTAGTTTCATAAGCTCTCAATGAGCTTATTAATTAGCCTAAACCTGTGTAATTTGATTTTTTGGAAAGCCAACCTAGCTAACTAAAGGATACAAAAGTTTATTTTCCCCGCTTATTTGCTTAGCCCCAGAATTGCTTTTAATCTTGTCCATATTCACTAAATATACCAGTTATTCAGAGTTCACAAGATTTTCAAAAGCTTCTTACCAAAGCTCATTATTAAGCCAATCTTTGTAAAATAGTTATTTGGAAAGCTCAGTTGGTTGTTCAGTTAGTTCAATTGCTTACTTTCATTTCTGAGCTTATTCAAGTGCTTAAAAAGTAGCTAGAAGGTGCCTAGTGATTTAAAAAGGGTGCATCGTGGTAACAAAGGTGATTTGTGCTTATTTATAGCTTAATCAAGGCTTATTAGTAGTCCTTGTTATTCAGTTGTAAAATAGCTTATTTACAGCTTTGCTTAACTCATTTCCAGATATTTGTGTTTATTTTTTATAGCTTATAGCCATCTTTAGCTTAATACCTTGTGCTAATTCTAAGTTTAGCCTAACCGTGATAAAAATCTTCGCTGAATGCTTATTGGTAGTTTTGTAAAAGTCATAGTTAGAAAAAGTGCTTATTTTCTTATGTTAAATAAGTTTGTAAAAAGAAAAATCGAAAAAAAATGTTTAGCAAAAGTGGGGTAGGCAGCTCGAACCTGAGACCTCCCCCTTAGGAGCTGCAGAAGGGTACTGTATGCCAATTGCCCTTGGGACTTGTCTCATATAATCTTGCACAATCTATTACTTATATAATGTTTGTCCGTTTAGCTTATTAGGTTTATTTAGCTTATTTCGAGCTTATTTAAAGTAGCTTTTTCAAGTTTTGTAATTTTCATAAATTCAGATAGATAAAAGCATTTTACAAAAGTTTCAGATTTTTCTCAATAGTTTTAGTATTTTAAACATTTAATTAGTGTAAAAATCTTAATTAATTCATAATAAAAATATAAAAGTCAAAAATATAAATCTTTTTCTAAAATTTTCTTTTTATCATATAGTACGTAAAAAAATTATTTTTTTACACTTGTAGGACTTTTATTTCATAAAATTTACGCTTTTTGCTTTCGCACCGCTGCATATTTTTAGACTTAACGCGACGTTTTCATTTTAAATCTAATTTTTAGATAATTTGAGTTTACGTTTTAGTTAAAATAGTTTATTTAAGTTATTTTATTTTATAAAATCATAAAAACATCATTGTAAAAATAGTGATAGCGTTTATTTAATATTTTTATCTTTTTAAATTTCCTTTAATTTGCATTTAAGTCAGCCTGTAATTTGTTAATCTTTTCTTTAGGTATAATTATCCATCAAAATCCTTACTGATCACTATCCTTAGTGATTATTAGACATCTGATTGTGTTAAACACCAGCCATCCTCCGTGGGACTTAACGAATCGGGAATCCACTCTCCCGATCTAAATTGCAATTGTGTTTGAGTCGTTTTGTTCCTACGGCTGTCATTCACAAGTGATCACTGCGTGAGAAAACTTGACTAGTTCAAACCAATCAAATTTTGCCCGCTGCCGGGAGGCTGTATTTGTTCTAAGCATTTTTCGACCCGCACTTGCACATATACCACAGCTTGTAAAAGTTTTTGTAAAGTTATAACAAAATCAAAAAGTTCATTAACACTTTTCCTAAAGTGTTAAAACACCAAACAAAATATAAAACAACAAAACAATCGTAACGTTTTCTAACTTGTGTTTCTTTTAAGGTGATTCTTAAAGAAATACGATTTGGTTAAACGAGACGATACCAAAAATATTGTCCAAAGTTTTTAAACCCATCAGCACAAATCTATACCTACGCTCTTTCTGATACTTAATATATACATAAAATCAACCACCGAAATCAAGGCAGATAACCTACTAACTGGGTGTGACTAATAAGTTCCCAAACCACGATTTAAACTTGCCTTTATGTCCTTGTGATTTGGTGTACCTTTTTCAAAGAAGCCATTTCATTTGTGATTATTAGTTAAGTTCACTTGTCATTTTGCCTCGCATTTGTTTTGAAAACTGATTTTTATATACTTAGTGCATGACTGTTCTTCCAGTTCTACAAGTCCACTTTCGAACTTGGAAAGATTCCTCAGAGACGAGGACGCTCAGCTCCTTCAGCCGTGATTGAGGAACGCCTACCACCACCACCACCGGCCATAATGGCAGAAGATAAATCGATGAACGAGCTTCTCCAAGCACCCATCGAGGGTTACGGAGATGCCATTGTTGTCCCAGCCATCGTGGCTGAGACCTTTGAGCTCAAAACCGGGTTGCTCAATCTAGTAACCCAAAGCCAATTCTATGGTTTTGAGAGGGATGATCCTCATGCACACATTCGATGGTTTAACAAGATTGCATCTACCATCAAATACAAGAATGTCCCACATGAAGCTATCAAGCTTCTTTTGTTCCCATTTTCTCTAGAGGGACAAGCCCGGAATTGGCTTGAGAAACAACCCCTCGTTCCATTGAGACATGGGAGGATCTAGTTACCAAGTTTGTTAACGAATTCTATCCTCCATCCCAAACTACAAGTCTTAAGAATGAGATAATGAAATTCTCTCAAAGATTTGATGAATCATTCGGGAGGCATGGGATCGTTACAAAGAATTGCTCCGTAAGTGTCCGCATCATGGTTTTACCGAATTAATGCAAATGGATACTTTCTACAATGGTCCGCAACAGCCGACCAAGACTCTTAAATGCCTCCGGAGGTAATTTCCCGAGCAAGACCACCAAAGAAGCCTTGCAAATCATTGAAAACAAGTCCAGGTCCGCCTCTTTCCGAGCAAAGACATATCAATCTCAGCCTAATGCTGGACCTTCTACTTCATCTCCAAAGGTACATCTAGCACCGACTAAGATTGACAAACTCACGGATATTGTTCAGGCTTTGGTTCTTGCTAACCAGAAGAAAGTCACTTTCACACAAGCACCATCATATGGTGAAGTGAAGAAAGTTGAAGTTTGTGTTACTTGTGGTGGTCCTCATGCATACTACAATGTATCTGCCACCGATGGTAATCCGTTTGAAGCTAATGCTATAGCCGGTACTTCAAATCAAGGAGGTAATCAATACCGTCCTCAAATGAACCAAACTACCGTGCTAACACTTATCAAGCACCACCCGGTTTTAAACAGAATCCTAACCGGAATCAGAACCAACCTAGAATGAACCAAGGTTATCAAAACCAAGGTATTTCTATTCCGGACTCAATCAAGGTTTCCAACATCAAGGAAACCTTAATCAAAACAATTTCAATCGAGGGAATCAACTTCAAGGGAATGTGAATCCTAACCAAGGGAATTTTCAACAACAAGGTCATAATCAAAACATACGACCTCAAAATTTCCCTCCACTTCCTCCAGCACCATCATCTGATGAGCTATTGAAGCAATTCATGAAATCCCAAGATGAAATGAACAGGTTGTTGGTTAGCCGTGATTTCACATTAAGAAATCTTTAAATGATCGAACCTCGAGCTCAGGTACTTTACCGAGCAACACGATCGCTAACCCGAGGGGCGATGCAAAGGCGATCACAAACAGAAGTGGTAAGACGCACAATGGACCTTCGACTCAATGCCTCCTCCACCGTGAGCAATGAGTCAAGCACCAAGGATACAACGGACAAGGTGCATTTCAAGCCCACGGCGTACAAGACACGCCCCACCTTCGGTAGTCCAAGTTTAAGTCCGAACCCGGTTCCAGACAAATTCTCGAGCCGAAAATAACTTCCATCCCGACTCAAAAGTCTAGTCAGCTTCCTTACCCATCAAGAATGCATGAAGAGAAGCTCAAAGACAAAACCAAAGAGCAAATGGAAAAATTTTTCCAAATCTTCAATGAGCTACACTTTGATATAAGCTTTGTTGATGCTCTCGTTCTAATGCCCAAATTTGCATCCACGCTTAAAGGCTTACTCACCAACAAAGATAAGTTATCTGAGATGGCTAAAACTCCTCTCAATGAGCAATGCTCACGGTCCTTCTCAAAGCTTCCCAAAAAGCTTGAAGACCCGGCATTTTAATCCCGTGATTTCTTGGGATGGTTCAATGCTCTCGCTTTGGCCGATCTTGGCGCCAACATTAACCTCATGCCACTTTCAGTATGGAAGAAACTGTCTCTTCCTAAACTTACATCTACTTGTATGACACTCGAGCTAGCGGATCAGGTACCATAACTCGCCACTTGGGATAGCCGAGATGTCGTGGTAAAAGTAGGAAAGTTTTCCTACTGATTTTTTTGTAGTAGACTTTGATGCAGATCCTAGAGTTCCCCTCATCTTAGGGAGAGCTTTCTTGAGAACGAGTCGCTTTGATTGATGTATTCTTTAAGAGTTGACCATCGGGTTGACAACGAAGAGCTCACGCAAATATCAACCGAACTCCAAACCTCTCAACAAGCAGTGTTGCCACAATTTATCAAAGATCTGAAAGATTCAATGCAACACTCTCAAATTTCACGGTTAAGAGGAGTCACCAAAAACGGCCGAAGTTAAAAGCTTGAAAATCAACCCGTTCAAACAAATGGTTTGAAAGTTGTACAGTGGAAGTCAAGAGTGTTCTTGATGATGAAGATGATCTAGAATCGGAGACTTTATCTAAGTGGTGGAAATTGCTAGCTCTAAGAGCACACCACTTGTCCCACCTCCGGATCAGTTGTCGCATCGAGTTTGTTAACCTCGTGATGAAACCAAACTCTTCGTTTCATCGAATTGATGATGATAATTGTGATCCAATGGGAGACATTCTTCCCATTGATGAATTGCTCAAAAGAATCCATCATCTTCTAGTCTTATTCTCCACTCTTCCATCCCTTCTCTCACCCGATGAGGAAGATGACAACTTTTGAATGAAGTCGAATTTCTTAGTGACGAGTCAATTCCAACAGAATTGATAATACTTACTTGATCCTGAGGAGACATCCTTTTTCTAGAAAAATCTTGATTGAAGAACCGTTTCCCACCCTCCCCCCCGGACATCTTATTGACAATCACCATATAAGCTTCAAGTTTAAGCTTAAAAATGTCAAAAATGGTGATTTGCTTCTTCGATGAGGAATGGACTTGCATCCTAATGCATATCTTTGTTCCATTCTTCACAGATGGTGTGGTTGCTCTTTCCCTTTTCTTTCGAATGAGGACACCATCTTGACCCCGTATTATCCTTTATAGTTTCTACTATTAACAATACCGCTGTTGTGTCTCGTCGGTGTGGAACTTTCTGATATTCATATGTTTGTTAACACTGCGGAACGAAAGTCCGATTGAGATTGGTTTTCCACGTTACTTTCCCCATGGACAAATGACTGGGGTCGAGTCAAGCTAGCGACTCGGTAATCAAAACAAGTAGCACATGGGTTTTCACCCGCTGTGTCCCACCCTAGTGTGGGGGTTGCCCCACATATTGTGTATATATATAAAGATTTCAAAAAAAAAAAAAAAAAAAAAAATCCTTGCTAAATAATGGCCTTAGTATTTCCCTTTACGTTCTATGTTTCGCATAAACCACGTACTTTGAATATTGAAGGCAATATTCATTTCTAAGTGTGGGGGGGAATTCTCACTAATTTTATCATGTAATTATACCGCCTAATTCCCCCATTTTTGGCCAAAATTTTTTTGGAGTAAGTTTTGCACTTACTCATCTTATGGTTATCGTCCGCCTTGTCTAATAAAACAAAAGGATTGGCTAATCCAGAGCAAACGGCTCTTGGTAAAGATATCTCAATCCGCTGACGGCTTGCAATTTGCCCAAAATGTATGGTGTTCATTTCACCATATCCTTAATTAGTAAAGAGTTGGCTAGCCCGCAAGTTTATGGCTTGTGGTAAAGGCGGTTGGAAAACCATAATTGGTAATCGACTCACCAAAGATATTTTATCTAAGAGTTATAGTCCGTAGCAAACGGCTTCGTAAAGACAAATCAAACCCGTTGAAGCTGGTGATTTGCTCAAAATCATTTGGTTATCGCTGTACCGTTGTTCTTACTTGAACTGAAACATTTGGCTACTCCAGAAGTAATGGCTTTGGTAAAGAGATTCAAATCCATTAAGTTTTTCTCAAAACATTGCTAGGGACTAGCAATATCTTAGTGTGGGGATTGATGAGTGTCTAAATACTCATCATTTTTGTACCATTTAAACTCGCAAAACATCCGAAAACACCTGAATGCATCAAAATGATTAAACTATCACAAATAAGTGTTTTATGTGTTTTAAATGCAAAAATATCAAAATCCGGTGAAAAACGTATCAAGTTTGCATAATTGCGCTTTTAGTCCCCCAAGTTTAAAAAGTTGTCAAAAACAGTCCCTGGTAAAACCAAATAAAGAAAAATCTCATTTTAAATCCTTAGGGATTCTTAAGTTGTCAAAATTGGTCCTTGAGATTTAAAATTGCAAATTTACAACTTAAGTCCCTGAACTTTGAAATTTGGCAAGTTTAGTCCTTTGAAAATTTGAAAATGTCAAAAATGGTCCTTGTACTATTGGAACTTGTCAGTTTTGGTCCTTGTGACAATTTTGATAAAATAGCAGGAATGGTCCTTCAAGAATTCAAACAAGTCCTTGTCATAACTAAACCTAGCCTTGTCAAAATGAGAATTGACCCCTCCAAAACTAAGTGAGCCCCCTGCCAAAACCCTTTGACCTCCCTTTTGAACCCCGTGTCAAACCAAGTTAAACTCTTCCCTGCCCGCCACCTCCCGCTTGTCTTCCCATCATATTGCTGCAACTATCCTCCACCCTTCCCATCACCTTTTCACCTTTCTCCTCCCCTCATCATCACCACTACCCACTCAACCATCCACATTAAATGCCACCCCCTAGTGCTAGTTTTCAGAGCCCTATAAGTCATTCAGTTTCGCCAAAAGGATAAAAAACAACCAACACACTCAAAATCACCCATTGGCCAATTCCAGAGGGATTCAATCGAAGGACACGGAGGCTTTCTAGAGTATAAAAGAGGAAGAAGCAATGGAGAAGATATCTGTAGTAATTTCATTTTATGTATTGTCGCTTATTAACTTCAATTTCCAAGTATAATTTCCATTTTAAAAGTACTTTGTTTAGCATATCCATTGTATTATTAAACTTTATCAAGTATCAATCTCAAGTTTTAATTTCATTTCAAGTTTTTGCATTTCCAAGTTCAAAAAAATCTCAAAATGTTTCAATGTTGTTATTACAGTTGTGTTGGACCGAATTAGCTAACATAAGTTCCTAGAAAGCTTATTAAAGCTTTTAGAAACAATAAAATTAGGTTTAGAACTAAAAAGAGAAAAATACCAAAAATACCAAATAAATTAGTGAAAATTAAAAAATCCATGGTGGAGAAAGTCAAAGTCTGGAGCGGGGTAGCTTTTGGATTGCTTTATGGTTTAGAGGCTTAGTGGTAAGCCTATAGGAATGTTCTTGGTTTTTTGTTCATGACCCTTGGCTGGAAAGAAGTTGTAAGCTTTTTATAAGCATTTTAGCTTTTTATCTTGCTTTCATTCACTTATAAGCTTAAATTTGTGTTGGATCATGTTTCTTAGGTGTAGTTAAGTAAAAGTGAGCATTAAAACAAGTTTTGTTTTTAAAATTGTTAATTGTTAAGTTTCTTAGTTTAACAGTTATATAAGCAAAATTGTCATTTCTCAAATTTATGTTGTTCTTGTTCTTATTTAATGCAATTTCAGTCTCATGTTATGATAATAAAAGGTTTTAATCATTTTCATGCGCTCAATCAGTGTTATCCTTTGAAAAGCTTCATAATCACCATATTAAAGGGTGTTTGGATATGCATGTTAATCCGGATAGAAGTCATTTGAGTTGATATTTGTTGTTGTTCTCAGGTAACTTTAGTTCCTAATACCTCAATCAAGTCATAAAAATCAGTCCTTGTTCCTTAAAAAGTCAAAATCATCTTGATTTTATCCTAATT
>OU343216.1:61804140-61870204 GCA_910596185.1 Chrysanthemum makinoi | reverse complement strand
CAACCATAATGAATAAACGTCTTATAAAGGTAATTTGTGGGATCAATATTTAAGTGTCATTTAAGTTATATGATAATAGGACCCAAATCATCTACCATCATATTATATACCTTTTTTAGGACATCGCCTAAGTAGCAAATATTTAAAAAGGACCCTAAACGCTCATATGTCCTATTAAAAAGTTTTTTAGGACTCCATTATCATACCGTCCCACACAAAGGGTCCTAAAAAGCCACTTTTGTTGTAGTGATACAAAAACATTCTTGTTCAACCCTTGGAGTAGTACTTTGCAAAGTAACGGGTTTTGTGCCCAAACCCCGTTTTGACCCATTCATGTCAAGCGACTCTTAGCAACTCATTACCATACCAAACTCAACCAAAATCATTAGTATAACATAATAAACTTATTCCATAATTGAATGACCCGTTTACAACCCAAAATGGGTATAAATATGCTTATGCCAAACACCCCTTTAACTTTGACTATAAACACTTAAAACACACTTTGACCCAACGGTTGGCCACCGATTCAATAAGACAATGATAACATACAAATTGATACTTGACGACACATTTACAAACCATTTTAGACTTCCGGGGGTACAATATTGACTTGAGCTCGGTATCTACCTAGCTCCTATTATCACATATTACTATCTTCAATAATCATTCCATGAACCACACCCAATCCAAGCCATATCGCTTCAAGCACATGAACCTACAATAACATTAACAACTATAACATGTAAATAACGGCTTAGTAAGTAATCGGCTATGACATGGCAATGCTTCTATCATCATACAATTCACGTAAGCATTGCTAGCACACATAGCACATAAGGCAATAACACATACCTTAACACATCTTTAGGCAATTAAATCTATAACCATCATCAATTCTCATAATAATTCATTAGCTTAACTATAACCAATCTTTGCTATAACAATCATAAACACATCATACAATAATTTCCACATTAAGCATGTAGTAACCGGATTACTTACCTTAGCAATCTGTGCTAAGCCATACACAATTTATCATCATCTTCATCAATATTCAATAGTGCCCAACATCATCCATAGCTAACATCCTTAAACATAATAACCAAGGTATACTTAAAACATCATTAATTAACTATAGCCATGGTTTACACAGTCATTTAGCTTACATAAACATCCTCAAATCATCACATAATCATATATTGATTATGTGATGATCCTCCCATAAATTATCCAACTTTTACCCACAATAAGACACTTCTAAGATTACTATAACTCTTTTAAATCAAACTTTATGATCATAACATGATCATATCCAATTTACCCATTTACTTCAATTTAATGAAAGGGGTTTCACCCAATTACACTATAACACCTTAATTAGTGTTTAAAACTACAATTACCCAAAACCCCTAACTTGGGTACATGAACCCTAACTCACCAATTGACAATTAACACATCAATAAGAATAACTTACCTTATAGTATCCTTTTTATGGCTTCCAGCTGGGGTAAACATCTTTAATTCACCATCAATTGGTCTCCAAGACCAACCTTCTCTTTTCCTCTAATTACATATTACGACATACACACCTCTCACACTTATTTCTGGAAATTAAATGAAGAATGAGGAAGTGTCTAGAGATAAGTAGGTGGCATATTTGGCCACTTGACACCAATGGTCCTTCAAGTCCCATTCTTTATAATTTGGCCACACTACACTTCTATAACAAGTTATAATATGGCAACTTAGGTCCCCCAATTTTCTATAACTATAATACAACATTTTTAACTTACTAGATTGACTATCGGGTTGACTAGTCAATCCCGTCATGTCCTTAGACCATATTCATCTAAGGTAGGGCCTATTTGTATTTCGGATACCGGGTGTAACACGAGTACGTTAAAATAACCATTTACAGTATATTTTGGATAAAACTATTTTTCGCTATATATAAAGTTTTTGTTGAATTCGTCTTTTATTGCCTACAGCACATTGATCTTTGGGTATGGTATATGTGGTATTTCAGACCATCTTCCAGCAGATTGGTTGGTTAGTTGCTACTTTTAACGCTTCTACTTCAAGACTCAATGCCACTGTTTTATGCAACCGATGATATTTAGCCATTTGCGTGGAGGAATGTGGAACAGATATTCATTGGTAACCAATCTTTTAGAATATGATAGTTTAATTATGTGGATTATATCAATTTTTTTTTAAACATTGTAGGTCTTCATACCCATAAATGAACCCAAGAAACATTGGTCCCTAGCGCAGTTTGACATTAAAACTGGAATCGTTACATTCTATGATAGTGAAGGATATCAAGAACACGAAACTCGTCGTGGTATTTGAATATGAGGAGGTGTTTGGAGTGTAACCTTCGGTAGTTCTAGAGAAGACTGATGTGTTTGCAAGCAAAGGAATCGATCCCCTAGAATACATCATTAAGTTTAGGAATGCGTAACGTCCCCAGCAGGGTGGGGTATTTGGTGATTCTTGGCGTCTTTGTATGCTTATTTCTTTTGAGGTTAGTGATTTTTTGAAGCCTGATTGTTTAAATTTGTTTTTACATAGTTTTAAGCCTTATTTCTTTAATGTTGTCTTTAATAGTGTATAGGTAAATGATGTAGGCTAGTGTTTTTCCTACTTAGTTTGGAATTCATAACGTGTACTTAACACATACACAGGCATGTTAGCCTAGGAGTCCTTGCATAGAAGTATAATGATATAGTATACCACTAACCTTTACATGATTAACCTAGTCTTACTTAAACCAACTGCATACATACATCATATTCATACATGTAACCAGCAGTGTTGCATAAGCATAAAACATTTCATTGATAGATTTGGTTACAATAGTTTTATTAAATTTGGTTTAAGTGATACTTAAACCAACTGCATACATACATCATATATTTCATACATGTAACTTGACACATCACTTTCAGGAACTAGGAAATCACATTTACTCTCTTTTTCCTTTTTTCTTTGTATCATCATTACACTCGTGCAAAATGGTTGACTTGCCTGTTAGATTCTCATTCTTTTTAGGTTACTTCCCAACAATAGTGTTCTGCTACTAGGACCCCAAATTAGTATGTGGTTGCTTAAGTTTAACACCGCCACTTGGTTCTCTTCTTCTTGTTCTGACCGTATATATCGTCTTCTTAGTTCTTCTAGCACCAGCCGTGTCGGTAACTTGGTTCAGCATTTGGTCCATACAATTCATATATCTCGGGAAACATTACCTCTCTTGCTACCTTTATTGACCACTCCCTATCATCATGATTATGCTCAAACGTAACTCTTTTACCACTCATTTTTAGGTTATTTGTTTTTGTTATAGATGTGTGACTAAAATGCAAGTAATTTTGTGGCCTTATATATTGTAGGATCAAATTGTTTTTAGTCACTATTTTAGTCAAAAAGCAATTTTTGCATCATTAATGCCGCATCATATCGCATTTTCATGTGCAAATAATTTTGCATAAATATTTGAGTCATTTTAACTGTTACTTGTGAGTCAAGTACAGGTTAACTGTTACTTGTTAGTCCAAGGCAGGTTATCTTTATGCATGATTTTAATTTGTTGTTTCTTGTTCTCTAAACAGATTATCTCATGGGATGCCATTGGTTGTTGAAGATGCCGTCCAGACAGCCGTTGCATATCGAGAACAGATGGCCCGTTTCTATTTCAAGCACAAGATATTTGTGTAGGTGTGATTCTGTTTGTGACCTGTTACCTTTGGGCAAAAGATACATTGTGTTTTGTGTTTGTTACTGTTGCTTTTGGCCAAAAACTTATTTGTGTTGCTTTTGGGTATGCTATGTTTGTTAACTGTGATATTGAAAGTTTGATGACTGTGTTTTGTGCTTTCAATTGAACCATGTAGCAAATAATCAGCTTTTAAAGCGCAAAACTTGCAACTTTCATTAAAAGTCTAATGTTGTTTGCCATACACACTAGAAATAACTAAAGTATGCCACTCTATGGGTCATCCAAATTAACTGACTTGTGAGTAGACTTGTTCTTCTTGTGAGCTTGGGATTGCTTGCTGTGAGCTTCTTCTAGCAGGTAGCTTTGCCTAAAAATTGTGTAAATCAATTTATGAGTTAATAATCTGTATCCTAAATAATGAGCTTTAAATAACAATACATAACTTACTTTTTCTTTGGCAATGTTTCTCTGCAACTTTGTCGGGTGTGTCCAACATTACCGCACCTTCCACACTTAACTGGTATCGGTTCCTCTCCTTGGGATCTAATACGATCTTTGTTCTTGGGTCTACCAGATTGGGGTTTAGCCATAAGTGGTGGCTTAACAACTTGCAAGTAACTAGGACACCGCCAACTTGAAACTTCTCCAACAGGATATACCAAGTCTTGGTACATAGCTTTAAGCTCAATTTTCCTAAACCATGATTTTTCCAAATCATTACAATCCGTCATTCACATAACTCTACAAACCACTAAAACATGACCACAAGGCAAAGCAGAAACTTGTCATTTTCTACATGTGCATGAACGTTGACCTAAATCCACTATATGTATTTTTTTGTCGATCATCGACTGGTAAATCTGTTCATCTCAATCCGGCCACATCCAATGGCTCTTTAACATTCGGTCTGTTATTTTTGCGATTGCCCAATCACTTAGTTCATCCATTTGTGCATCTAAATTATAATATTCGTTAGTATTTTTTGATTGGAAAACAATAAATAAGGTAAATAGTTTACTTTTAGGAAAAAATTACATAAACCGCGTACCTTTATATTTTTCTCGACGATTGAAGTACCACTTTTGGACAAGGGCTCTGTACCACTCCATTAGGTTAGTGATGGGTAGTTTTCGCACATCTCTTGTTAACGAATTGATTGACTCGGCGCTATTAGATGTCATGTAATTGTAACGATTACAAGCAGAATATGCCCTAGACCACCTTTCAACCCGAGCTTCGATCAGGTTTGTCGTAGGCTTCTTTTTTTTCCCTTAACCTCTTCTAATGCTCTATTAAAATCATCGATTAAGTAGGCTTTGCACATCTTCCAATATAAAGCCTTATGCTTTTTACTCTTCAAGTTATAATTCATCATCAAATGCCTACAACAATGCCCATGGAATGCATTCGGGAAAACAGATTCACATGCGATTGTATTGCTACATGTCGATCAGATATGATAGTTAAATCTGGAACTTCACCAATGCATTCTCTCAATTTTGACAGAAACCATGTCCACGATTCACGGTCTCACCACTGAGACACACCCGTTCAACAGGTATAATTTGATTATTCCCGTCCATTCCAACTACCAGCAGATTTGTTCCAAGGTAAGTACCTTTAAGATGAGCTGCATCAATTATTAACAATGGTCGCATATGGTGCGAAGCTTGAATCTAATTAATTATTAAACGATTAGTTATATGATAATAATACTCAACAAAAATAAATTTAATATTAAAAATATATATATATGCTTACCGTTACACCAAAAGCTATGAAAACCATCTTAAACCTGTCTTCATCATCAGTATCAATATGTATTACACAGTCATTTGTCAATTCTAAATTATGACAATAAATCGGTAACTGTTCAAAAGATGCTTTCGGGCAACCTTCAAGCGTATCCAATGCCACATTCTTCGATCTCCATGCTTGTTTGTAACTAATATCGATGTTGAATTCTAGGTTTATGTTGTTTTGTATGTCCTTTGCGTATATATCGGCTGTTTGTCTTTGAACTTAGGTACTAGTAAATGACCCAACAAGTTTTTCGTAGCATTACGGTGATGCATACCTATTTTTGTTTTTGAACAAGTGTGATGGTCGTTCACCATTCCTAATTCCCATTCATTACTAAATTTGCACTTACTTGAAATTATTTTCCATTCGCAACCCTCATGCACACAAATTACATCATACCTTACCGGATATGATTTTCTAACCTTAAATTCATAACCATCTAAAAGAGCTTTATAACCAATTTTATTCATAACACATTTTTTATTATGAAATCTTTCACCCTTTTCCAAAATACATCTAGCATGATCAATTTTTCCTTTTGGAATTTTTATAATAGGTTGTGGATCTGGTGGATTGTGAATGTTGTTTAAAGTATTCATTTGCCAATTATGCTCAAACTTTTCTCTTGCCATAAAATCATTATGGCAATCAAAATTTCTTTTGGGTAATTTTGAATCATTGTAAATATTGTATTGTTGGTTTAAATTACGGTGATTTTCGAAATATTCTTGTTTTAGTATTCGGGAATCATTGTAAGCATTGTATTAATGGGTTTAAATCGAAAGGAGATAAAGGAACGTTAAGATCTATACCCAAAGAACTAGAAGAAGAAGGATTTCCCATAGAGCATTGCTCAATCTTTGCAATAAAATAGTATGTGGGCGTCTTTCCTTTGCAAATTTCGTTTGTGTAAAATCTCACATCATCATCATCTACAATGTGGACACACTTTGTACCAACTTTGTACGTAAACAAGAGGTTGCACGTATCGTTAAACTTGTATTTTTTCTTCACAATGGCTACCAGTTGATTGTAAGTAATATTTCTTTTAAAGCAAAACAAAAAAGTCATCTCAGTAAACCAAATATACACTAAATTCATTACCGATTCTCTCATTTCTTTTGAGTGAACAATCTAATTTTTTCTAATAAGTACATTAATATATATAGCTCTTTGGTGTAAATTATGTATGTTAGTTGTATGACGTAAAATAAATGTAGTATTTAAGTTAGTAGATACTCACTTCGGTAGAAGCCGATTACTTCGACCTATAGTAATTAATTGTACACATTAATATGCATTTAATATTGCATCTACTACATATGTGTGTTAGTTGTGAATTTAAATGATATGAATAAATGTAAGTTTGGTTGTAAAACTTAATGTAGTAATTAATGCACTAGATCGCGACTACTTCGACCGGCAATTCTTCGACCTATGGTTGGGTAGATGTAGTAATTAATTGTACACATTAATATGCATTTAATATTGCATTTACTACATATGTGTGTACATTAATATCAATTAATATTGCATCTATACTACATATGTGTTAGTAATTAAATGATATGAATAAATGTAAAAAATAATGTAGTAATTAATGCACGGATACTTTCGATTCTCGACCGAACGACTACTCGACCTATGGTTGGGTAGAATATTTATAAACCAAACACATACTTTATGTGGACATTTAATTACCACATCTTCCAACAATAGGTCGGTAGCCGGTCGATTAGTAGTGAGTATCCAAGTCATTAATTACTACATTAATTATTAAACCAAACACATATTTATTCATATCACTTAATATCAAAACCTTGTGTAGTAGGTGGGTAGATGTAGTAATTAATTGTATAAATTAATATGTATTTAATATTGCATCTACTATATGTGTGTGTAAGTTGAAGGGTATTTTAGTCATTCAATATTCCAACGTCACTTTTTGTTTTCGTGTTACATAAATACCCCCCACACCACACACAAAAATACATCTTATTCTTCTACTTTTCTTATCTTCGATTTTAGAGTAAACTTTTGTAGATTCTAGAGCCATGATGCATTGTTTTTGGGGTAGAAGAACGAACGTTATTACATCTTGGACAAATGAAAACCCCGGAAGACGTTTTTATGGATGCCCAGATCATGTAAGTGTTATTTTGTAAAAACTAGGGTTACAATTTCAAATCATTAATATGTTACCTTTCTTGTTTACTAGGGTATAGTAGCTTGGCTTGATCCCCCGATGTGACATCGTGCTGTAACAATTATTCAGTCTATTGAGAGCAAAAGCAGAAGCTCAATTGTTAGAAGCACAAAGGGGAAAGCAAAGAATGAAGAAGTTGTTGGTTTTGTCATGGTTATCATTTATAGCTTTTGAATTTTTTAAGTTGTTTGGTTAATTTAGTGTTTGTATTTTTCAACAAAGAATTAATGTTTGTATTGTCAAGTTGTTTGGTTAATGTATGAATTTGTTTGTTGTTGGATTCAAGTTCAAATTTAAAAACGTAGCCTATAAATACCCATTCAAGTAATACAATCATGTCATACACTTAACACATACACAACTCATATACTCAACTCACACACAGGTTTTCAAAAATGTCACACAAAGATTTCTCTCAACAATTCCCTAGTCCACCACAAAATGAGCATATTTTGGCTTCACTGAATCTCTTCGGTATTCACAAATGAAAATGAAGTAGCAAACGTTCAACCGAAGTTCGTTACGGTAATCCCAAATGAAAATGAAGCGACAAACGTCCCACTTGAAAAGGACCCACCTTTGGAATACGATCACAATCCATTTGGGTTAACGAGGATCAACCGACTACTTGAACAAGATATGCAAGTACTCATTGAGTTTGAACTAGCCGAGAGCGTGAGGCTAAATGAGGGAGGCGGGAACAACGAGAATTTGAATATCGATGGGAAATGGGGCTTGGACCTGAGCAATCATATACTTCTAGTGACGAGGGTTGGGTCTCGGATGATTCCTTTTTTTAATTTGTTGTTTTATTTTGAGAACAATGTATTTCATGTCCTATCATCTAATTTCATGTCCGTTAATCTAGTTATTAAATAAATTGTTAGTGCTTGTGAGAAATATTTGAATATAAGTGGGGCCAGTAGTCGAGTATCAAGTGCATTAATTACTACATTAATTATTAAACCAAAGACATATTTATTTATATCAATATATCCAATACATGCGTAGTAGGTGCAATACTAAATGCATATTTATGTGGACATTAAATTACCACATCTTCCAACAATAGGTCAGTAGCGTGGTCGAGTAGTCGAGTATCCAATGCATTAATTACTACATTAATTATTAAACCAAACACATATTTATTCATATCACAATATCAAAAACAATACACATGTAGTAGGTGCAATACTAAATGCATATTTATGTGGACATTTAATTACCACATCTTCCCAACAATAGGTCGGTAGCAGATCGGTCGGTAGTCAGTATCAGTCCGCATTACTACATTAATTATTAAACCAAACACATATTTATTCATATCATTTAATATCAAAACTAACACACACATGTAGTAGGTGCAATACTAAATGCATATTTATGCGGACATTTAATTACCACATCTTCCCAACAATAGGTCGGTGTGCGTCGGTCAGTAGTCGATATCCATGCATTAATTACTACATTAATTTTTAAACCAAAACATATTTATTCATATCACAATATCAAAACTTACACACACACGTAGTAGGTGCAATACTAAATGCATATTTATGTGGACATTTAATTACCACTCAAAACTAACACACACACACACGTAGTAGATTAGTGATCTAAATGCATATTTATGTGGACATTAAATTACCACATCTTCCAACAATAGGTCGGTAGTAGTCGGTCGGTAGTCGAGTATCAGGTCATTAATTACTACATTAATTTTTAAACCAAACAAGTATTTATTCATATCACTTAATATCAAAACTAACACACACGTATAGTAGGTGCAATACTAAATCATATTTATGGGACATTTAATTACCATCTTCCAACATAGGTCGAATAGCGGTACCGTCTACCGGTGTTAGGGGCCAAAGTATCCAGGCATTAATTACTACATTAATTTTTAAACCAAACAATATTTATTCATATCACAATATCAAAACTAACACACACACACACACACCTGCGTAGTAGGTGCAATACTAAATCATATTTATGTGGACATTTAATTACCACATCTTCCAACATAGATCGAGTAGCCGTCGATTAAGTAGTCAAGTATCAGTCATTAATTACTACATTAATTTTTAAACCAAAATTTCGAATTAATGTATAGTTGATGCAAATTTTGAATTAACGAGTAAATTTGTTATATGTAAAAACTAAAATTTCGAATTAATTGATTTACTACAACATAAGTTATACTACAACATAAGTTATACTACAACCAAACTAGTAACTAGACACATAACAAACTACATTCGTTAAGTGAAAATACATTCGATCAACACACCAATGGTTACATAAATATTCCACTTCCAGTACCACCATCACCGTTGCCACTTTCTAGAACCTCATCCTTGGATAAAACCTTGACCAAATTTTTTATTGTGATGTTAAGATAATGATTGCCAGATTGTTTGGGAGAAAATACAGAAACATTTTGAAGTATCAAGACAGTTCCGACGGTAAATTGGTTTTAAAAAACCTCTCATCATTAACAACTTTGTGATGTATTGTACTGACATAAACCTGAAACGTCTTTCAATGTTACTTTTAGATCACCCAAAACATTCGAGATTACAAGACTTGATTATAGCAACAACCTTTTCAAGTTTCCCTTTTTAAGAAATTTTTTGATATCGGCAAAACAACCAACAATGATCCCGCCATCAATATTCATAAACTCAACCGCGTTAACCCATGGACCACTTTTAAAATTCGAATCCTCAACCAAATCGTCAACAACTTTCCTAATAAACTCCTGTGTGATCATTACACCGTCGTCCACACCATCCCGAATACCTGCAGGACCGGGTATTTTTCTAACAGGCTTTTCAACATAATTATCAACTTGAGAGGATATTGTGTTTTGTGTTGTGTGGATAATCGGAGATCGAGTCGTCTATCAAGTAATTCTTCCCACTCATAATTTGGTGGTGAATTCATTGCATAGCTTTTAAGGTTTGGTAATCTTATCATATGTTTCTCACCTCTATTTATATAATTATCATATACCTCATCACATTAATTATATTATGTGTTAGTTGGGAAAAGGTTAGTTGTTGTAATTAATACATCAATATTAATGTAATCAATTAATAGGTGTTAGTTGTTGTAGTTAATACATGTTAGGATACTCGACCATCAGTACTCGACCACACTTTGAATTAGATCTATTATCCATCAGTAATATCCATTAGATCACTATATTAATCCTTTTTTTGTTATTTACACACTTCATTTGTGTTTGTTCACTAATACTAGAAGAATTTGTGTACACTTCACTAATATTTGATAACGTTTACGCATTTATTTTTGGCTGAATTTATTTTTGTTAATTCGGATTTTTTCAATTAAAAACAAGATGTCTAATATTTCTAATGATATTGTATTCGAAGTTTTCAATAAAAGCATATTCTACGTCTTTCCCCTAAGGTACGCATGTGGAAAAATTATTGAAATTAAACTATCTATGTCTAAAACGTTGTCGTATTCCCAAATGTGCGACATGTTGTTAGAAACAATAAAAGAGGATATTTGGGCTTGGTTTTATTGTATACCAAAATGTAGCTTGGAAGAAGGTTTGACTATAATGGAAAGTGATAGAGATGTTAAGAAGATGTATGAATTGGGTCAACTACACGGGAAAATTGAGGTATATGTTTCCCATACTCCTCAAGCATTCTTAGTTGATTACTATCACAAAAACTTGCGTAAAGATGAGTTTGATGAGGAGGTGACAACACAATTAAAAAACCATGATAAAAGAAAGAAAGGTTTTCATTGTATGTCGTTGGAAGAGGTTAGTGCATGGGAAAATGAAGAATCTCAATCACCGGCTTACTTAAGATCACCGCATGAAAAGCCGTTTAAAGAAGCTAGTCTATTTACACCAAGGATGCTTTTTGATGATTTTGAGGATGCAGCTCATGATGAATTTGATGAAGGTTCTAGTGCTCTTCCTTATGTGTCCAATAACGGTGATAACAATAATTTATGATGGGCATTTTTTATTGTAATTTATGATGGTTATGTTTCATTGCCTTGTTTGTTGTAATTTAGGTACTAGTGCTTTTAGTTAACATGTGTTAATTCTTGTGGGTCATCCAAGATCGTATAATGTATTAGTTGGTATTTAATGTTACCAGTATATTATGGTCTCTAACAAGGATTATAGTCAAAAAAGATTGAAGCGGACATTATACATATATATATATATATATATATATATATATATATATATATATATATATATATATATATATATATATATATATATATATATATATATATATATATATATATATATTTTTTGTTTTTGGTTTTATATAGCAAATTTGGGGAGGGAGGGGGTTTGAAAGTAATTGAAATATAAGGTTATTTGTGTCATTCTTTTATTTTTGTATTAGTTCATACTTCATAGTGTAAGGATTTTCTATTGTAAGTTTCATTTTTTTTCAAATCTTGTGGCCAGTTATCTTTTGTAATCATTCTCTTCGATCCGCAGTTTTATGCTTTAATTAATTTTGGTGAGAGTAAAAATTGTTGGATTTGTCTACTTATAACAATAATAATTGAAACCCTACCTAATCTCTTAATTTTCATCTATTTTTCTGTACACACACAACCCCAAATCCCAAATCACCGCCTTGCAAAATCAATGGCAAACCAAACACCAAATCTAGATGAGTTGCGTCTCGCTAGTGGTTCCGATGATATTGCAACCATGTTCAAGCATCTCTTTAACAGTGAAGTGATGGAAGCACAAGCTCGCCTAGTCAAATTGGAAGTAATATGCAGATAATTAGGCGATGTGCTTGCTGGCGTGTGAAGGGACAGTTAGGGAGCTCCATTATCTTGGCCCAAACCATGAGAAAGGGGTGGATGCTTTATCATGTCTGGTGAAGATGAATGTAGATGATCGTGATATTTTGCAAGGCCTTGAAGCTTCCGTTCATTTGATTCGTGATGGGATTGAGCAGAAGCAAGATGGTGTGACCCTCATGGAGATTGATGAAGACTTGACTGGTGTTTAGTGACATGCGTCACTTGTGTTGAAGCTTTTGGTTTTCAAGTGGTCTAACTATGTGAATGTCTTTTGGGTATGGATCATTAGTAAGTAATTTGGTTTGTATGGTATATTTATATATAACTCTTATGTAATTATAGTTTGGGTTATGGTTTCTGAATATGCTGGTAATGAAGTTATGTACGTATTTGGAAGATAATTAGTCGACTTAGGTTATGTCTGAAATGATTATCTGGTAATGAATCGTTATGATATTTAGTTTATCCTTATTGATTTTGTTGCCATTTTGTATATGCAATTCTAGTGTAGATGTTGTTTCAGTTTTGTTAATCACATTGTAATGGAATTAGGTTTTAATGGCCAATTTTAGGCACTTGTGGGTCAATTTTAGAAAGTTGGTTTGACAACATGGATTAATATAGGGAGTTGGTCACTTTTAGAAATGACATGTTGCTGTTTTAAAGTGGGCAAGTTTTTAGATTTTGGTTTAATGGTCACTTTTAAATGTGCCTAAAGTGGGTCACTTTTAGGAACTTGTGGGTCATGTCTTTTGATGATTTTATGGATTTACATATTTACTTGTGTGTCATATGGTGTTTTGATCAGCTTGAAGGAAAATACTAAGACCAGTCTCTAAATTCCGATGGATTATGGTTGCAATGTTTTGGAAGTGATTTTGAGGGTATTTATGTGGGCGTTTGATTATACTAAGACACTATAGATGCACATCATTTTGACCTTGGCACCGCTTGCTATAAATAGTGCTGCTAACTTGCTGTCACATGTAAGGTAAACATGTTTGTTTGATGGTTCATGGTTTTAGGATAAGAAACTATTGTTTTCCTTCTTTTGTGGCGACTGGCGGCATTGTATATGGAAAAATATAGGTCAGTCGCAGTCAATTATTTTTGCAATCTTGCTTTCTTTTCATTCATTGTCTGTCCAATGAAAACTATGAGGACTTAGATGTGGGTAACTGGAATAGTGGAGTCATGGTTTTTATGCAAGAATAAAGTTTAAATGGTTCTTGCTCTGTGCGATAGACCATAACTCCAATATCATTGAATTTTGGGTTCGAGTTGCTTCTTTAACTTTTTGTTTGACTCTGTTCACTTGTTTTGCAACTGTGAAACATAACACAGTATTGATTGGATCTGTCGTTGGTTCGTCTAACTGCAAATTTTGCCTCCGAAATTCTAGTTCCTTTCGCAGGCATGTATGCTTTAAGTTAACTGGATAGACGTTCAAATATTTGTTTTGTATTTGCGTATATGAAGTCCATAATGAAGTCCATAAAAGGTTTGGTTCTTTTCTATACTGCATGGATAACTAATTGATTAATCGATGTAAATATATATGTTGCAATTGTATAATAAAGGTTTTGAGTAGTCGTGTTTAAGTTAAAATTTTTTTCAAGAGTATTATTCAAAATTCAGTGGATGTTTTTTAGTCAACTTTTATAATCAAACATATAAAGACAATTTATAATATGTTATAACAAATAAAATCATGTTCAACATATATCATGTTCAACACTTATTTTTGTTCATTATCCAAAGTAACTTGAAAAGTCAAATAGCCAAAGTAACTTCTTAATTAACTTCACATTAAGTTAAACCACGACATTATTTTCTACACCTGAGTTCGAGTAAACCTTGACTACTTTGCAGCCTTATTTAGTTACTAGTCTACTTATCACTTCACAAAAGTGATTATCGGTGTTTTTCCTAATACAGAAAATAATCTCCAACACCTAACCTAACAATAACAATGTTACATGCAATAGTATATCATTATTTACAAAACCTAACTTCGGCTCATCATATAATTTCACCTAGTTAATGGTAACAGCATATATGTCACATTGAATGAGACAAACAGATTTAACTGGATGAGATGATTAAACAAAATTATTTTCAACAATACATATGTCCATGGTTTACAAAACATACAACATTCGTTTACAATAGATTATGCTCAGTTACCTACTACCAACTACTACAGTTTCAACAACGAAAGTACAAAATACATTTGCAACTACTATTACAGTTTCAACTACCAAAGTACCAAAGTTTTGCCAAACTACAAAATACATTTGCAACTACCAGTTGAGTTATTTGAACTTGTACATCAATGAGTTATTTCTACCAACTACTACTGACTTCTCACCTTTCAGCGCACATTTCAACCCCGCTTCAATCAGTTTGTGCCAAAGGTAGTTCAATCTTGTACTTCCAAAAGAAATCTACCAAACGCTCCCTATATACCAAAGCTGCCAAAGTAGTATTACCGACCGCCAATGGAAGATTATTTGACAACCTATACAAGTTTATCATTACCCGGATACCGATCACCATAAAGGGGCCTTGCCTTGGCACATTATCCACATACCGGAAGGTGATGGAGTAATGTTTTGGATCAATGCCCTTCTTTTCCATTACTTTGGTTTGTTGTAAAAACTTAGGAATTTTATATTCAAAACATCTCCTCATATTGATCCACCATTCTCGATTTTCAACTAGAGGCCAGGAGAGGCTGTCATAGATTGTTATGACACCGGGGCGTAGATGGAGTTCTCCCAGAACCCAATGTACATTATCTTCATTGATTGGAAAATAGACCTACAATATTGGTGAACAAACATAAGACAACAAAAACGATATTGTATTTAAAATTTTGTATCCAAGGGCTCAGATTTGCTCCAAAGAAGCACACTCGGCTCCCAAGCTCCATTTGTCTCTCCAAAGAAACTCACACAAGGGGTTGTTTGGGTCAAGGCTGTCAAAGGGTGAAATAACTATTTTTAACCCTTTTTACTTACCTAGTCAAACTTCTTTTAGGAGTCTTAGGTTAGTGTGAATGTTAGAGAAAGGTTGCATAAGTTTTGGTAGGATTTCGTAAGAAAAAGAGCTTAACTGTTTTTCTTACTGCTACACGGAGACAACATCATTACTGCTGTTATGGGCCCTTTTTCTTAGTCTAATTGGTACTCAAATTGTGCAAACTTTGTTTTTATTAAATCCTTGTATGCCCATCTAATTTTAGTTTCAGTTTAGTGCACTATAATCACCCCTAGCATAGTATAAAGTCGAGTTAAAATATATTTTGCACAAATTCCGTTCGCATCAGTAAGTTACTTTCTTAGGATGGCCCTAAAACACACACCAACAGCTTATTTTTAATCTGTCTAGATGCCCTTTCCATCACCAAGTTACTTTTTTAGGATTACCACTACTCTAACTTTGTTGTTGTAGTTTGATTTTAGTTTTGAAAGTCTTTTTTCAGCTAGAAAATAAGCTCCAAAAACAACCTCACATTACCTTATTTAGGAATTTCCTTACACTACTAGAAAATGACTTTTCAACCATATCAGATAACACTTATGTGTGATCATCGTGAAAACTAAAGGTTAGTTATTATGGTCATGCCTGATTGTGATCTAAGAAATACTACATATCAATTAGAACCATGAAATACTACTATACGACTATCAAAAATTTCTTAAACACACCTTTTCCACGATTCATAAACGGGGAGACCATAAGTTACTCGGTCAGCATAAAACACGGCATCCTGTTGGTAAGAATCATGGAGCTAAAAATGGACCTGCCATTAACCAATCAAGCATCGGGGTCTAAAATGCCATAGAAACATTATCCATAGATCAAGGTCTGCAAAAAAATAAAAATAAAAATAAAAAAGTAGTTAACATTATCCATAAATCTTAAAAATTGTTAACATGAAATTTACCGTATCAGAAAGCCATCCATTTCTATACTTCCTGATGCCCAACAACCTTTCCCAAAAATTATGATATGCATATATGCCATCTCCTCCCCATGGAAAATAAAATCTCATGTCCTCCTTTTCATTCAAAAAATCCATAATTTCTTTTGGCACAATCACTCTTAATTGTCGCGAACCGTAGGGCGAGTTAGATCCTGCAGATATATCATACAGAATTGTCTAGTCCAAAGTACTTAACCAACGTTACAAAATCTGAAATAAATAATAAGTAAAATAAGTTACCTCATTCAACGGGGGAATCACTTCACCACCATGTGAAACCAACGGCTGAAAACACTTTACACATTTCTTCTTCCTAGCACGGACTTTAGGCTTTTGTGGAGTGGTTGAAGGCTGGTTCATGTACGGGTCTTGAAGATACCTGCTCGCTCTAGTCTCTCGGGCAACATTAACCGGTATCTTTTTAATAGATGCCTGCCCGTCACCAAAATTGTAGATATCAACTAATTTCTCATTATCGTCATTGCTAGGGGTACAATCTGGATCATTCATTGCTGATTTATCCTGATCATCATTCCTAGGAACAGCATCGGGATGCTTCGTTGCTAATTTCTCCACATCATCATTACTAGGAACAGAATCTCGATCCTTCATTAAAGGAGACTGCAAATCATTGTCTTTTTCCTATATTAAAAAAAAATTAGAATAAAAAGATTGGGTTATTTGATTTTAAAACCAAAAAAGTTAATGTTAAATTTACCTTTCAGAGTAGTAAATACATATATTTGCATAAGAGTCTCCACTGCCATTAAATCTTGTTCCTGAAGCGGATTACCCGTATTCTTCAATGCCCCTTCTTCCTCTTGTTCCTCTACTACCTGTTGAAATACAAGTAATCAAGGCATTCTATTTAAGTAAACTGATATATGATCAAATAAACATGTTTTGGTGTGTCAAACGGTGAATATGGTTAAAACTGACTACCTGATTATCAAACGGTGTGTCAAACATGTTTTTATATTCTGAATCCAATAATTCAGGTTCAGCTTCGTTGATTCCACCATTATAATATTCCATTTCCTTTGGATCATGTTGAATATCCATGTCAGGATGCAATTTGACATCATTATCAAATGCATTTGAGGGCTGCATAAGAAGTATAAATAAAATATAACGTTATTGTATGACGAGTGTTATGTAATAATATCCATAGTCTCGTTATGTAATAATATTACCTTTTCTTCATTTGCTTTGTCAGGTTCAAGAGAGGTGGCATACATATAAATAAGAGAAAGAAACAAAATTAAAGTAATATTACCTTTTCTTCATTTGCAGTGGGCTCCACATTATCGTTAAAGTTGATCTCAACCTTTCCACTTGTGGGCTCCACACTATCATTAAACCTGTTCTCGACCTTTACACTAGTGGGCTCAAAATTCTCGTTCACAGAGGGCTCCAAAGTCTCGTTCACAGAGGGCTGCAAAAATTCAACTAATCTTAGCCCTTAACAACCTTCTTGTAATAATATACGCCATGTTTATAAGGAAACAAAATTCAAGAACCTACCTTTTCTTGATTTGCAGTATTAACAACATTTGCTTCATGATCATGTACACTACAAGGCTCCATAGTCTCGTTAGTGCGATTCTTAACGTGTTGCTCAATTGCTGCTAAACGTCGAATGATTCAATATACTCAATCTTCTTTATAAGCTCACCTCGAGGTTCAGAAGGTTCTGATAATCTACTAGAGGACTGCAAAAATAAGGTAATATATAATAATCTTATTTACACATTCAATGTAAAAATAAAAATTTTGTTTATAAACAACAAACCTTTGAGTCTTGATCAACTTCACTAGGATTATCAGATACACTTGACATCTGCATAAAAGATGCATCCTTGGGAGGTTTCACATATTTCTCAAGTGCACTTAAACGACTACCAAATGCACGCTCAATATCCTCAACCTTCTTTGCAAGCGCTGGGTCATCCAATACTTCATAGCTATGCACCTCAGTGCGAACATGTACCTCACGGTGAACCTCACGGTGAACCTCCGTGTGAACATGTGTACGCGGAATAACCTTCCTCTTTTTTAAAGGTCTAAGAGATGCATCTTCTGTTGGCCCATTCTTGAAATAGTCTAAACTACATGTCCACCATGATGTATTGATCTCCTTTTCGGTGGGGACAAGTGTATTAATTGACTCTTTAGAATATAATAGCCTCTCACAATCATCTTTTGTAAATGTTATACCATTACTCCAAGAAACACAACGGGGTACAACATCATCGTCTTTGTGCCACCAATTTGTAGCATTCGGAAAAAGTTCCAATAACCAGATCTGTAAAGTTTTTAAAACCATTAATGTTAAATAAATAAACTAACTTAATGGAAAGTTTTAAACTAAATTAATGTCCAATAACCAGATCTGTAAAGTTTTTAAAACCAGATCTGTAACAAGTTGTATATGCCAACGTAACAAAGATATATAAAACTTCAGCTACAAGTTTGCGCTTAATATGAACATGTTGTGTTTCAGCAACTATTAGTCAAGCATCTGTTTCTAATCTAAGAGTTTAGGATGAGAAAACATCTGAAATCTGTGTACTTCAAAAGTCAGAAAAAATTGCGTCACTGCATTATGTTATTAGATTCATATAAACGTCACAATAAATGAGGTATTCTATTCCATATGACCACATATTCTGATAACAATGCAGTTGCACTATAGAGTTGATTAAAACCAAACTTAAAAGTAGATTTGGGGAGTCAAACATAGCATTTAGATACTAAAGGCTGGGTTGGGTCAACATTTATGGTATGGGTGGGTTGGGTCAACATTTACACTGCAATGACATAAATGAGACAAGCAATACATGAGACAAGCAATAAATGAGAAAAGCTTGCAAACCTTAAAGACGAAAACAAATCCGTTCAAAGAATATTGAGGCTTGTATTTTTTCCCGTGTGTTGAATTTTTTTTCAAAATATCCTTACGGTGTCTTGAATCAACATTATACACCCTAAGGTGAAGCTCTTGCCAAATATATTGCCCCCAAGGGAAAGCATCAAGCGAGAAAAATCATCCACTAGAGCCAAAATCTCATAGGGTATAACGTGCCTAAGCTCGTTACCTATGAATACATACTCTAAAGCCAGAATGAGACAAACACGGACTGAATCATCATGAGATAGCTTTTTAAAATCCTTATCCGTCTCAAGAAGTGCTTTAAGATCGTCACCCTTTATTCTTGGTAGAGTAGGAAATACACGGTTATGGAAATTTGAGCGCTTACTCAAATGGTCTAAAGAAGGATTTCCAAATTTGAAACCGGTTAACAAACAAAATTCCCTCCTACCAAACTCTAATGTATTGTGACCAATATCGAAAATAAAAGGCATATCAGTAGTAGCATCTTTGATATCCCTTTGGTGTTGAAGCAAAAGTTCAGACAAGATTATCATGGTCCTCCGTTCTAATATCCAACCAAGGGCCAAAAACACTACTTTTAAACTTGTTATACCTTTCCTTTTTTTCAGCCAACTTCTTTGCTATTGTTTTCAGAAGGTGTAGCTTAGTTCTCAAACTAACATTCGAATCATAAACCTAGGTTAACAAAAAACAAAATATTAAAAATAAAACTAATTTATACATGATACTAGCTACAAGATTATTCAGTCTTCATGGGTATATTGTGTTACTGGTACAAAAAATACAAGATACCAACTATTTTCTACCAAAATTGATATACCCAAAAGACTTGATCATTAAAGTACAATCTGATCTGTAACAACCCGAAACCTAACTAAAGGATTAAACATTTATTACATCTAAATATGATACTTACATCAACACGATGAAACGATGAATCCATTGGACATAAACAAAAATCCTATCTACTCAATCGGTGACAATATATGTTGTTTTGTGTTTGTGTTTGTGTTTAAGTTTGAGAATGATAATCAGATTTGGATTGATAATCATGTATCAATTAATTCTTGTGTATGATCCGATGGTTATTGCATTCGATCGGGTTTCCATGTACATTGAAAAAGAAAGAAGGAGGTACACCGGTGAAAAGTAGTTTTGTATTTTTTTTTTTTTTTTTACTTTTGTACTTTTTGCGTGGATAAATGCAAGTCGAGTAAAAGTAGGTTGAGTAGCCGTCGGTTGCGCAAATTTGGTGGTTATTTGGGTAGATTAAAAAGTAAAAAGTGTACTTTCCTTATGACACGTGTCACTTTTTTGGTGGAGCTGTGAGTGGTAGTGCTGCGATGACCATTTGGAGATTGAGGGAAAATTTGACCACAAAGAGGACTACCAAAAAGATTTTGGCACTTTTTGGTACTTTTCTCTAAAAAATATGGGAAAAATAATATTTTTGGGCTTTTTCAAAGATTTTTTCTGGTTTTTATGGATTTTTGAAATTTTATATTTTTCTATTTTATTTTTGTGGTTTTTATAATTTTGTATTTTGCTTTTTGAATAGATATGTACAAGAGTTAGATGAAGAAAATCCTTTACTCCTCGTCTTCCTCTTGAAGACGTTTTAGTGTTTCTGGTTGTAGACTCTTAAGTCCAAGACGTGTAGTTGATAAATAAAGCCGTGCATCATGATTTGCCAGAAGGCTTATACAGAAACTTATTATCTGGGAGTGACAAATATTAATTACACTAGTACGTTATATATTGCCCATAAAATGATAAAAGAATCAATGTTGCAAAATCGGTCAACTCGGCCGATTAATCGTTAATCGGCCGAGTACCTTGTCGACTTTTGAAAATCGGTCGAAAAATCGGCCTAAGATAAAAATCGACACTAAGCAGTCAAAAAATCGGCTGAATCGGCCGATTAATCGGCCGAATCGGTCAAAATAGGCCGAATCGGTAAAAAATCGGCGAATCGCAAATCGGTCATTTAAAAATAATTATAATTTAGGCATTATACTTAATTTGGGGATCGTATATTTCACTTATAACGCACTATGGGCATCATAATCTTAATTAGAGCCTTTATTGAGGTTTGGAAACATAGCAGACTTGGAATCGGTTAAGATTTTTAGTTTGGTCTCCAGAAATACCAAAAAACTGCAGGAAATGCCAATCCGATTAATCTCGACTTGACCGATTACTCGCTGCAGGGTGGTCGACCGCCCGACTACCGATTGACGATTTTTGCAACATTGAAAAGAATAGATAAATGTATATGCCCTCATGAACTATTTTTGAAGATAACAAGATTGGTGCCGGCAGTGGCCCAAGTTACACTCGATTTTATGTTACGAAGTGCAAATATTTTTGAAAATTGTCGTTTGTGGTACGTGCAAGTATCGAAAAAGTTTTTGCTACTTTCGTTTTCTATGGGTTAACTAAGCAGTTTTTTTTTTTTTTTACACAATTTTTTGTTTGCAACGCTTTCTTAAAAATTCGAGTCCGTTTCGTAGTTAACATGGCATATACTCGTATGCACCTTGAACATAGTCTCAAATAGTATGTTTTCTTGTTTTAGAAAAGTACTGTAATTACGTATGTGTAAACATTTTTGGCAGTTATGAGATATGTGAAAAATATGAGGAAGGGTCATGCTAATGAAACACCCCATTAATTAAGGGGTGTTTGTACTTTTTGGTGGTATGAGCTATTTGGTGATAGTCTGAGATAGTTGTGGCATGTGTACTTTTGTGTTTTTTTTGGATTTTCATGCCAAAGTTTGCTACACCAATTCACATACACAAAGCATTTTTTTTTTTTTTTTACAAGTTTGCTAAATTTTCTGGTTTTTACAAGTTTGCTACATTTTTTTACTCGTTTATTTTTTTATAACTTTTATAAATTATTTTCTTTTAAAGTTTTTCTTTATAACTTAAAAAACGTAGTTAGAAAATTTTGAGGCTCAGATTTGAAGGTTGCAAAGTGAGATTTTATCTCACTTTACCGTCCATTCGGTTTCGGTTATCATCATCGCCTCGGAAAATTTTGAGGCTCAAATTTGAAGGTTGCAAACTGAGATTTTATCTCACTTTACCGTCCATTCGGTTTCGGTTATCATCATCGCCTCGTCTCAAACTGCAGCAAGTCTCACAGTTCAAAATTTTAAACATTTTCATTGTGCAAATGTTGTAAACGTTTTGATTGTGCATAAAAGATTCTCAAACTGCAGAAGTTCACAAGAAAGCAAAACTGCAGAAGTTCACAAGAAAGCAAAACTGCAGAAGTTCACTTCATTTTAAGGGGTGGCCTAATGCCACAAGAAAGCAACAACACAAGAAACAAACAACAACACAACCAGCAAGTCTCACAGAAAACCAACAAGCAACAACATAACCAGCAAGTCTCACTGACCACCAACAAGCAACAACACCAACAAGTCTCACAGACCACCAACAAGCAACAACATAACCAGCAAGTCTCAGACCACCAACAAGCAACAAGTATTGTCAGACACGGGAGCGGCTATTGCTACAATGCTTAACCGTCCAGTTGTATGTATATCCTATTCATCATGTGTTACGTGTCTTCCGCTTAGGTCCGGTCCAGATACAACACAAGTATTGTCCCCCGTTGTTATTCTTCGTGTGGGGGAAGCCCAGACTGCTCACTACGTTCATGTGATTCTAGATGGAAACTCACCACTCCCGCCTACTCACCCACAATGGAGGGCGTACAGACATGACGTGGCCTTGGGATGGGCAACTCTATATGCTGAACGACATGACGTGGCCTTGGGATGGGCAACTCTATATGCTGAACGACAAAACATGTATAGATATACGTAGTATAGACATATGTTGTAAACGATTACTGATTTATATTGTAAACGACAAAACATGTGTAGACATATGTTGTAAATAAGTATTTGTATTCTGACACCGAGTTACTGATTTATATTGTAAATAACCATGTATCAACTATTATTCTATATTGTAAACCATGTTGTAAATTATTATACATATTCTTTGGCCAGATGGAACAAAAAAATTCTTTCTTGTGTCGTTGTGAACGAGGACTTATAATTGAAAGAACATCCCAAAAGCCCAAAAGTTATGGTCAGAAGTATTATGCACGTCCTTTATCAAAGGTAAATAATTATACGTTTGCTTATTTACGCAAATATATCAATAACTTATTTGTTAAGAATACATTTCTTATACTACCTCCGTCCCAAAATTATAGTCCCCTATTGACTTTTTCGGTCTTTCTTTTTTAACTTTGACCTTAAATATTTTTGTTTGTGTTATACAATAGTTGATGAAATATATACTAATGGAAAATACATTTAAAACACAATCCATTCATATAATTTGCATCAAGTATTATATAGCATAAATAAAAATATTTAAGGTCAAAGTTGTAAAAGAAAGACCGAAAAAGTCAATAGAGTACTATAATTTTGGGACGAGGAGTAATTGTTCATTTCACCATGTAACAGCCGTGAACATAAGATTATGGGCGTCGATACTTTATGTGGAAGAATGTATTTCAACAAAAGTACTTTAGTCAAGGCTTCTTCGCAACCTTGCTCAAGGCTACTGGAAACTAAAGATAATACGATCAACATGCTTGAAACAAGAAACAAGATGTTATTGTCTCAATATGTTGAAGGCAAGAATAAAGACAATGAAGGCATCATTGGAATTGGTAAGAAATCTCGTTGATCACGCATGTCAGTCGAGTGGAATACTCTATGACTTTATAGATGACATTAATAATCTTCATGTGAAGTAGATTTCGTTATAGTAGTATCATTTGTTGTTATACTTGTTTAATGTTTTAATGTTTAACGTGTTTATTGTTGTTGTTTAATTAAATGGAAACAAATTAGACGAATAAAAAATAACACAAAAATATAAAAAATACACAATAAAAAAATATAACGTAAAAAACTATTTAAATATATTTTACACAAACACATATACACACATATACTTTACATACTTATATACTTTACATACTTAAAAAAAAATAAAGAAAAAAAAAGAGTACAAAACTTAAGAAAACGAAAATGTCACAAAAGTACCTCTTAGGCTAGAAGGAATAATAACAATACTCACTCACTCCACGTCAGCGCCACCTCAGCTTTCTCTCTCCTACTTTACCACTCACTCACCACCCGTTTTAACACTCACTCACCACACCAAACCCACTCACTCCACATCATCTTTTTTATTTAATTCATTCATATTAAATAAAAACGTAAATGTAAATGTAAAAAAATAATTATAACGTAAACGTAAAAAATATTAAAAACGTAAAACTTTTATTCATGCATTAAACTAAAACGGTACATAATAAAAACTAGAAAGAAAGGATACATAGATTAAAACTTAAACGTAACTAAAACTCCAAATTATATTTCGCCTTGATCCTTGCCCTTACGGCATCCATTGCCTTGCGCTGGTCTCCGGTTAAGTGCTCGAATGGTTGAACATACAACTGCATGTCATGTTGTTCAATCTCTGCCTCACGACATAACACCTCCCTTCGTTTGATATCCAAAAACGCTAAGCGTTCCTCTTTCTCTAGAGTGGCCAGCTCGTTTACCATCAACTTAGCCAATGCATCTTCATTAACATTTGAGGATCCCGAGACCGATGATTTTGACCCTCTCTTTCTCCCAGTAGCTTTCGCCTTATCCCTGCCTTCTGGTTGTTGTTGAGTTTCCTGCACTTCATCTTCATCTTCATCTTCATTGTCGTTGCCAGTATTAATATTCAGGTTAATACTAGCATCCCCAGACTCTGTGTTGAACGAACTTGTACCAGTTGACTTCTGTCTTTTGCTACCTCCTTGCGACTCTGTTTCGAAGTCAGGAACTGGTATCTTTTGCCATTTTGGATGATTTTTTAAAATCTCCCAACAATGTAAAAGTCTAAATGGAACGCCGGTTTCAATTTCATAGTGTTTCAACGCCCGTTCAATGTAATCTGCGTCTCCAGCTCCACTAACCGGACCCATACGAATAATGTTGTTGTAAATCCCACAAAACCGAATGCAAGCCGGACGTACCGTCTTCCATTTTCCGTTAACACTATCGTACGTTCGACGTCCAACCTGTTTTGTTTTACTCTCCATATAGTTCAATATCTCAACCCAAAGGCCACTTGCCTTCTTAGTGTTGCCACGGTAGCTATCTTCTGATATGGAAAGCCAACCTTTACACAAAATAATTTCTTCGTCTCTTGTCCACGGAATCTGTCGCTTGTTCACGGAATCTTCGGTTTCTACAACCCTTTTTTGACGGTTACGGCTCGCCTTCTTCTTCTTTTTTGGTGATGTCGCGACATGTTCAACGGGAGCTTCTTCATTTTGAGTCTCGTAAGGATTGTGTTCTTGCCAATAACCGGTGTTCTCATTAAAAGGTGGTGACATTTGAGGCAAGTAGCAGTCTGTAAGATTAAGTGCATTAATCGGAGACCTTGGTGGATCCATACGTGATTGTGACGAACCACCCATTTGAGTTTCTGAGACATACTCTTGGTTGTGAAACATCGGAGACTGGGACGCATACTCCTGAAATGCGTTTGGTTGTGAACCATAAATATGAAACCCGTGTTGTTCCGATGCCGGTGCCGGGTTTCGGTATGGTTGGTTTGGGTAAGGTGGGTGGTAGTACACTTGTGGACGTAATACGTTTGTGTTTGGCGATGGGTTTCGAGATTCGCGTGCCTTGGTGTCGGTGGATTGCTCCGGTTGAGGGTTCTTGGTTGACGTTTGTTGGGACGGGGAGTGTTTTGGTGAGACATATTTAAAAAATGAAGATGGTGAAGAAATGGTGAAGAATTTGTATGAAGATGGTGAAGAAGATGGTGAAGAAATGGTGAAGAAATGGTGAAGAAATGAAGATGGTGAAGAAGATGGTGAAGAAATGGTAGCCTCGTTGTTTTATCAATCACGCGGGTGAGTGAGTCACGCAAATACACACACACAACTCACGCGTGAGTCTATTATAGGGGCAAGCGTGAGTGCCTCATGGCACAACTCACGGGTAGAAAATGTATCTATTCCGTCTAGCCTTAGGTGCAATTTTAGTATTCTATGGGTGTGGAGACCACCCCTATGAGAAAAAATGGTCTAGCTAGTCAAGTCGTATATTAGGGTTTTCAGATGGTATGACAGATGTCAACACAAATCAATTCAGGCATCATACCAGGTACTTAATTACGAGTGCAGAACTAAATATTTGCTCATTTGCGTTCAACATCAAAATATAACAGCTCATTTGCGTTCAACATTAAAATATAACAGATCTAATTGAAAATTGACACCTTATAAAGCAAGGAGAAAAGGATAAAAAGAAATATATTTTATTTTTTAATAATTTTTAATTGCATACTTTTGAATTTCTTGAACCTTCGTTTCCTATATAAACCCCAATACTCCTCCAACTCCAACAACACCAACAAACTACTTATAAAAACACATACTTAAACATTCAAGCATTCGCTAAAAACTACAAACACAACCTCGATCACTTTCGCAAACATACACTCAACAATGGCTCCACCAGTTGCTAATAATGATTCCAACATGATCACTTCCGGTTTAGTCAAGGCGAAAACCTTGCCTAGACGTGCCTATGTCACGTTCTTGGCTGGAGACGGCGACTACTGGAAAGGTGTCGTCGCTCTAGCCAAGGGCTTAAGGTAAGCCAAGTCGGTCTACCCTCTTGTGGTAGCAATACTTCCCGATGTTCCAATGGAACATCGTAAGAAGTTATTGTCACAAGGGTGCATCATTCGGGAGATCGAACCCTTGTATCCACCCGAAAACCAGACTCAGTTTGCTATGGCGTATTATGTCATCAATTACTCCAAGCTACGTATATGGCAGGTAACAAATTAATCATTCATCGTTTATTGATCTAATTTCCTTGAAAGTTATTTAGCTTGTATTTTTATATATACGGAAAAACTATTTTTGGACACAAAACATAAAGTAAACCAACTATTTTGTTTTGGTTAATTTGGATTTTTAAGTTCATGTTTTTTAGCCCATTAAAATTTGATCATATATCATTATAAAATGTAACTAATTGATAAGGTGGATGAGTATTTGGCTAATCTCATGCAATAGTATTATTTACGTGCCAATTATACTTCAAGTTAATTAACTTCAACAACTAATTAAAGTTCTTCTTAATTTGCAGTTTGTGGAGTATAGCAAGATGATATATTTAGACGGGGACATACAAGTATTCGACAATATTGACCATCTCTTCGACTTGCCAGACGGCTATTTCTACGCGGTCATGGACTGTTTCTGTGAGCGAAATTGGAGAAACAGTCCACAATACCAAATCGGGTACTGCCAACAGTCACCCGAAAAGGTCCAATGGCCAGAAGAGAAACTTGGCCCAAAACCTGCGCTCTACTTCAACGCGGGCATGTTTGTTTTCGAGCCAAGTCTCTCAACCTACCGCGATCTCCTCGAGTCAGTGAAGACAACTCCACCAACATTATTTGCGGAACAAGATTTCTTGAACATGTTCTTTAGGGACATTTACAAGCCTATCCCGACCGAATACAACTTGATCTTGGCGATGTTGTGGCGTCACCCCGAGAACTTTGACCTTGAAAAGGTCAAAGTGGTGCATTATTGTGCCGATGGGTCAAAGCCGTGGCGATACACTGGAAAAGAAGTGAACATGGATAGGGAAGATATTAAGATGTTGGTGAAAAAGTGGTGGGACATTTATAATGACGAGTCTCTGGATTACTGGAGGATTCGTGGAGACTCGATGCCTTTGATGGTGTTAGATAAACCGACACCCGTGGTTTCCAAGAGGGGTAGTCCTTACGTGACTGCTCCGTCGGCGGCTTAAACTATGGCTAAAGACGAATCAAATACCATAGGTGTAAGAATTTTTTTACTTCTATTATAATGCCTCTCAAATCGTATGTTTTGAGTTTTGAGAGAACTAGTCAGAATGGGATCTTTTTTTCTGATGTTATTTTCAGTTATTGGCGTGGGATTGTAATTATGAATATTAGGGTTTCCAACATAGTATTAATGGAAAATTACTATTTATGTAACTTCTTGTTGAAAATCAAGTAAGACTGTAAGAGTACAAGCAAAAAGATTACTATAGAGCAAAATTTCATTTACATACAAAATGGTTACTTAAAATATGTAGTTCTGAATTGTATAATTTTTGTCGTTAGATAACCAAGTAATAGATTAGCAGTTGTAAAAATAATGTTATCTCTGATTTAATCACTGAGTTTAAAGAATATTGACCAAATTACAAGTAGCAATTTCATCTTGCTTTCCTAGATTGTGTTTACACTTTGGTATTAATTATAACGAGGTGGATGATACTCGTGCGTTGCGGCGGAGCATTTTGCTTTTGGTTTATTTTATTTTTGTGTGACATAATTTGGTTTGCGTTATTTTTGTGTAACAGAATTTTATGAATTTTATGTTTGTGTGACAAATTTTGGTTTGCGTTATTTTTGTGCAACATATTTTTATGTATTTTTAATTTTTGTTAACTATTTGTATTTATTTTTGAGGATTTGAGGGTTACGCGACTTTTGCAACTGGACATTTCTGCCGTAAGCATGCACACAATTTGTGATCGAGCTTTACATAATTTCAAAACAAATGCTCGATAAACTACACTTAATGGTGTGAGTTTTCCATATTTAACGAAGCAATTCCACTATATTAGCTGATAACATCGACATACAATATATGAACTAATGATGTAAAGACCACTGATGCATGTCGTACACAATCTTTCAATATCAACAACTGGAAATTAACATTTGATCTGACCCTAACTATTTTGACCCATTACCTAAAACCATTTTGACCCATTAACCAACACTCGTAGTCAACCATTTGCCAAGACTAATTAGTAGTATTACTAACCCTGATAAGAACACCTCTCTCGGCACTAAGCTGCACCATTTCGAGAATAATGGCGACAGCTAGTCCATGCAGCTTATTGGTTAAAGAAATCAGCATTTTTTAGCATTATTAATATTCGACGTAATCTTGGCAAAGCAAACAGTTTCTTCTAAACCATTCCATAGGCCTCGTTGTTCATATTGTTTACTTTGAATTGGTGGTCTAATAACTTGAAGAGCTCTTTCAACCATAGCAATGTGACCTCTTTGATCATTTGGGCTTTAAAGTTGCTGAGCGGTTTGTTGATCAACCTTGAATGCTTGTGTAAGGATTTGGAGGTCGAAATCACGGAAAATGTTGCATAGCTGAAACTTTTTCAGGTCATTGGCTCTTTTGAGTCCTTCCCCATGCTTTTCCTTGTCTATGCGCGCCTCTTTGCTGTTATTTTAAGCCTTCATTCTGGTTTATAGCTAAAAAAATCTCTGTAAGCACCAAGTTTCAAATGGTTTATGTATTACAAAATATGTAATTACAAAATAAACTTGCTTTTCAGTGTTCATGTATATATGTAAATTCTGGCCGCTCTATTAGATGATCAGGTTGCAAATCATGTTTTCAAATGATGTTCCAGACTTAAATAAGATTAACGTAACCTACATGAATATATGTTAAACTTTTAAGATGAAAGTCCCTGATCCAACCTTAACTTTTTCTAGAAAGTCATACTTACACAACCACTACAATATATAAACTTCATAGATGTCTTATATGCGACTTGAACTAACAGCCACTTGTTTAGAATATTCGGGCAGTTCTAATCACGTTTTTTTTTTTTTTTTTTTTTCCTATGTGCACTCAAGTTATGTTTAAGATTGTGGTTGTTTATGGCTGGTGAATTATGAAAGCAAAAGAAGAAGAAAAAAATAATTCAAGAAATCTAACACGTCTGTACAGTTAATAAAAGATAAGGTAGATATACTGCGGACTTTCTATTATTAAACATGTATGAGAACCTTCATAAGGTGTTTACTTGTAAAACACTACATAGTAGGAGTAGGAGTCTAGGGGTGGAAACGAGTCGAGCCGAGCTCGAGCTCGTTAAGGCTCGAGCTCGGCTCGTTTATATATATAAAGCTCGAGCTCGGGCTCGAGCTCGTTTCGAGCCTTATACTTTGAGCTCGAGCTCGGCTCGTGAAAATTTTCACAAGCTCGAGCTCGGCTCGGGCTCGACTAATTTTATGATGTTTTTAGCTCCGCTCGTTAATTACATAAAGCTCGAGCTCGTTTACTACTTTTAAGCTCGTTTATACGTATAGACGATATATACACGTATATAATTCTAGGGCTCGTTTAGGCTCGCGAGCCTACTCGAGCTTTTTGTACAGAGCTCGGGCTCGAGCTCGATTATTAAATGAGCCCAAAATTAGGCTCGAGCTCGGGCTCGAGCTCGTTTAAGCTCGGCTCGTTCGAGCTTTTTACCGATCCGATCCCGAGCTTTTCACGAGCGGCTCGGCTCGTTTACACCCCTAAGTAGGACCTACTGAAAGGTTAAGTAAGTAATTAACTCTTAATTAGGATAAGAGAATCCACCAGAATATGCGGTCTAATTATGGCTAAATTGGAGCTTACGTGAACCGACCAAATCTAGCACCTTCTTAAAAAGTAGTTGAGTCAGTTATTTACGACACGTGTCCTTTCTTCCGGTTTCTTCGGTTAGAAAATTGTTAAACTTTGATTTGGGCAAATTAGTCAAAGGGTAGAGGGACCAATCCTACTCCAACAGTTCTCACTACTCGGATTCCTATATAAACACCAACACTTCTCCAACTCCAATAACAGCAAAAAAAACTACTTATAAAAACACATACTTAAACATTCAAGAACTCGCTAAAAACTACAAACACAACCTCGATCACTTTCGCAAACATACACTCAACAATGGCTCCACCAGTTGCTAATAATGATTCCAACATGATCACTTCCGGTTTAGTCAAGGCGAAAACCTTGCCTAGACGTGCCTATGTCACGTTCTTGGCTGGAGACGGCGACTACTGGAAAGGTGTCGTCGCTCTAGCCAAGGGCTTACGTAAGGCCAAGTCGGTCTACCCTCTTGTGGTAGCAATACTTCCCGATGTTCCAATGGAACATCGTAAGAAGTTATTGTCACAAGGGTGCATCATTCGGGAGATCGAACCCTTGTATCCACCCGAAAACCAGACTCAGTTTGCTATGGCGTATTATGTCATCAATTACTCCAAGCTACGTATATGGCAGGTAACAAATTAATCCTTCATCGTTTATTGATTTAGTTGTTACCTTGAAAGTTATATATAGCTTAGGTTTTTTATATTTGTTAGTATTTAGAAAACTCTTTTTGGACACAATACAGGTAGAAAGTAAACCAACTTTTTTGTTTGGTTAAATTGGGTTTTTTAAGGTCGGATACTTTTTTAGCCCATTAAAATTTGATCAAATATCATTATAAAACGTAACAACTTGATATGAGTATTTGGTCAATCTCATGAAATATTACTATTTACGTGCCATTTACTTCAAAAACTAATTAATTGATCTTCTTTATTTGCAGTTTGTGGAGTATAGCAAGATGATATATTTAGACGGGGACATACAAGTATTCGACAATATCGACCATCTCTTCGACTTGCCAGATGGCTATTTCTATGCGGTCATGGACTGTTTCTGTGAGCCAAATTGGAGAAACAGTCCACAATACCAAATCGGGTACTGCCAACAGTCACCCGAAAAGGTCCAATGGCCAGAAGAGAAACTTGGCCCAAAACCTGCGCTCTACTTCAACGCGGGCATGTTTGTTTTCGAGCCAAGTCTCTCAACCTACCGCGATCTCCTCGAGTCAGTGAAGACAACTCCACCAACATTATTTGCGGAACAAGATTTCTTGAACATGTTCTTTAGGGACATTTACAAGCCCATCCCAACCGAATACAACTTGATCTTGGCGATGTTGTGGCGTCACCCTGAGAACTTTGACCTTGAAAAGGTCAAAGTGGTGCATTATTGTGCCGATGGGTCAAAGCCGTGGCGATACACTGGAAAAGAAGTGAACATGGATAGGGAAGATATTAAGATGTTGGTGAAAAAGTGGTGGGACATTTATAACGACGAGTCTCTGGATTACTGGAGGATCCGTGGAGACTCGATGCCTTTGATGGTGTTGGATAAACCGAAACCCGTGGTTTCCAAGAGGGGTAGTCGCTACGTGACTGCTCCGTCAGCGGCTTAACCTATCGCTAAAGATGAATCAAATACCGTAGGTGTTAGCATTTTTTTACTTCCTTTATAATGCCTCTCAAAATCTTATATTTTGAGAGAACTATTAGAGAATAAATAGGCCCAAGCCCGGTTTGTGGGCTTGATGCATTTAGGGTTTTACCATTATAAAAAATAATGAAACCCGTGTTAAATAATGAAACCCGTGGGTATAACTTTATTATCAACCATTATTTATAATGGTAAAACCCTAAATGCCTCAAGCCCACAAACCGGGCTTGGGCCTATTTATTCTCTAATAAGAACTAGCAACTAAAAGTAATGTATAGTGATGGGATTTTTTTTCTGAAGTAATTTTCGGTTATTGGCGAGGGATTGTAATTACGAATATTAAGGTTTCCAACATAATATTAATGGAAAATTACTATTTATGTAACTTCTTGTTGAAAATCAAGAAAGAGTACAAGCAAAAAGATTACAATAGAGCAAAATTCCATTTACATACAAAATGTTTACTTGATTTGAAGTTCTGAATTGTATAATTTTTGTCGTTAGATAACTAAGTAAAAAATTATCAGTTGTAAAAATAATGTTATTTCACCGATTCAATCACCGAGTTTAAATAAGAATGTTGGCTAAATTACAAGTAACAATTTCACAAATTTGCAACATAGCTATATTTTCATTATAAGTAGGATGGAGGGTTTATTAGCCAGTATATTACATTCGCGGCCCGTGACCGATATATGGGCTTATGCTCACCTTGTTTTCCTATAGATAATGTATTTATACTTTGGCATTGTTTATGATTAGACTTGCGGAAAATTAACTTACTCGAAATATGACATCACAGCCTTAAGATCCATTCCTAGAACCCTAATCATCGTATCCATATTCGACTGTCATTTTTTTCCGTTTTCTTCCTTTATTTTTAGCTTGCTTTGCTTTGCTTTGATATACCCGTCATAGCATCATGACATAAAACACACCACCAAATCCGTCTAAACAAATCAGTTGATATAGCTTATTCAATTGCTAGCATCAAAGTGTGTAACCCCACACCTCTTGATCTAGACAAGCTAAAATACAACTCTTGAAGTGCGTTATTTAAACATTATTTGCAAAAGCTATAATGTGCATCATCAATTAGCCATCCCATTAACCGCCACAAGCACCACTCCTATTGATCCACACCATAATTCTAATGACTCGTTAGTAATCATGCGGATGTAGTCCACCAACTCTCCCAAACTCGTAGATATGATCATCGATGATAGTGCAACCGCTAATGGTGTTTGGGAACGTCTAAAAGACATCTTTCATGATAATAAAGATGCCTATGTGATTCAACTTGATAACGAGATTCGCAACATGAGGTAACCTCTCCGTCAAGGACTACTTTCAAGAGATCAAGTCTAAAGTCGGTCACCTTGCTAATCTCGGCTCCAAGGTGAGTAACTCAAGTCTTGTCACATATGCGATTAATGGTCTTCGTGCTAAATTTTCTGAGATAGCACGAATCATTTGTCATAGGGAAAAACTATTTACGTTTGATATTGCGCAATCTACGGTTACTCTTGAGGATAGTGACATGCTTCATCAATTTAATGGTGCTTTGTCTTTTTTATAAAACATCCTCATCTCTAATGTGTAAATTATCTAACTTCAAATTTATAACCTTTTGATAGCGTATCAATATTAATGACTCAAGTCCATTAATTAAACACCAAAGTCAAGCCCATTACAAATACTTAGCAAGTCCCATTATCAACATTTGATAGGCATGGTCAAATTCTCAGGCTTTATACAGCTTGGGAAGACCTCTTAGGCCATGTAACGGACATGGGTGAGAAAATTGTCTTCCAAATGTCACTAACGTCCAAGATATACCTTCTGACATGTGAAAAATGGGAGAAACACCAGTAAGAACAGAGGATCGGGCACGACCTGGTACAAGCTAAGGAGAAGATTTTATCTGTATTCTTGTTTGCACACCAGATGGTCAACACGTGTCCTGTCTTATAGCCGTTTGATCATCCTCACGGGTTTATCCCTAAACCCTAATGCCTCTCTATAAATAAAAGGCATTTCCTCACCTTTGAAGGATCATCGAATCTTCAGATTCTCCATACTCATACTCATACTATTTCATATAGTAAAACACACATGAAACGGTTTGTTATGAGCGTTACCCAAGCTCGTAATTCTTAATCACACCTTTGGGTCCTTGCCATTCAATACGGGAAACCGAACAACACAACCATCCCCAAACCATCCTTAGACTCATTTTACATACCATACATAAATATGGAGCCATCCGTGGGGACATGATAAAAAATAGCTATTAACTCTCGTCTATTTTCATTCATTTTCTCACTTGAAAAAGCACAATTTTTTTCCTTTCAAATAAGTTTAAAACTAGCATGTCTCATGAACAAACCTTGCCAACATTGACTTTCAAAACAAACATCAACCACCTTGGATCATTCCAAATGGAATATTTCATTCACCCTCGGAAGGGTCAACAAAAGCTAGAAAGCAATGTTCATCAGCCAACATGGAATTCAACAAAATGATCACCTTGAGAGATGCATACAAAAACCAATCACGTCAACCTACATGAAGTATCTCTCCAGCAAAATCTCGAGCGGTTTCAAGGATACTTACAAGTTTTTGGGTTAGCTCTGGGTCTTGAGGCTCAAGGTCAGATGGTAAATTTTTGGACGTCGTTGTCAAACAACACGTCATTGTCAGAAGTACAATACGGAATGGAAAATACCATACTCGAGTTATACGTATAAATGACTCTTAGGAAAACATATGTTCGTCTATTTACACTTCTTCATAAAATCATATACGGTATACCAAATGTTAAGAGCACATTAGCACCTAGCACCGGCCCTCGGGCTAGTTTAACTCTAGACTTGGCTAAAAAATATACCTTGTCACCCTTGGTCCATCCTCTCAGGGTATCACATCTTGTAGAAGTTCACCTACCCAGACAATACCTAGTAGGAAATACCCAACTCAGGTCTTACGCGAAATACCCAACAAATCCCCTGACAATGTGTAATCAAAAGGTTTATGAATCCATATAATCTTTAGAATGTGTACGAAGTGCAACAATCCAAGTATGGATTATATCATGCATCTAGGAGCTGGAATCTTAAAATTTAATTATTAAATCAATGATTTAATTTTGACTAAAAGAAGATAACTACTGAGTACTCCTAAGAGCTAGTGGGATCACCTTGTTTGTTTATTTTTCCTAAATCTCATATGTCGTTAACATATTGAAAATAACATTTTATCTAAACTAGATTTGAATCTTTAACTTGGAATAAAGTTTCTTTTGAGGTATTTAGAAAATAAAACACGCAACCCTTTTATATATGTTTATTAAAATACACATACGTGGTTATTAAGTCTAATACAATATGGCACATTGTTGAACTAGCCTCAAAGATCTATCTCTCCTGATGAGATTGAACACATGAATGGAAACTTAAGTTTAACTAAAGGATTCATCATGTATGTTGTATTATTCATAAGACTATTTATATCATTTTCATGAATACCACAACAAATGTCTAAGTGAAAGTCATAAGATAACTATAAAAAGAACATTCTAAAGAACCTGTAAAGGACCAAAGAAATGTTCATCATTTACGGATATTTTAGAAGAGCTTAGTGTTGCTTGTATACATTAATGCTAGTTTTGATTGAGATGATGCTCAACCCTAGTCATTAAAGAACTTCATCATGATTGATGACTTTGTTGACCAGACATGCTCGACTGAGAGCATCGTTGCACTATTCATTGATAGAAAAAGAAAACTTTATAGTTGGGGACCTGTTAGAGCATTCCCAACAATAACCCAAGTTATTTCATAACACCGTCCACGTCAGCGTCACATCAGCTTTAACATTTCACCTTAACATCCCCAAAAAACACCCACAACAATAACATCCCAATAACATCAATAACATTTCATATTTTCAATTTCAACCCCTAAACTAAAACAAACACTTCATTTATTAAACTAAACATAACATTAAATTTGAAAACATATTACAATACGAAATTAAAAAAATACATCGAAAAAAAAATTTACAACAAATAAAAAAATACATCGAAATTAAAAAAAACACTCCGCAAATTAAATGTTACAACATAAAGGAAATGACAACGAAAAAAAAATAACAAAACATAGCAAATACTTATTCATCATCGTCGCTCTCTTGTTGTTGTCCATGTCGTTCAAGATTCTTCTGCCAAACATGCACCATAAGGTCCTGTTGGAGTTGGGTATGCGTTTGTTGGTCGTGTACATCTTTTGCCTTACGACTGTGAGTATCAAATCTTTCGACCCATCTTCGTTGCCTCAAATTTGCTGACGGATCCACCCACAATTCGTTATAGTCACGTAATGCAAATTTTTTATCTTTTATAATCATGTTATGCAAAATAATGCAAGAATACATGATTCTACGTATCGTGGCAATTTCCCATTAACGTGCCGGTTGTTGTAGTATACCCCAACGGCCTTGAAGCACACCAAAAGCACGTTCAATATCCTTTCGGGCACTTTCTTGTCTCCTTTTAAAGTACGTATGTTTTTCGTCAGTTGTTGCCGTGAAGGATTTGACGAAAGTTGCCCACTGTGGATAAATTCCATCAGCCAAGTAATACACCTGTTCATACCTAGTTCCGTTGACCCTATAAGGTGCTCTTGGGGCATTGTCAGCAAGAATTTCTTCGAATAACGGAGAGTTATCTAAAACATTAATATTGTTATTCGCCCCCGCCATCCCAAAAAATGCATGCCAGATCCATAAATCTTGAGAAGCAACAACTTCAAGCATAATTGTTGGGTATTTTTTTTATCACCCCTAGCAAAATGCCCTTGCCAAGCCACTGGACAATTTTTCCATTCCCAGTGCATACAGTCAATGCTACCAAGCATTCCCGAAAAATCATGTTTTTCTTCATGTTGTTGATAAAGTTTTTGAATGTCGGCCCATGTTGGTTTTCTTAAATACTCCGGCATAAACAAATCAATAATGCATTTGTTAAAATTATCAAGACATTCTTTTGAAGTACTTGCACCCATTTTCAAGTATTCATCAAATGCATCGGGTGAGGTGCCGTACGCCAATTGGCGTATGGCAGACGTACACTTCATTAGAACACTTAAACTCATTCGACCAGTACAATCGGGTGTTTGCCTAAAGAAAGTAAAGTGATCTGGAATATTATCGGAAGTATAAGATTCAATACCTTCAACTATTTGTAGGAATAGTTTCCGGCTCATACGAAATCTTCTACGAAAATTCCGGTTTGAATACTTACAACCTTCAACGAAATAATCGTTGTGCAGACGTTCTTCTGCAATCTCACGTTCACGATATATATGGCTACGAGCATGAGTAGTATGTTGAGATTCAATACCTTCTTCTTGTCCCAACTGAAGGTGATACTCGTACGCGGACGCCATAAATTGGAAGTCCTCTTCGTCATCAACGTCTGACCAAGACAGAGGAATATCACCAAATTCATTTGGATCCATTGTGAACGAACTTGATTCTTGAATTATGAAAGTGTGAGAGGAAGTATATAAATTGTGAATTTGAATTATGGAAGTGTGAAAAAATGGAGTTTTAGTTGGGTATTTATAGTGGTAAAAAAATGTTTTTGAATTTTATTTATTTATTTATTTATTTATTGGTAAAAACGAGCCGTTAGGGGGTTTTATGTAATTTTTTTTTAAAATCTAACGGCTACTAGCCGTTGAGGGGCTGGTTTTGAATTTTTTTTGATTTTTTTTTAATGCCACTAGCGGGCGTTAGCCATATAACGCGCAGGGACTAACGCGGCTTTAAAGCCGTACCTCCAACGGTTAACGCCAATAACGGGCGTTATTTAGCCCTATAACGGCGTTATTACGTTGCCATTGGACAAGCTCTTAGGATGATTGTCTCAAACAGGTGTTTTGCTAGCTTGAAACACCCGATGGAATATAATGTGGCAATGCTCATTTTGTGGAACTTGTACTTGAATGCACACTTACAAAATGACAATCATCGTATTACTCAAGAACTTCACTATTTGTGATATTTTTAAGTAGTATTCTCATAGTTCTACAAGATTATATGTTGTTCCTTTGTGCAAAGTTAGTTTAACTAGAAAGTTAACCTAACCAAGTTCCATGTTTAATAATGATGTAATGAAAACTTATGTAAGATATAAATACTCTTAAGTAAAGACACAAAGTTTTCAACGTTTAATTCTTATTAGATATATATCCAAGAATTATACCCAAGTGTTTGCTGAACAACACTTGGGATTGAATGACAAGTATGTATGTGATCTTCTCATTAAAATTAAATAAAGTGTTTAAGTAAGAACTATGCACACCAATAGAGTTATACTCTAGGACTTAGTTCTACTTGGAGAAGAAAAATATCTCTTGAAAGTGTTAGAAGCTATTAATACAGGAGATGTTTTTTCCTTTTTTACAACCATCTATTTATAAGAAAGGAATAACATGGGTGCCTATGGGGTAAAAGATACGTGTCAACTTACAATAGGCTAAAGTACAATGTGTACTTTAGCTTATATTCCTAGTATGCTTCTAGTCATACTTTTAATGCAACATTGTTGAAAACTATTTGTAATTTTTACTAACCATGATACTTCTTAACGTTTGATAAGTGCTTTGAACTTATCTTCCCAAGAAGAATCTTGCCTAAACTCAAAACCTTACACTAGAACAAAAAGTGGATTTGGCCACACCGAATATGTGTGACGATATACATATAGTCACACATGATTTTTCGGCCGTGTGTGACTAAAGGTCGCGCGACCATAGGTAATCTATGGTCACGTGTTTGACTTTTTTTTAGTCTCTATTGCAAAAGAGTAACCAAAACCGTAACATGTGTGACTAATTAGGTACAAATTTTGTTGGATTAATCCGTATTAGTGACCATAAACACTGTATAGTCACACAAAGCATGTTTGTTTTGGGTATTTAGTCACATACAATTAAGCATAAAGTGGCCAAAAGTGTTAATAAGTGTGACCATATGTTGTTTAAGGTGAAGAAATATGTATTTTGTGTGACTATTGATTATCCAATGGCCACTTGAATTTTATGTTTGTGTGGCCTTTTGTAACATTTAGTCACACAAAGCATGTTTGTTATGTGTATTTAGTCACATACAATTAATCATAAAGTGGCCAAAAGTGTTTGTTAATACAAATAAACCGTAAAAACGTTTATTAATATTTTGCGATCTCTTTGTGTTTTGTTGATAACAAATGTAATGTTATCTTAAGTCAAATTATAAGGATACATGTTATTTTTGTAAAACATTTACATATAGCCATTTAAATACAAAAATGTAATAATTAAGCATTTGTTGTAATAGTTTATTAGGATGGGTAAAAACTATAACCCATGGACCATAACCCATGGATCTTAAACCCATACCAAAGAAAACTTGATACAATGTATACTTAGATACATTGAATCTAGAGAAAACCCATGGACCAACCCATAACCCATGACCCATAACCAAAAAACCCATGGGCAAAGAGGAGCGTACCACGGATCCCTAGGATTACACTAGCCGGATCCCAAGTGGAAGGGATCCGTGGGATCCGTGGAACAGAGGAGAAATTTGCCTATAAATAGAGAGCCATTTCTTCATTCTAACTCACCCCTCTTCTTACTAAATCTCTCAGACACTCTCATTCTCTTCTAACATATAGATCACTTGATCTAGAGAGTTGTTCTTCTTTCTTTCTATTTGTGATCCTCATATAGGTCCTTCTCTAAGGCGAGATCACGAGCATTCTAAAAGTCATACAAGCAAGGGGTCCTTGATTGATTTGTCACTCCGCAAGATTTCTGTAGCGAAGATCTTGTATTTGATATTTCACATATTTGTTGTGTAATAGTTGTGTTGGTTTGGTCCACCGTGCTACGGACTCAGTATCTAGCTTTGTACCGGAAAAAGTGTAAGCAACGTTGTGAAGGCTTCTCCGCCGAGTGAAGGAGTTTGTTGACATAGTGCTTGAACTCTCGAGTAGGTGACTCGGGGAGTGGAGTAGGGCAAGGAAGGTGACCTTGTAGCCGAACCACTATAAATCGGTTGTGTCATTTCTATCCCTTAACTTTATCTATTTGCTGGCATTATCATTAGATCTATACGTTCTCAACATCCATACGATTTCACATAATATCGAATCTAAAAGTTTTTGAAATCAACTAAAAATCGGCAAAACTATTCAACCCCCTTCTAGTTTTCCACAATTGGCATCAAGAGCTAAGTTTATAAAAGTTTTAAAATAAAATTGTATTTTTAAAACTTTTCGATCACTATGGGTTCTGAAAATTATAAGGAAGGGCAATCTATGCAACGACCACCACTACTTGAAACTAATGGTTTTATATATTGGAAAAATAGATTCGAAACATATGTGAAGTCTAAAGATATTGATCTTTGGTACATTATTGTTGAAGGTAATTTTGAGGCTACCTCAAATGATGATAAAGGAAATTTAGTTCACATACCTCATGATAAACTAAATGATGAAATGAAGAAAAAGCTTTCTAAAAATAGTGAAGCAAAAATGGTTTTATATAATGCTTTACCGAAAAAGGAATTCGAAAGAATTTCTATGCTTAAAACCTCTAAAGAAATTTGGAATTCTTTAGTTGTAACTCATCAAGGCAACCAACAAGTTAAAAATAATAAAATTGATTTATTTGTTCAACAATATGAACAATTTTCAATATCGGATGAGGAAACTATAGATCATTCATTTGCTAACTTTAATACTATTATTACATCTTTACAAGCACTTGATGAATCTTTCTCTAGCTGTAACCATGTTAGGAGATATCTAAGGGCACTTCCATCGAAGTGGAGATCCAAGGTGACGGCAATCGAAGAGTCAAAAGATTTGACAATCCTCACCCTCGATGAACTCATAGGCAACCTAAAAGTCTACGAGCTTGTCCTTGCTAAAGATTCCGAAGCCTCAAAGGTGAAAGAGAAACACAAATCTCTTGCCCTTAAAGCCAAAAAGGCTTCGAGCGATGAGGAGAACTCATCTTCGAGTAGTGACGACGAAGAGTACGCTATGGCGGTAAGGGACTTTAAAAAGTTCTTTAGAAGAAATGGTAGATACGTCAAACAACCGTATGATGATAAGAAAGGCTTTCGGAAAAGCAAAGAGGACGAGAAGCCAAAGGATGATCGTACTTGCTTTAAGTGTGGGGACCCAAACCACTTTATTAGTAAGTGTCCCAAACGGGATGATCAAAAGGCGTTCGTGAGCGGCACGTGGGGAATGAGCGACGAGGAAGATGAAGAAATTTGTCTTATGGCAAATGACGAGGTATGTTCTGAATACTATAGTAGCTCATCACTTGATGACGACTCATTGCATAATGAATATGATAAACTATGCAATATTAGCTTAAAACTAGTTAACAAAACAAGCTTTTAAAGAGTCAAAATAAACGTTTAGATAAAGAAGTCATAGAATTAAAAGCAAAACTAAAACGTTTAGAAAAAGGTAAAATAGCAAGTGGTGAATGTGAACTTTGCGTTCAACTTCAAACACTAGTGGATCACTTAAATTCTAAAATTGCTAGAATGAGCACGAACACTTTAGATACAATACTCGATAGCGTTAAAACTGGTAACAATCAAAAGGGTCTAGGTAGTCAACAACTTGATCCATCAACTAGTGAAAGTAAAGAAACAAAATTTGTTAAAGAACTAGAAAACCAGCCACTGTTGTGGCGGATCCCACGGATCCCCTAAAAGGGAACCGGCTAGTGTAGAAAAAGGGATCCGTGGATCTGCTGTAAGCAATAATGTAGCTTCTTCATCTAGAACTGAGTTTGTCATAGTTAATAGGAAGAAACCAAATCATGTCACCACTAGACAACCACCTCCAAAATATAATCCTACTTTTGCAAGAAACAAAGCTCCATCTTTTTCAAAACCTAATTCATTTAGGAGACCTAATAGCGTTTACCCAAAAAGTAACCATCAAATGGGATGGAATCAAAACATGCAAAACGGTTTTCCTTTTCAAAACTTTGCTCCATGGAATGCATACTCATCTTATCCATACATGTCTAACATGAATGGAATGTTTAACACTAATGGACCCATGAACAAATGGGGACCAAACTTTTGAGTTTATTATTGTTTTAGGTATGCTTAAAGGTCGACCTAGACCCCGATGAATGGGTCAAGGATAGCGGGTGCACCAGGCACATGACCGGGAATAGGGATCTATTCTCCACATATGAATCCATTAATGGAGGTAATGTGGTGTTTGGAAATAGCAAAAGTAGAATCATCGGTAAAGGTACGATTTCTAACAAATCTCTAACCATTAACGATGTGTGTCACGTAGAAAACCTAAACTTTAATCTCTTAAGTATAGGACAAATATGTGATAAAAAGTGCAATGTACTTTTACCGAAACCGGTAGTAAGATTCTTAAAAATGGCATAACCATAGGAAGAGGAATTAGGAAACATGGAGTCTATGTCATTAAAATCGGTAATGAACCTAAAGACAAATTATGTCTTACATCTATGGATGATACTTCGACCTTATGGCATTGAAGATTGGGTCACGCCAACATGCGACTTCTTCAATCGCTATCATCCAAAGATCTAGTAAGAGATCTACCTAAGTTAAAATATGAACATCATTTTTGTGATGCGTGTAATATAGGAAAACAAGCTCATTCGAGTCATAAAGCTAAAAACATGGTGTCCACAACTAGGTGTCTAGAATTACTACATATAGATTTATTTGGTCCATCCGCTATCCAAGGTTATGGAGGCAACTACTACACTTTGGTAATAGTGGATGACTACTCTAGGTATACATGGACAAAATTTTTAAAGAACAAAACGGAAACCTTTAACTATTTTGAAATATTAAGCCAAAAGATCCAAAGACAACTAGGAAGTCCCATAGTGTCTATTAGGACGGATCATGGTAGGAATTCGATAATGAAGTGCAATTCGGAGCTTTTGTGACGCTAATGGTATTACTCACAACTTCTCGGCTCCACGCACTCCACAATCGAATGGGGTAGTAGAAAGAAAGAATAGAACTCTACAAGAAATGAGTCGAACCATGCTTAATGAACAATCCACACCTCAAAATTTTTGGTGTAATGCCGTTGATACTTCAACGTATATACTCAATCGAGTCTTGATTAGACCAATCTTAGGAAAAACTCCATATGAGTTACTTCGAGGCAAAAAGCCTACGTTAAATCATTTTAGAGTCTTTGGTAGTAAATCTTTTATTCTTAACACTAAAGATTACCTTACAAAATTTGATCCTAAATCAACCGACGGTATCTTTTTAGGTTATTCGCCAAATAGCAAAGCTTACGTCATATTAAACAAAGAAACAATGAAGGTAGAAGAGTCATTAAATATTAAATTTGATGAAAGTCCACCCAAACCCTATCCACCTCTTGTCGATGACGAGATTATAGAAAGTGAAGCCATAGTAATAAAGAAAAAGATAAGTGAAGAAGAAGAACCTCTAAGTGATGAAATAGTAAACATTAAAGAGTCCAAAGATCACCCCGTAGATAAAGTCATAGGAAAACTAAACGAATGAACATTAAGATCTCAAGTTCAAAACCAAAGTAGCTTGTTTTGTTTCGTTTCAACCTTAGAACCTAAGAATACACAAGAAGCCATAAAAGACGAAAGTTGGGTAATGGCTATGCAAGAAGAACTAAATCAATTTGTTTCTAATGATGTTTGGACACTTGTCCCTCCACCTAGTAATCAAACCATAATAGGAACCAAATGGGTTTATAAAACAAATTAGATGCAAACGGAGTAGTGTCTAGGAACAAGGCTAGACTCGTTGGTCAAGGGTATAACAACAGAGGGAATAGACTTTGATGAGACCTACGCCCCCATGGCTAGATTAGAGTCTATAAGAATACTTCTTGCGTATGCTTGTGCTAATGATCTAAAGCTTTATCAAATGGATGTCAAAAGCGCTTTTCTAAATGGTGTCATAAATAAAGAAGTATATGTAGCTCAACCTCCGGGCTTCATTGATTTTGAAAACCCAAACATGTGTATAAATTAAAGAAAGCCCTTTATGGTCTTAAACAAGCTCCAAAAGCTTGGAATGATAGACTCAAGTCATTTATAGTTAAACACAACTACACCATGGGGTTAGTTGACAACACACTTTTTACTAAGAAAGAGAGTCACATATAATCATAGTACAAATATATGTAGATGATATTATATTCGGATCCACTTGTCAAGACATGTGTGATGATTTCTCTAAAATCATGCATGACGAGTTCGAGATGAGTATGATGGGAGAACTTAGTTTCTTTCTTGGTCTACAAATAAAACAAGTAGAAGATGGTATCTTCTTTAATCAATCTAAGTACATCAAGGAGATGTTAAAGAAATTCGGTCTAGAAGAGTCAAAACCAATTAGGACTCCAATGTCATCCGACACCAAACTCACAAAAGACGAGGACGGAGAATCCGTAGATAATACTAAATATCGTGGCATGATAGGTAGCCTTCTCTACCTCACGGCAAGTAGGCCGGATATCATGTTTAGTGTTTTCTTATGTGCTAGGTTTCAAGAAGACCCCAAAATATCACACCTAGAAGCCGTAAAAAGGATATTTAGATATATTAAGGGTACAACACAATTAGGATTTGGTAATAGTGGATGACTACTCTAGGTATACATGGACAAAATTTTTAAAGAACAAAACGAAAACCTTTAACTATTTTGAAATATTAAGCAAAAAGATCCAAAGACAACTAGGAAGTCCCATAGTGTCTATTAGGACTGATCATGGTAGGGAATTCGATAATGAAGTGCAATTCGAGGCTTTTTGACGCTAATGGTATTACTCACAACTTCTCGGCTCCACGCACTCCACAATCGAATGGGGTAGTAGAAAGAAAGAATAGAACTCTACAAGAAATGAGTCGAACCATGCTTAATGAACAATCCACACCTCAAAATTTTTGGTGTAATGCCGTTGATACTTCAACGTATATACTCAATCGAGTCTTGATTAGACCAATCTTAGGAAAAACTCCACATGAGTTACTTCGAGGCAAAAAGCCTACGTTAAATCATTTTAGAGTCTTTGGTAGTAAATCTTTTATTCTTAACACTAAAGATTACCTTACAAAATTTGATCCTAAATCAACCGAAGGTATCTTTTTAGGTTATTCGCAAAATAGCAAAGCTTACGTCATATTAAACAAAGAAACAATAAAGGTAGAAGAGTCATTAAATATTAAATTTGATGAAAGTCCACCCAAACCCTCTCCACCTCTTGTCGATGACGAGATTATAGAAAGTGAAGCCATAGTAATAAAGAAAAAGATAAGTGAAGAAGAAGAACCTCTAAGTGATGAAATAGTAAACATTAAAGAGTCCAAAGATCACCCGTAGATAAAGTCATAGGAAAACTAAACGAACGAACATTAAGGTCTCAAGTTCAAACCAAAGTAGCTTGTTTTGTTTCGTTTCAACCTTAGAACCTAAGAATACACAAGAAGCCATAAAAGACGAAAGTTTGGTAATGGCTATGCAATAAGAACTAAATCAATTTGTTTCTAATGATGTTTGGACACCTGTCCCTCCACCTAGTAATCAAACCATAATAGGAACCAAATGGGTTTATAAAACAAATTAGATGCAAACGGAGTAGTGTCTAGGAACAAGGCTAGACTCGTTGCTCAAGGGTATAACCAACAAGAGGGAATAGACTTTGATGAGACCTACACCCCCGTGGCTAGATTAGAGTCTATAAGAATACTTCTTGCGTATGCTTATGCTAATGATCTAAAGCTTTATCAAATGGATGTCAAAAGAGCTTTTCTAAATGGTGTCATAAATGAAGAAGTATATGTAGCTCAACCTCCGGGCTTCATTGATTTTGAAAAACCCAAACATGTGTATAAATTAAAGAAAGCCCTTTATGGTCTTAAACAAGCTCCAAAAGCTTGGTATGATAGACTCAAGTCATTTCTAGTTAAACACAACTACACCATGGGGTTAGTTGACAACACACTTTTTACTAAGAAAAGAGAGTCACATATAATCATATTACAAATATATGTAGATGATATTATATTCGGATCCACTTGTCAAGACATGTGTGATGATTTCTCTAAAATCATGCATGACGAGTTCGAGATGAGTATGATGGGAGAACTTAGTTTCTTTCTTGGTCTACAAATAAAACAAGTAGAAGATGGTATCTTCTTTAATCAATCTAAGTACATCAAGGAGATGTTAAAGAAATTCGGTCTAGAAGAGTCAAAACCAATTAGGACTCCAATGTCATCCGACACCAAACTCACAAAAGACGAGGACGGAGAATCCGTAGATAATACTAAATATCGTGGCATGATAGGTAGCCTTCTCTACCTCACGGCAAGTAGGCCGGATATCATGTTTAGTGTTTTCTTATGTGCTAGGTTTCAAGAAGACCCCAAAATATCACACCTAGAAGCCGTAAAAAGGATATTTAGATATATTAAGGGTACAACACAATTAGGATTTGGTAATAGTGGATGACTACTCTAGGTATACATGGACAAAATTTTTAAAGAACAAAACGGAAACCTTTAACTATTTTGAAATATTAAGCAAAAAGATCCAAAGACAACTAGAAAGTCCCATAGTGTCTATTAGGACGGATCATGGTAGGGAATTCGATAATGAAGTGCAATTCGGAGCTTTTTGTGACGCTAATGGTATTACTCACAACTTCTCGGCTCCACGCACTCCACAATCGAATGGGGTAGTAGAAAGAAAGAATAGAACTCTACAAGAAATGAGTCGAACCATGCTTAATGAACAATCCACACCTCAAAATTTTTGGTGTAATGCCGTTGATACTTCAACGTATATACTCAATCGAGTCTTGATTAGACCAATCTTAGGAAAAACTCCACATGAGTTACTTCGAGGCAAAAAGCCTACGTTAAATCATTTTAGAGTCTTTGGTAGTAAATGTTTTATTCTTAACACTAAAGATTACCTTACAAAATTTGATCCTAAATCAACCGAAGGTATCTTTTTAGGTTATTCGCAAAATAGCAAAGCTTACGTCATATTAAACAAAGAAACAATAAAGGTAGAAGAGTCATTAAATATTAAATTTGATGAAAGTCCACCCAAACCCTCTCCACCTCTTGTCGATGACGAGATTATAGAAAGTGAAGCCATAGTAATAAAGAAAAAGATAAGTGAAGAAGAAGAACCTCTAAGTGATGAAATAGTAAACATTAAAGAGTCCAAAGATCACCCCGTAGATAAAGTCATAGGAAAACTAAACGAACGAACATTAAGATCTCAAGTTCAAAACCAAAGTAGCTTGTTTTGTTCCGTTTCAACCTTAGAACCTAAGAATACACAAGAAGCCATAAAAGACGAAAGTTTGGTAATGGCTATGCAATAAGAACTAAATCAATTTGTTTCTAATGATGTTTGGACACTTGTCCCTCCACCTAGTAATCAAACCATAATAGGAACCAAATGGGTTTATAAAAACAAATTAGATGCAAACGGAGTAGTGTCTAGGAACAAGGCTAGACTCGTTGCTCAAGGGTATAACCAACAAGAGGGAATAGACTTTGATGAGACCTACGCCCCCGTGGCTAGATTAGAGTCTATAAGAATACTTCTTGCGTATGCTTATGCTAATGATCTAAAGCTTTATCAAATGGATGTCAAAAGCGCTTTTCTAAATGGTGTCATAAATGAAGAAGTATATGTAGCTCAACCTCCGGGCTTCATTGATTTTGAAAAACCCAAACATGTGTATAAATTAAAGAAAGCCCTTTATGGTCTTAAACAAGCTCCAAAAGCTTGGTATGATAGACTCAAGTCATTTCTAGTTAAACACAACTCTACCATGGGGTTAGTTGTTGCACATGTGTGTGCATGACGAAATGAAGAAATACAAATAAAACAAGTAGAAGAGTCTTTAACGGGTCTTCATTAGGACTCCAATTGCTTGTGTATGATAGCCTAGAAGCATATAAGGGTCTTTCTTTAACTTGCAAAAAGATTGTCCCATAGTGTAGGACGGATCATGGTAGGGAATTCGATAATGAAGTGCAATTGAGACTACTCCACCGAATGGGGTATGGGTTCGAACCAGTTGAACAATCCACAACACTTGATACTTTACTTGATTAGACCAAAGAAAAACTCCAAAAGAGAGTCGTTAAACATTTAAGAGTCTTTGGTATAATCTAAAGATTATACAAAATTACAAATCAACCGAATATCTTTTTGTAGATAGCAAAGCTTACATCATATTATGAAGGTAGAAGAGTCGTCCACCCAAACCCTCTCCACTTGTCAAGACATGTGTGATGTAAACATTTCTCTAAAATCATGCATGACGAGTAAGAATCGAGATGAGTATGATGCAAGAAGGTTTCTAATGATGTTTGGAACTTGTCCCTCCACCTAGTTAAAAACAAATTAGATCTTTCTTGTCTATAAGTCTACAAATAAAACACCTCCGGGCTTCATTGATTTTGAAAAACCCAACAGTAGCTTGGAAGATGGTATCTTCTTTGCAGACATGTGTGAATCAATCTAAGTACATGGTATCTTCTTTAATCAATCTAAGTACATCAAGGAGATTCGGTCTGTCAAAACAATTAGGACTTATCCGTAGATAATACTAAATAAGCCTTCTCTACCTCCGGCAAAGTAGCCTAGAAGAGTCAAAACTTTAACTATTTTGAAATATTAAGCAAAAAGATCCAAAGACTCCAGTGTCTATGGAGACGGTCATCCAATTGGACTTTTGTGACTAATATTTACACTTCTCGGCTCCAACTCACAGAAAGAACTCTACAAGAAATGAGTCGATGGAGAATCCGTAGATAATACTTGATTAAATAGGAAAAATCATATGAGTTACTTGAGGCAAAGCCTACGTTAAATCATGAGTCTTTGGTAGGTAGCCTATTTGATCCTAAATCAACGAAGGTATCTTTTTAGGTTATTCTACCTCCGGCAGTAGGCCGGATATCATGTTTAGTGTTTGCTTATGTGCTAGGTTTCAAGAAGACCTCAAAATATCACACCTAGAAGCCGTAAAAAGGATATTTAGATATATTAAGGGTACAACACAATTAGGATTTGGTAATAGTGGATGACTACTCTAGGTATACATGGACTTGGTATGATAGAAAATTTTTTAAAGAACAAAACTAAACCTTTAACTATTTTGAAATATTAAGCAAAAAGATCCAAAGACAACTAGGAAGTCCCATAGTGTCTATTATGACGGATCATGGTAGGGAGGCCGGATTCGAGTGTTTTCTTATGTGCTATGAAGTGCATTGAGCTTTTTGTGACGCTAATGGTATGAAATATTACTCCAAAGACACAACTTCTCGACTCCACTTTTTGTGGCACTCAGCACAATCGAATGGGGTAGTAGAAAGAAAGAATAGAACTCTACAAGAAATGAGTCGAACCATGTTTAATGAACAATCCACACCTCAAAATTTTTGGTGTAATGCCGTTGATACTTCAACGTATATACTCAATCGAGTCTTGATTAGACCAATCTTAGGAAAAACTCCACATGAGATTACTCGAGGCAAAAAGCCTACGTTAAATCATTTAGAGTCTTGAAGGTGGTAGTACCCTCTCCAATCTTTTATTCTAAAAGTAACACTAAAGATTACCTTACAAAATTTGATAGGAACCCTAAATCAACTAAATGGTGTCGAACCTCGGGGTGAAAAACCAAACATGTGTATAAATTAAATCTTTTTAGGTTATTCGCCAAATAGCAAGTAGAAAGCTTATCTTTTTAAACAATGAAGGTAGAAGAGTCATTAAACATAAAATTTGATGAAAGTCCGCCCAAACCCTCTCCACATGGTAAATTCTCTTGTCTAATGGATGACCCTCATACCTCTAATAAAGCCTACGTTAAATCGAAGACCGACCGAAGGTATCTTTTTAGGTTATTAGCCAAATAGCAAAGCTTACGTCATATTAAACAAAGAAACAATGAAGGTAGAAGAGTCATTAAACATAAAAATTTGATGAAAGAACCATAGTAATAAAGAAAAAGATAAGTCTCCAAAGATCACCCAGTAGATAAAGTCAAGTAGATCTCAAGTTCAAAACCAAGTAGCTTGTTTTGTTTCGTTTCAACCTTAGAGAATACCTGAAATGCAAGAAGAACTAAATCAATTTGTTTAATGATGTTTAGTAATCAAACCATAATATGGGTTTAACATTAACCAACAAGAGGAATAGACTTTGAAGAGTCAGCTTTTCTAAATGGTGTCAAAGATCACCAGGGCTTCATTGATTTTGAAAAACCCAAACATGTGTATAAATTAAAGAAAGCGTAGATAAAGTCATCAAAGATTTCTCTAAATCATGCATGACGAGAGTTCGAGATGAGTATGATGGGAGAAAACTAAACGCGAACATCACAAAAGGCGAGGGCGAATAAGATCATGTTTAGTGTTTTCAAGTTCAAAACCAAAGACTACTCTAGCATGGACAATTTTTGAAACCTTTAACTATTTTGAAATATTTCTAGGAAGTCCCTACCTTAGAACTTTTGTGGCTAAGAATACCAATAGAAAGCCATAGTATATACTCAAAATCTTGGAAAAACTCCACATGAGACGAAAGTTCAACCGAAGGTATCTTTTAGGTAAGCCAAATAGCAAAGGCTATGCAAGAAGTCCACCCAAACCCTCTCCACTCTTACTAAATCAATTTGTTTCTAATGATGTTTGGATTTTGTTTTGTTTCACTAGAACCTGTCCCTCCACCTAGTAATCAAACATATAGGAACCAAATGGGTTTATAAAAACAAATTAGATGCAAACGGAGTAGTGTCTAGGAACAAGGCTAGACTCGTTGCTCAAGGGTATAACCAACAAGAGGGAATAGACTTTGATAAGACCTACGCCCCCGTGGCTAGATTAGAGTCTATAAGAATACTTCTTGCGTATGCTTGTGCTAATGATCTAAAGCTTTATCAAATGGATGTCAAAAGCGCTTTTCTAAATGGTGTCATAAATGAAGAAGTATATGTAGCTCAACCTCCGGGCTTCATTGATTTTGAAAAACCCAAACATGTGTATAAATTAAAGAAAGCCCTTTATGGTCTTAAACAAGCTCCAAAAGCTTGGTATGATAGACTCAAGTCATTTCTAGTTAAACACAACTACACCATGGGTTAGTTGACAACACACTTTTTACTAAGAAAAGAGAGTCACATATAATCATAGTACAAATATATGTAGATGATATTATATTCGGATCCACTTGTCAAGACATGTGTGATGATTTCTCTAAAATCATGCATGACGAGTTCGAGATGAGTATGATGGGAGAACTTAGTTTCTTTCTTGGTCTACAAATAAAACAAGTAGAAGATGGTATCTTCTTTAATCAATCTAAGTACATCAAGGAGATGTTAAAGAAATTCGGTCTAGAAGAGTCAAAACCAATTAGGACTCCAATGTCATCCGACACCAAACTCACAAAAGACGAGGACGGAGAATCCGTAGATAATACTAAATATCGTGGCATGATATGTAGCCTTCTCTACCTCGGCAAGTAAGTAGGATATCATGTTTAGTGTTTGCTTATGTGCTAGGTTTCAAGAAGACCCCAAAACATCACACCTAGAAGCAGTAAAAAGGATATTTAGATATATTAAGGGTACAACACAATTAGGATTTGGTAATAGTGGATGACTACTCTAGGTATACATGGACAAAATTTTAAAGAACAAAACGGAAACCTTTAACTATTTTGAAATATTAAGCAAAAAGATCCAAAGACAACTAGAAGTCCCATAGTGTCTATTAGGACGGATCATGGTAGGGAATTCGATAATGAAGTGCAATTCGGATATTTTTGTGACGCTAATGGTATTACTCACAACTTCTCGACTCACGCACTCCACAATCGAATGGGGTAGTAGAAAGAAAGAATAGAACTCTACAAGAAATGAGTCGAACCATGCTTAATGAACAATCCATACCTCAAAATTTTGGTGTAATGCCGTTGATACTTCAACGTATATACTCAATCGAGTCTTGATTAGACCAATCTTAGGAAAAACTCCATATGAGTTACTTCGAGGCAAAAAGCCTACGTTAAATCATTTTAGAGTCTTTGGTAGTAAATCTTTTATTCTTAACACTAAAGATTACCTTACAAAATTTGATCCTAAATCAACCGAAGGTATCTTTTTAGGTTATTCGCCAAATAGCAAAGCTTACGTCATATTAAACAAAGAAACAATGAAGGTAGAAGAGTCATTAAATATTAAATTTGATGAAAGTCCACCCAAACCCTCTCCACCTCTTGTCGATGACGAGATTATAGAAAGTAAAGCCATAGTAATAAAGAAAAAGATAAGTGAAGAAGAAGAACCTCTAAGTGATGAAATAGTAAACATTAAAGAGTCCAAAGATCACCCCGTAGATAAAGTCATAGGAAAACTAAATGAACGAACATTAAGATCTCAAGTTCAAAACCAAAGTAGCTTGTTTTGTTTCGTTTCAACCTTAGAACCTAAGAATACAAAAGAAGCCATAAAAGACGAAAGTTGGGTAATGGCTATGCAAGAAGAACTAAATCAATTTGTTTCTAATGATGTTTGGACACTTGTCCCTCCACCTAGTAATCAAACCATAATAGGAACCAAATGGGTTTATAAAACAAATTAGATGCAAACGGAGTAGTGTCTAGGAACAAGGCTAGACTCGTTGCTCAAGGGTATAACCAACAAGAGGGAATAGACTTTAATGAGACCTACGCCCGTGGAGATTAGAGTCTATAAGAATACTTCTTGCGTATGCTTGTGCTAATGATCTAAAGCTTTATCAAATGGATGTCAAAAGCGCTTTTCTAAATGGTGTCATAAATGAAGAAGTATATGTAGCTCAACCTCTGGGCTTCATTGATTTTGAAAAACCCAAACATGTGTATAAATTAAAGAAAGCCCTTTATGGTCTTAAACAAGCTCCAAAAGCTTGGTATGATAGACTCAAGTCATTTCTAGTTAAACACAACTACACCATGGGGTTAGTTGACAACACACTTTTACTAAGAAAAGAGAGTCACATATAATCATAGTACAAATATATGTAGATGATATTATATTCGGATCCACTTGTCAAGACATGTGTGATGATTTCTCTAAAATCATGCATGACGAGTTCGAGATGAGTATGATGGGAGAACTTAGTTTCTTTCTTGGTCTACAAATAAAACAAGTAGAAGATGGTATCTTCTTTAATCAATCTAAGTACATCAAGGAGATGTTAAAGAAATTCGGTCTAGAAGAGTCAAAACCAATTAGGACTCCAATGTCATCCGACACCAAACTCACAAAAGACGAGGACGGAGAATCCATAGATAATACTAAATATCGTGGCATGATAGGTAGCCTTCTCTACCTCACGGCAAGTAGGCCAGATATCATGTTTAGTGTTTTCTTATGTGCTAGGTTTCAAGAAGACCCTAAAATATCACACCTAGAAGCCGTAAAAGGATATTTAGATATATTAAGGGTACAACACAATTAGGATTATGGTATCCTAAGGGCACCGGAGTAGAAACAATTGTATATGCAGATCGACCATGCGGTGATTACGTTGATAGAAAAAGTACAAGTGGGTATGTACTTTTATGGGATGTTGTTTAACATCTTGGTTTTCTAAGAAACAAACGGCACTTGCAATATTAACAACCGAAGCCGAGACGTCTCACGGCAAAGCATGCCAACAAGCACTATGGATGAAACAAGCGTTATTAGACTACGACATCCATCTAAGCAACATAGCCATCCTATGTGACAACAAAGGTGCAATCGATCTAAGCAAGAATCTTGTATTGCATTCTCGCACAAAGCATATAGAGATTCGTCATCACTTCCTAAGAGACAATGTTCAAAGGGGAACATCTCTATTGAGAAGGTAGCATCCGAAGACAACATAGCCGACGTCCTCACCAAACCGTTGAAGCGGGAACAATTCAACCTACTTCGTCTTGGTCTTGGTCTAATGGAACAAACGTCGTAATTTAATTGACTCTACAAGGTATGTAAACACTAGCCTTCTTCTTTCTGAGTCTAGGATTTCTATTTCACGCACAACTCACAAATAATACGGGAATTTTCAAAACCCAAGATGAGTTTTTTTTTTTTACTTATAATTTTCTTATTTGTTAAGCCTACTTTCACAATGTTTTCTAAAAGGATGATACCTTCCCGTATCAATTTCACAAAAGCAATTTCTCACGTCTAGGACAAATCGCTTTCTCATTATTAATACAAAGTAAAAACCCGTTTTCATTGCATCTCATGTCTTTTGAATGCTAAAGGGGACACATAACTAATATGTGTTTTCGGGTACATTCATTTAAGCAACAATGAATTAGGAGCATTGATAACACAAAATTACGTACTCATGTACTAAATATGTGTTTTCAGGTTATCTCAATAGGATGCTTTTACACTTCTAGTTTATTTTCTATTCCTTTTAGGGGTCGAGATAACCTAAACTCCAAATAGTTTGCATATAGGCACACACTAGGCAAAAATGTTTCCTAAAGGAAAATTTTGTGCCTGAACACTGCAGACCTGGATCCCAGCCTTTATGCTGGGACGTATCCCTCAAAGGAAGGATCCGTGGGATCCGTGTAAATGTGCTGTTTTCAACTTCTATTTTTTCACTTTGGATGAAAAATCCACATTTGCTTCATTTTTGGGAGTATGCTCTTTAATGCTTGTGTTCTCATAATCACATGCCTTGAATTCATATCTAATCATTAGATTTTAATCCACATTTTGGGTCAAGCATTCATTACAATGCTTTGTTTTTCTATATATATAACTCCCAAAATGCTTGCATACTCCATCTCCTTCTCACAAACACACTTCATCATGTCATCCAAAAACCCTTTAGGAGAATCATCTAGTACAAACAATCATGATATCCAAACCTTTGTACTTCCACCATCCAAAATACCACAATCAAATGCTAGGATATCCGCACGGATTAGTATCCGATCTTGTTGTTTAGCAAAACCAACCTCAAATGGTTCATCCTCAACAAATAATTCACCACAAGATGCTTCCATTATAGCACCACTCTCATCACCAACAAGTACACCAACTTCATCACCACCTAAAATAACTCTTTTGGAACTCCTTAAGACTCCAACAAGATCTAACCAACCTAAAGAAAAAGAATTAGTCTTTTCAACACCCCCACATCTCCAAATACTATCTTTCAAGATATTGAAACATCACCACCATTAGCTCCCATCACATTACAAGAACATCTAGGTTCTTTTCCACCACCACTTATTAACATTCCGGATTATGATCCATATTTTCCTATTTTTCCACCACAACTTCCGCAAAACTCAAATCAAAACAACCCAGAAAACTTCCGCTCATTACCCACATCATTTACATTGTGAACATTGCCAATCCACTAGGGAAATTGCAATAGAAGTTAGGGAAGAAATGCATTTCAAACTCAACCTCATCCTTGATCGTATCAATACCATTACTCATCAAAATCTCCATCCATAACCTTATGCAAGCATGGAAGGAATCACTACTACTATTTTTTCTACCTTTAGTATTATTTTTCTTTTGAAGTCATTTTCAAGAACAAGTCTTGTTCTTATTTTTACATGCTTGTAAGTGGCATACATACCACTACAATTTGTTGTTTTATTACAAGGCCTTGTTTACATACCTTGGCTCCTAATCTTGATTCTCGACAACCACAAGATTATATAAGCATGTTACTAACCTTTCTTTTTATAGGAATATTTTTTTTTCATTTGACGCCCCAAACAAGGGGGAGCTACCATCAAGGGAGAGTTAGGAGTTTGTTTATTTCTTCCAAGGGTTAACTTTTTGTTTCGACAAAAAGGGGAGAAGAAGTAAAACTTAGGGGCTTTCAAAACTTACATCTATTTTTAAGTTTTACTCATAATAACATTATGTTTTGTCATCAACAAAAAGGGGGAGATTGTTAATACAAATAAACCATAAAAACGTTTATTAATATTTTGCGATCTCTTTATGTTTTGTTGATAACAAATGTAATGTTATCTTAAGTCAAATTATAAGGATACATGTTATTTTTGTAAAACATTTACATATAGCCATTTAAATACAAAAATGTAATAATTAAGCATTTGTTGTAATAGTTTATTAGGATGGGTAAAAACTATAACCCATGGACCATAACCCATGGATCTTAAAACCATACCAAAGAAAACTTGATACAATGTATACTTAGATACATTGAATCTAGAACCCATGGACCAACCCATAACCCATGACCCATAACCAAAAAAAAAAAACCCATGGGCAAGAGGAGGTACTCCACGGATCCCTAGGATTACACTAGCCGGATCCCAAGTGGAAGGGATCCGTGGGATCCGTGGAACAGAGGAGAAATTTACCTATAAATAGAGAGCCATTTCTTCATTCTAACTCACCCCTCTTCTTACTAAATCTCTCATACACTCTCATTCTCTTCTAACATATAGATCACTTGATCTAGAGAGTTGTTCTTCTTTCTTTCTATTTGTGATCCTCATATAGGTCCTTCTCTAAGGTGAGATCACGAGCATTCTACAAGTCATCCAAGCAAGGGGTCCTTGATTGATTTGTCAATCCACAAGATTTCTGGAGCGAAGATCTTGTATTTGATATTTCACATATTTGTTGTGTAATAGTTGTGTTGGTTTGGTCCACCGTGCTACGGACTCGGTATCTAGCTTTGTACCGGAAAAAGTGTAAGCAACGTTGTGAAGGCTTCTCCGCCAAGTGAAGGAGTTTGTTGACATAGTGCTTGAACTCTCGAGTAGGTGACTCGGGGAGTGGAGTAGGCAAGGAAGGTGACCTTGTAGCCGAACCACTATAAATCGGTTGTGTCATTTCTATCCCTTAAATTTATCTATTTGCTGGCATTATCATTATATCTATAAGTTCTCAACATCCATACGATTTCACATAATATCGAATCTAAAAGTTTTTTGAAATCAACTAAAATCGTCAAAACTATTCAACCCCCTTCTAGTTTTCCACGGTGTTAATAAGTGTGACCATATAGTGTTTTAAAGTGAAGAAGTTGGCGTGTATTTTTGAAAAGCGACTATTGATCATCCAATGGCCACATGAATTTTATGTTTGTGTGGCCTTTCTAACATTTAGTCACACAAAGCATGTTTGTTTTGGGTATTTAGTCATATACAATTACTCATAAAGTGGCTAAATGTGTTAATACATGTGACCATATGGTGTTTAAAGTGAAAGAAATGTGTATTTTGTGTGACTATTGCTCATCCAATGGCCACAAGAATTTTATGTTTGTGTGGCCTTTTCTAACATTTAGTCACACAAATCATGTTTGTTTTGGGTATTTAGTCAATACAATTAACCATACAAAGTGGCTAAAAGTGTTAATAAGTGTGACCATATGGTCTTTCAAGTGAAGAAATGTGTGTTTTGTGTGACTATTGCTCATCCATTGGTCACTTGAATTTTATGTTTGTGTGGCCTTTTCTAACATTTAGTCACACAAAGAATGTTTGTTTTGGTATTTTAGCCACATACAATTAAGCATAAAGTGGCCAAAAGTGTTAATAAGTGTGAATATATGGTGTTTTAAGTGAAGAAATGTGTGTTTTGTGTGACTATTGATCATCCTATGGCCACATTAATTTTATGTTTGTGTGGCCTTGTCACACCTCCAAATTACACTGTTTTCTTAAATGCAGCGGAATGGAATTCGGGAACAAAATTGTCATAGCATCACAATCTAGCTTATATTGAACGACCTTAAAGTGTCGTTTGGAAAACACATCGTTTGATTTAATAAAACAATCAGAGTTTACAAAATGTAGGTCCCAAATGAAAATCAACTTGTGCGAAAATAAGTTTGTTACAATTCAAACGATGTTTTAAAGTGCATAAATCCAGAGAGACGTTCGTCATCACTTACTCTATGATGATAAGTCCACATGCATGCCATGAAGTGTATGCCTTAGATACCTGAGAGAAAACATGCTAAAAAGTGTCAACACAAAGGTTGAGTGAGTTCATAGAGTTTGTGTTGAAATGTAAAGCCTTTCAAAATCGCTTAAGCAGCAAAGGCATTGTAATCCATCACCCAAGTTCCCCATACAAAAACTTGCAACCTGTATTTCACAATCCATGCCAAAATATGCATAGTTTATGTTCAAATGCATGATGTCAAATGAATTCACATTATAGTGCATGACTTAATGTATCAATAATACTGACATAATTATACAAGACATTTAGTTCAATGAAAATCCCAAGACATCAAATTCTCAATGATTCCCTACATTTAGCTCAATAATAATCCCAAGACGCCTCAATGATAATCCCAAGACATTCAAATTTCAATGATAATCCCAAGACATTCAGCTCAATGATAATCCCAAGACATTCAGCTCAACATTAATCCCAAGACATTCACCCATGATTTATGATATAGGATATGACTAACATTCAGTTCAATTAAGGTGTAGTTTCAATAATCATGATAGTCATAAAAATAGTTGAGCATGTATCTCCCCCAAAAGTATTTGAAAACAAGTAAAATAGGGGCTATGAAACTCACTTTGTAAATGAGGCTATGACAAAAGTGAATATGACTGAAATGAGGCGAACCTCCTAACTGCGACCTATTATGGATGATATGATATACATAAGTCATGATGTAATGTTATGCATGCAATTCACATGATATCTATACCATTTGTGAATTTTGAAAATAGCTATTTCTTCATTTAAAAATACTCTTTTGACGTCTTGACCAATCTTAAATTACCTTGTAAGTATTTACGTCAAAATGACATCCTACAATAGTTTCTTAATGATTTATTGTGAAATTTTAACTTTTCGCTGTATTAAAATAAGTCGCGGAAAAATTCAAAGTGACTAAAACGCCTCAAAAAGCTAGTCGTAAAATGGTGTAACGTCGAACGCTAGGAAACGAACTCAACGGTTTTGGAAAGCTTGTATCGTCATCTCAAAGTCTTAGTATTTAAGTTTTCATCCTAGAGGTTTCATCATATGAAAATAGGTTAAGTATAGTATTTAAGGCCTCCTAAAAATATTGTATATAAGGCACGTGAGTAAAGTTTAAGCTACCCGATTGAATCATATTACAACCCCAAGTAAACGCTTACATTTTGAAAAATATGTTTGGTGATCTGGCTAAAGACATCTCTTTTACAAAAAGTTCTACGCCAACGCGCAAAATTAGCCTTCAATATATTTTTTCATGTTTTCATCAGTAGCACTTGTCTAATAGAAATAATATATAGTTTTCTTAAATAATAAAGTTAATGGCAATTTGTGTAAGCGGTATAGTTTAAGTTCTACAAACTTGCCACAATGATATAATGCCCTAGTGCCTGTGATCAAAGCATATCAATATATGTTTTGATAAGTCTAAATAATTTATAGAACGCTTAAAGACTCTCGTTTTTACCTGTACAAACTAGATACCAATAAATAAATTGCTGTGATATATCTATATTTCTCACGTCAAATTGAAAATTCTATAACTTCTTCAAGTATAACTCCGCTGTCCGGTTCAAGCGCCAATGGATTCGCTTTTAAAGTATATTTCTAATTACCTAGGTAAGGGTACCTGTCCAATGTTTGATTTTTCCAGAAATACAAAAACAAGATCAGACTAATTTTTTATATCTGTTTAAAATAGTTTTTCTCGCATTAAACCTATTCCAATCCCTTCAAAATAACTCCAAAGTTATTCTAATCCTGTATACACCTTCTTAGGGTGTCAGCGGGTTCCTAGACATCATCAAGACCAATATATAAATAAGGGAATAATTATATAGGATGACTTTTTACATCAAACTCTAAAAATCAATGTAAAATGGTATAAACAAATAATAAGTCTTCGCATGCTTGCACAAAATACAAGAAATAAATATGAAAAGTGAAAATGAAAGATGTAGAAATGATAGTAATATTATGCTTACAGTTACTACATATGATGAGGTAGATTAGAACAAGGATTAACTTAAATAATCTCTAGGTTTTTTATTTCAAAACCTTATATAAGAGTGTAATCTAGATTGTTTAACTTGAGCTTGGAAAAATTGTGATGATCCCTCTTACCCTTGTGATGACCGTTTTGTGAGATGAAGAACAAAGAGAGAAAAAGCAATTTACTTGACTTTGAATACTTGAGTTGAATGAAGTAAGTGAAAGAGTTGAGTACATATCTATACAATCAAGGAAAAATACTACCAACTCATTAATGCTACCCCCCTCATTCACGCCAAGGGGAATGTATTTACAATACCTATATATTTTTTTTTTCTTCTATAATGTAAGTATTTGTTAAAAAGTGTAAGAAAAATGTATAAGTAAAGGTAACTTTGTAAAATTGTAGATACATTAGTGTATTTAAGGTAGTTTTAGCTAAAAGTAATTTTTAATAGGTCCAAGTAAAGTATAATGAGATCATAAAATAGTAAAATACATTTCTTGCAAATTTGGTTGATATAGTAAGTATCGTTAGTTTTTTTTTTTTAGAAAAGCGTCGAAATATATAAATTTAACGATTTATATACAAAATAAATTTAAAACACTAGGTAAACTCAAATATTATTTTTATAAACTAAATGTAAGTATAAAAATATATCGGGATCATTTTTAGAAGTATTGGATTAAGTTCAAATAATAACTTCACGGGGTAACGTTATATTAATATGAAATTTACGTTTTAAGGTGAAATGCAAAATCATGAATGAACTAACATGATGCAAATGATGTTAATGAAATGTAGACTAAACTTAGTCTATATGAAATGTTCGTGATGATATGATCATGAATTCGCCGCTAAACCATAAAAGTTACGCGAATTTGGAACACGTAAACCTAGTTTACGATAATGATGAAATTGTGAAACGTGAATTGTTTTTGAAAATGACCTGAACTTACAGTTGTCACAGCCTTTTCTAACATTTAGTCACACAAAGCATGTTTGTTTTGGGTATTTAGTCAATACCAATTAAGCATAAAGTGGCCAAAAGTGTTATAAGTGTGACCATATAGGTGTTTAAAGTGAAGAATGTGTGTTTGAGACTATTGATCATCCATGGCCACATGAATTTTATGTTTGTGTGGCCTTTTCTACATGTAGTCACACAAAGCATGTTTTTTTGGGTATTTAGTCACATACAATTAAGCATAAAGTGGCCAAAAGTGTTAATAAGTGTGACCATATGGTGTTTTAAATGAAAGAAATGTGTGTTTGTGTGACTATTGATCATCCATTGCCACATTAATTTTATGTTTGTGTGGCCTTTTCTAACATTTAGTCACACAAAGCATGTTTGTTTTAGGTATTTAGTCACATACAAATAAGCATAAAGTGGCCAAAAGTGTTAATAAGTGTGACCATATGGTGTGTAAAGTGAAGAAATGTGTGTTTTGAGTGACTATTGATCATCCAATGGCCAATTGAATTTTATGTTTGTGTGGCCTTTTCTAACATTTAGTCACACATCGAATTAAGCAAACTGTGACAAAAAAGTGTTAATAATTGTGACTATATAAATCTTTTAGTCACATATAAGAAATCAATATATATCAAAACAAATTCAAATATATATGTATATATATATATATATAATATATATATATATTCAAAATATATTCAATACACAAAATTGGAATGTATATAAAATTGTAATGTCGTACGTAATAAAATTCTCAATAATTTAACGACTTCTGACTCTTGATTTTCTTACTTCCTTTTGCATGGTATCACTAGAGACGTAGCGCTTCGTTTGTATTTTAAGTGCAGTTCTGTTATCACCAATCAGTTTTATGTACTGGTGGTGTTACCTGTAGGAAACAAAAGCTGGGTATCAAACACTGAATTAAATATGACGAATGATATATGTAGGTTTATCAAAAAACCACATGCTGTATTTACCTTTTCATCGAAAACCACTTGATCCTTTGGCCATGCATAAAAACCACCTACTGCATCCTTAACTGTTTTGAGACCGTTACTTCCTACATCTGGTATGCACGCTGCATCCACTAAAGCTATTTCAATAGACACTCTGTAGCAATCCTTTTGGTGGGTTTTGTTAGAATCATTTTGTTTCCATCATTTTTGTACACGTTACCCTCCGCAATAATAGTTGATTTCTTTAAGTGCCACAGTCTGCACTTAATTACCTAAAAGATAATTTGTTGCATGTATATATGTATCAGTAATTAATTAAACTAAAGAATATATGAAAATGTTTAAATACCACTTGGTTAGTACTGTTAATGGGAGACTCCTTTCTGTGATCCGGAAAATTGACGTGAAGAACCTTTCGTTTTGATCTAGTCGATTTCTTAGATGCGACAGATTTAACAGTTTCCTATATATATAAATACACGGTAAATAATACATGTATGTAGAATTCAAAAATCCCAGGGGGTGATTTATTACTTACACTTATTTCCATTTCCTTTTCCAAAGTTGCAAGTCCATTAGACTTCTCAATGCTCGCAATTTTTTTCTCACGTCCAGCACACGTTTACCGCATCCTCATCAGCACTACTATTTATAAGATTAATGTTCACCGGAGACACCGAAATATAATTGTTTAAGAACGCAGTGCAACAGTATTTAAAGGGTAAAAAAAGATGGAATGTTACTTTCTTATGTCTTACTTCCGTTTGTGTCAATGGAGTTGAAGTTGACTGCAACTGCCCCCCTTTGTGCAGCTAATTGTTTTGCAAAATCCTAATATTACCGCCTCTTTTTCTTGACTTTGGCGCCTCTCATTATCAGTTCACTTTGAGTGACACCACTCTTTCATCAGATGCTTGTCTGATTCGAGGCAGATCAAAATACCTCTTGTAGTTACTCCACCTCCCACTCCTCTCGCATATCCTCCCTTTTCCTTACCTAATACAAATGTCATGGCATCAGTGCCATGATCAAGCTTCAAGGTTCCTTGTTTGATCTTCTCCTCTGTCTCTTTCTGCACACACAATATGGGAAATAGGTTATTTAATTCTACCAGTATTAAATTTTACATAACAGTATTACTTATAAATAGCATATTAACTTATAACCTAACAGTTTTAACAATACACTATCAGTTTTAACTAATACACTATCAGTATTAACTTATAACTAACAATAAACATAATCATAAATGAGTCAAACTTACAATTTTTTTGTCCAACTGTTCTGATATCATCATCGTGAAATTCTCCGTCTTTATTCACCATTCCTTTTTTCACACAACGTACCACGCGTGGTTCTCTGCTGGTCAATTTCTTTATTCTCGATCTTATAAACATCCAATACATACACTTGTAAGATAAACCAATATAAACGAAAGTATGATGCTATTAAATGAAAATTTTTAATGTTTAATGTTGTAATGTTCATTTTATCCATCACACGGGCGTATCCACCTCGTCCCATTCTATGCTGATAAACAGACTTGGAACTCGCCACTGTAGAGCAGCTGATTTCACCTTGCAACACAAAATAAAAAAGGTGTTTAGATGTAGTAATGCTGATAGTACACAACTAATATATATGGAAATATCAAATGTGACAGATATTTGAACTTGAATAAAATGAAAAATTAACACCTTGTATTCCTCGTTGGCCGTGTAGTTTACAAAATTTACCCAATCTTCAGCTTTTATAATTGCACTATACTTCGCCGGGACTTCATAAGTTTTGAAAGGGTATTTTGGTTGGGCAATATGTAGTTTTCGGTCAATTTCCTTCTGAAATTCCTTAGAAGTTGACCAAGACGATTCATTATCAGCTTTCGGGCTGTCAAGGCAACATCAAAATATCGCTGCAAAGATTAACACAATGTTGTTAATTAGTTGCACACAATGTAAATGCAGAGATAAACTTATTAACACCTTGTACTTACGACAGCCAAGCCACTACTAGTTAAAAAAAAGTATATGTGTACCGTGATTTCGCCCCACATTTTATCTCTTGCTTCTGAATCAACCTTCCTCCAGGTTAGAATCCTGACACCTATATTCCACGACCAATCACCCAAAAACTCGAAAACAATGCCCTGTTTTTTTCCTGATATCCTATTCAGTGCATCGAAGGTTACACTGACCTTTATTCCGTCGGTTTTTCCATAATCACTGCGAAACTTAGCTAACCTAGTTATGCCCTCTTAACACATTCGTATTTGAAGTTTTTTTCAGCATCCTCACCCTCATCTGAATACGCCTCTGATTCATATCCAAATGAGTAATCATTTTCACGATCAATAACCAAATCATCCTGACAATTGGTTTGAGTTGCCATGATTCTCGAAGTTAATGTGTTAAAGAAAATTAGTAAACTTAATGGTAATAATGGTGTAAAAATGAAGTTCTGGTTGTTTTGCTTGAATCCTGATTTATTGGAGTAAAATTAGGGCTCATTATGGGGTAGTTTTTCAATTAAAGAAACCATAATTTCCTAAGTACTTTTAAAAATTTTGGCTGAAATTTGGCTCCAAATTTGATAATTTTAAAATGTGGCTCCAAATTGATAATATAGAATTTAAATATTTCATTTTTGGCTGCAATTTTTGAAACCAACACACCCATGACAGAAATGGTTCTTACCCACAGTCCCAAACACCCATATAACTTCAACCACTGTATCAAAGACACATATAACTGCAGCTACACTAAAATCTCACCACATGGCGCATACAAATGTAGAAACAAAATCAAAAAATGTAATTAAAGCAACTAATTAAGCAACTATAACTAATAAGCAGTCCCAGATAAACAAATAAGCACAAAATTAATCAAATCCAACCAAGGACTTTTGACACAACAAACAGCCCGAGAACCTTACTTTAAGCCTATAAATAAGCTATTTATAAGCACTTAAATAAGCTCTAACATCCTCCAACAGTTAAAAAATCAAGAAATCATGTAAATGCAATTAACTTAAAGCAAAAAAAACAACAAAAACACCCTTAAAATTGACAACAACCTAAAAAATGAACAACCTAAGCAAAGCACTTATGAACCGCATATCCATGGCTCAACATTGAACACGACACATGGGATGCACCACTGTGATTGGATCAACCTCAAACCTACAATAATACATTCTACCAGATATGAACTTAAACACCACAACCAATTCCTAAATGCAAAACAACATTAAAAAAAGATGAAACAAACTAGCGAGCGCATCCCATTCAATTCCATTGGATACACCATCAAAGATCCAACATTTTCATTGTTAA
>OU343216.1:61768379-61804040 GCA_910596185.1 Chrysanthemum makinoi | reverse complement strand
CAAATTCTTGATTCCATACGCTTGACAGAAACAAAGTTAACAAAACAATTACAACTTGAGTTTCAATGACTAACTCATTCATCAAGGACACAAGGATTTCATGATCATAAAAATATAAACTTACAAAAATCGAATATAAATGTTTTTATCAACAACCCAATTCATAAAGTTTAACAAATACAAAGTTGAATGATTTCTTACAGGGAAGCAGATGATAACGAAGTCGAAGGACAACCCGAGTATCTAACACCACAACCGGACCCAATCAATTCGGAGCGAGTACCCAAGCAGGAGTTTTCCTATGCTTCTCAGTTTCCTTATCTCTTTGTGGTGAAGTTTGGAGTGTGATACTCTTGGGTTGCCTCGACTGGGATTAAAAGGAGGGGGCTCAAGAAATTTTTTACTCAACTTTCTCTTCTTGAAATTTGGTTTGAAACCAAATATGGATAACTTCCAAAACCAAAAGAATCTTGGACATAAGCTCAAGATAGATTGGTGGAAAGATTTGTTTTTCTTTGGTGATTCACCTTGATTCTTCTTGGACTCCATCCTGGTGTAGCCGCGCATCAAGAAAGGATGTGGGGAAGCTTGACTTTCATGGATTTGGTAAGGTTAGATGAGGAATATTTGGAAGAGGAGTGTTGGTTTACTACTTTGGAGAGATTCGGCCTAGGAGGCGTGTGAAGAGGAGAAGCAGGTCTAGGGAAGAGGATGAAGATTGATATCTTCTTTTTCCCTTATCTCTGCTTTTGTGTTGCATTTTTTGTCGTGTGTGGATGAGAAGGACCAAGGCATTATCACAAGTTTTCAAATAAAGGTTTTTATTTTAGAAATAATACATTTAAGTGAGTTTGCATATGTAATGTTTTACTTGGGTATATGTAGACTTTTAATTCATTTGAGTAAGTATATGTATGTAGGAAAATTATTGTATAAAATGTATGCCTATACATTATACTTATGTATGTTTGCACTTGAGTCTTATAAAAGTTATTGTTTAAATGATAGTGTGTTAAATATTTTGTGTCTTGCGAAGTCATATTGTGACCAAAGTTTCATTGTTTGATAACTTTTCCTTCGTAGTATTTTATTGTTACGTGTCTGAAATATTTTTATCTTTGTAATATTCCATGTCGTGGACATTTGTTATTTGTTTTATCTAGTCCTTATCATAGTGTCGATGCACGCATGCAGATTAATGCGTCCTTTGGGGAAAACGAGATAACCTCTCGTCTTACAATTTAAATCATAAGACAAAATGAAATATTCATAAAATGATATGAATGCAAGAGTGGTGAAATTTTTATTGTATGCGAGTTATCTACTCAAATGCTCAGGCAAAGCTTATGCATGCTTAATGAATTAGGCTTAGTAATTATAAATTACTAATTATCAGTTAAATTTTAATGGAAATTTACCGTGTGTCACATCCTCCCCGCCTTGGAAGAGAAAACCGTCCTCGGTTTTCAGTTAGGATTACTTGGTGAAGTAGAGAAAAGGTGTGGGTATTTGCGCTTGAATTGATCTTCACGCTCCCATGTGTATTCTGGACCTCTTTGAGAGTTCCAACGGACTTTGACGATCGGGATGCGGCTTTGCTTAAGCCGTTTGATTTCTCTATCCATAATTTCAATGGGTTCCTCGACAAAATTCAATCTTTCGTCAACTTGGATTTCTTCCAAAGGAATGGCAAGAGTTTCGTCGGAAAGGCATTTCTTTAAGTTACACACGTGAAACACGTTGTGCACAGAGCTGAGTTCTTGTGGTAATTCAAGTCGGTATGCTACCAGTCCGATTCTCGCGAGAATTTTGAATGGTCCAATGTAACGAGGATTTAACTTTCCACGTTTTCCAAAACGGATCACGCCCTTCCACGACGCAACTTTGAGCATAACTTTATCTCCCACTTGAAACTCAAGTGGTTTCCTCCTCTTATCCGTGTGGCTCTTTTGACGGTCACGAGCTGCTTGCAGTCGGTTTTTGATTTGTACGATCTTCTCGGTAGTTTCTTGGATTAACTCCGGACCAGTAAGTTGAATTTCTCCAACTTCGGCCCAACACACAGGTGATATACATTTCCGTCCATAGAGTGCTTCATATGGTGCGGCTTTGATACTTGTGTGATAGCTGTTATTGTAAGAAAATTTAGCTAGTGGCAAGTGCTTATCCCCGCCATTTCCAAAGTCTATCACACATGCTCTTAGCATATCCTCCAGTGTTTGGATTGTTCTTTCGCTCTGTCCATCAGTTTGAGGATGGTAAGCGGTGCTCATGTCGAGGTTAGACCCTAAAGCATCTTGAAGTGATTTCTAGAAGTTTGAGGTGAAACGGCTATCTCGATCGAAATGATGGAAATTGGTACACCATGGCGTGCGATGATTTCCTTCAGGTATAGTTGTGCAAGTTTTTCCATTCCATCACTTTCTTTCATCGGCAGGAAATGTGCTGACTTGGTAAGACGGTCAACTATTACCCAAATAGTGTCGTAGCCTTTAGAGGTTTTAGGTAACTTAGTGATAAAGTCCATTGTTATACGTTCCCATTTTCACTCGGGGATTTCGGTACATACTAGTAGGCTGAGGGTCTCTGATGTTCGGCTTTGACCTTTGAACATGTTAAACACCGGCTGACATATGTTGCAATGTCGGCTTTCATGTTTGGCCACCGGTACAATTTATTCGAGATCAAGGTACATTTTGTCGGATCCGGGTGTATGGAGTATTTAGACTTGTGGGATTCGTGCATAATAATGTCGCGAATTCCTCCGTAGAGTGGTATCCAACTTCGCTCCTTGAAACACAAAGTTCCATCTGACCTTTTCACGAATCCATTTTCACTTTCTGGCATTCCGTAAAGATTCTCATTCGGACGATTTTCCTCCTTGAGTGCTTCCAATTGAGCCTCAAGAATCTTGGTTGGAAGAGGTGAACTAATTGTCATACCCAAGGATTTGACTCTAAGAGGTTGTGGTCGCTCTTTCCCTCGAGAGCATCGGAACTACATTCGGGATGGTAACGAATCTCATGATCATAATCATGAGTAATTCCAACCATCGGCATTGTCTCATGTTTAGTTCTTTCGATCCAAAATGTGTTGTAGACTTTTGTGATCGGGTGTACTCGACACACTTTGTGCCATACAAGTAGTGTCTCCAAATTCTGAGTGCGAACACAACTGATCCTAACTCCAAATCGTGCGTTGTGTAGTTTTTCTCATGAGTCTTCAGCTGGCGTGAGGCGTATGCTATCACTTTCTCTCTTTGCATTAACACCGCTCCTAGCCCCTTGTGTGAAGCGTCGCAATAAACAACAAAGTCTTCACTACATTCAGGTAAGGCTAGAATGGGTGCACTACACAACTTTTCTTTAAGGAGTTGAAAAGCTTCTTCTTCTTTTTCTCCCCAGTCAAACTTGGTCTTTTTCTGGGTTAGCTTGGTTAAAGATTTGGCAATCTTTGAGAAACCTTCAATGAACCTTCTGTAGTATCCAACGAGTCCTAAGAATTGGCGTATTTCAGTAGGAGTTGTGGGTGTCGCCCAATCCTTTATTGACTCGATCTTAGCGGGATCTACATGAATGCCCTAACTGTCGATTACATGACCTAAGAATTGCACAGTAGGTATCCAAAATTCACACTTTGAGAACTTCGCATACAGTTCTTCCTTCTTCAACAATTCCAAGATCAATCTAAGATGCTCTTCTTGTTCTTTCGCACTCTTGGAATAAATTAGGATATCGACAATGAATACGATCACAAATTTATCCAAGTAAGGTTTACACACTCGGTTCATGAGGTCCATGAACACAGCTGGTGCGTTGGTTAACCCAAAAGGCATGACTTGGAACTCATAATGTCCATAACGAGTTCTGAAGGCGATTTTGGGAATGTCTTCTTCCCGAACTCTTAGTTGATGGTATCCGGACCTTAAGTCGATTTTTGAATAAATGCTTGAACCTTGAAGTTGGTCGAATAAGTCATCGATTCTCGGTAGTGGGTAGCGGTTCTTAATGGTTAGTTTATTCAATTCATGATAGTCAATGCACATTCTGAAAGTTCCGTCCTTCTTCTTGACGAATAAGACTGGTGCTCCCCATGGTGATGAGCTTGGTCTAATGGACCCTTTTTCCGCAAGTTAGACAACCGGTTTGACAACTCACGGAGTTCTGTTGGAGCTAATCGATAAGGTGCTCTTGCCCGCGCCGGCACCAGGCACTAAATCGATCAGAAACTCAACTTGTCGGATCGGCGGAGTCGACAAATCTTCGGGAAAGACTTCGGAAATTCTCTTACTATTGGCGTCCTCCAGGGCGTTTTCTTCCCCTTCTTTTTCGTCCTTTCTGATGATTTGTGCTAGGAAGATGTGACATCCTTCCTCGATACACCTTAACACCTTGGTACAGGAAATGACATGCAATCTTGAAGCATTTCTTCTGTCACTTCTGTCTCCTTCTATTGTTAGGACTTCATCTCCATAGGGTATTGAAACGAACTTCTCGTCACAAATGATGGCAGCATGATATTTTGCTAACCAATCCATTCCGACAATGACATCGAAACTACCCAATGCTACTGGTATCAAGTCGATATTGAATGGATGGTTTAACAGGTTAAGGGTGCAACCTCTTATGATGGTATCTACCCTTTCTATGTTACCGTTAGCTAGTTCCACGTTGTATGCATTTCCTAATGCGGTTGGGGCAATATCGAGTAGTGGACTAAATGCATTAGAAACAAAACTCCTATCCGCTCCCGTATCAAACAATATGGATGCATAACGGTTATTTATAAGGCATTACCCGTCACAACATTCGGTCTTCTGTGCTTCCACTTTGGATACGGCATAGACTCTCCCACGAGCTCCTTCTCCATTTCCCTGATTACTCGTCTGTCCAACATTTCCCTGAATCCTGCCATTCCCATGGCTCCCTGGATTTCCTCGGTTTCCTTGATTTCCTCCATGGCCTTGGTTCCTGGGTTTTCGACATTCATTCTTATAATGCCCTTTTTCACCACAACCAAAGCATGTTATAGTGGCTTTTGGGTCCTGAGCCGGGGCTATTTGAACCGTCGCCAATGACTTGGACCTGCAGTCCCTAGTTAAGTGTCCGATTTTCTGGCAGTTATGGCACTTGACTGTACACTACCCCTTGTGATGCAGTGTACATCGATTACACAATGAGTGCGAGTCCCGAGTATGGTTTCTTTCCCCAACATTCACTGCATAAGCTCTAGCAACATTTTGCCTCTTGTTTTGATTGTTGCGGTTGTTCCTACTGTTGTTGCCACGGTATTCATAGTTGTTGTAACCTTGAGAATGGTTATCCCATTTCCTCTTATTGTCGACCACTTTGTCCATGGAATCCTCAATCACTTGGTCCATGAGTTTGTTGGCTACTTCGATGGTTTCATGAAGATCAGCAGCCTTAGTAGTGGTGACATTGCCCTTGATAGGTTGGGGCAGTCCTCCGATGTATCTTTCTAATAATCGGGTCTCAGTGGGAACCATTTCAGGACACAATAAGGCTAGTTCTTGAAATCGCTGATTATAAGCAGCCATATTGGTGCCTTGAACCTTGAGGTTCCAAAACTCACGTTCGAGCTTCTTGATCTCATTACGAGGACAGTACTTTCAGTACCATTTCCTTGAAGTTCTCCCATGGCATGGCATAGGCAACATCGAAACTAGCAGATTTCAGAAAATTGTTCCACCAGGTCAAAGCAGCATCCGTGAAAGTGAATGATGCATATTTAACCTTAGACTCTTCTTCACAATTGCAGATTCGGAACACGGTCTCGAGCTTTTCGATCCATCTAGTCAGACCGACATCTCCTTCGGTTCCACTAAAGCCTCCAGTCATGGTTTTACGAAAGTCTTGATAAGTACAAGTGCGGTTGTGAGTGGGTGGTCTCGAAGTTCCGCATTAGTAGATGAGTGATTTGCTCAGCTAAGCGGCGTTCACTCGCTCATTGACTAGTTGGTCAATCATGGCTTGATTCATGACAGGTTGGATTGGAGTAGCCCTAGCAGGAGTAGTGGCTTCAGCAGTCTGATCGTGTGTGACTCTGTTTGGAATAGCGGCATTTACGGCAGTTTGCGAGTGACTCCGGAATTGGAGCATTGGAAGCTCCACCAGGGTTGGTACGTTTTGATCTTCGTTTTGGCGGCATTTCTGCAGTAGGAAAGGTGGTAAGATATATAATCTTTTAGTCAAGGTAGGTGCCAAGTAATAGTGTAAATATCGTAGATAGATCATATGAGCAATCTATAAAAGAAGAGACAATTGGATAGGAAAATAAGTTTGACATAGATAGAACTTTGGTTACAAGGTTCCTACGGTACATGATGAGATACTAGCTGGAATACAACCGAAATACAACGGAATACAACGGAAATACAACGGAAATACAACTGAAGTACAAGAGTAATAACTAACACTAGCGTTATAGTTCGGTTTAGTGTAATACATCATGCAATAGGATCTAAGGATGTCCACGCTTGCGTAGTCGCCGATGGTAGCAACTAACTCTCGTTGCGTATCCTCCAAACTCGCGATACGCCTCATCTGAGATGCTAACATAGACTCTAAACCAGTAGTCCTCTGCCATCCTTCTCGGCGGTATCTCTAGCAATCCACTTTGGCCGCTCTAACTCCTCTAGTCGTCCGTGCATCTGGGTCTGACCTCTGCCCAAGGCTCGTGCTCTGCTGTCCAACTCTCTAACGTCCTCAACCTGGCTCTAATGCCAATCTGTAACACCCCTAAATTTTGTTTAGCGGAAGCATACGAGTTATTCGGGAGCGTCACGGGATTGGTGAATCATAACACAAGTAATAAAGAACGGAATACATACTCCGTTTGATTTCATAAAATAGATTTAAAACATTGTCTTACAACATAGTTTAAATAAATGGGCACATCCCATTAGTTTTAGTGGTCCCAATGTAAAAACATCATTTTTGTGTAAAAACACTTCTTTAATACTACTATGACCATACATCCGCTTCTTGCCTTGCCTTCATGAACATAACCTAAACACCTGAGAAAATATGCTAAAAGGTCAGCTAAAAGCTGGTGAGTTCATAGGTTTAAGTTAAAATAGTAAGTTTGGACCATAAGCAAAGTCATATAATCATTACAACGAATATAATGATATATGGATGAAAGTCTATTACGTTAGCTCTAAGTTCATGCAACCGATACTACGACAGTTCTGTATGCTAAAAGATGTCATACAATATAGGGGCCCATAGCGAGTGTCTTGTCCCTCTACACTCGGTTCCGACATGGTATACGTTTCGCCTTGGCCTAAGCATGGCCAACCGAACAGAGGAGTCACCCTCAATAGATCTATTTATAACATTCGCGTTTCCCGATGGGGAATTGACGGTTCATGAAAAAGGGCATTCTCTAGGGACATAAGGGCTTAGGTTAAACCACGTAATAGTAATCATGTGATAGTTTTGGTCCATAAAATGTTTTGCATATTTGTCACCCCAAAATGTATAAAACAGTTTATCAAGTAAAAGTGGGGCTATGAAACTCACCTTAGCAAATGTGCAATCCAAAATGTGGGATTAGTGATTGTTGTGGAGCGGCACCGACACGCGACCTAGATAAGGAGGGTAACGTTTTAGTTCATTGTTTTAAGTATTGCTTACTCAAAATAGTTCAATTGTTTTTATAATTGTATTAAAAACTATACTTTAGTTTGTAAAAATAATTGAAAGGTTTTTCTAGTAAGTATATGAATGTATATATACTTATTTAAGTTGACATATAATAGTATTGTCAAAATCAAATATTATTTTCTAATTGCCTTTAGAAAATACTTATGTTAAATTTAAAGATTCTCAAATTTATTAAATGACAAAATGATATTGTGGTCCTTATTTGATTATCAAAATTTGTTCTTAACATTTACAATTTACGACTAGTAGATTACTCGACATAAATATGTTTACTCGGACACATTTGACATTTAATCTTGACGTAAAAATTAAATAGATCATGTTGATAAACACTTGTTTCTTGTATTTAGATATGTACACTTGTTTACTTGTCGATATATATGCATATATCTAAGTAGGAGATTTTAAATACGCATGTACAAGTTTAGTTTTATATTTGCCTTCTGATTTACATTTCGGGTTTTTCTTATTGATTTCCTCTAACTGCCATTTGAGCACACATATAACACGGGGTGGGCTGTGGCCCATTAGAAATAGTATGACGTTGGGCTAGGCTCGAGGTGGCAAATGAATAAGGAATGGGATTAGGCCCGGTGATAGTTTAGAGGACTACTTGGAAGACTAATGTGGGCTGCGGCCCAATTGTGACACAAGAAAACTTTGCACAAGTTTGGTACTGATATGATTTCACAAGTAGGTTATACCAAATTTTTAGTACTATTATGGTTTCATTTGACACAAGACTTCAAAACAACCGGTTTAGGACTCACGACATGATTCAACCATAATTTTTTCTAGATCGGGAAGTCGAGGTTTCTTGACTAGGAAGCTAGTATACATGACTCGCGCAAAAGTGACTCGTTTCAGACACAAGGTACAAGTTGCACAACACATCAGTTTCCCTATGTAAAAATCTCTCATGTACAACATATTTACTACCAAGTATCTGTCCGGATGTGTAGAGGGGTTTCGAGCAAGGTACCACCCACTCGGAGTTAAACTCAAGTCAAAGGCGTCGTGACTGGCGCGTTCAAAACACACCTCGATTACCCATGTTGACTATAACAACCCGATTGATATACGAGGCCAACATGTTAACTTAACACGTTAGAACAAGGAAGCGATAAGACCATACGATAGTTGAGTGCTACTCAACCCGGTTTCATCTCGACATCCTCATGTATTCTTAGCACTTATGACTTGCTTTATGATAACTATATTTGCTCACATTTCACCTTCATTTAGCTTCAAGTTTCGAATCAGTTACTAACAACGAGAATCAAAAGGAGTTTACTTTGACTAAGGGATTTGTCAGCGGATAACCCACGACATAAACGTCATCTGGTGTGAGCATCAAAGGGGCTCACAGTCGAGTTCAAATAACGACTCGATACCAGCTATGATTATATAACCGAAAGTCATAATTTAACTTGATACAAGATAATCAATTTAACATTTCATTACCAGGTTCGATACCAATACTATTACTAATTTTATAAACTTGACTTTTCCAAATTCTTGATTCCATACGCTTGACAGAAACAAAGTTAACAAAACAATTACAACTTGAGTTTCAATGACTAACTCATTCATCAAGGACACAAGGATTTCATGATCATAAAAATATAAACTTACAAAAATCGAATATAAATGTTTTTATCAACAACCCAATTCATAAAGTTTAACAAATACAAAGTTGAATGATTTCTTACAGGGAAGCAGATGATAACGAAGTCGAAGGACAACCCGAGTATCTAACACCACAACCGGACCCAATCAATTCGGAGCGAAGTACCCAGGGAGTTTTCCTATGCTTCTCAGTTTCCTTATCTCTTTGTGGTGAAGTTTGGAGTGTGATACTCTTGGGTTGCCTCGACTGGGATTAAAGGAGGGGCTCAAGAAAGTTTTACTCAACTTTCTCTTCTTGAAATTTGGTTTGAAACCAAATATGGATAACTTCCAAAACCAAAAGAATCTTGGACATAAGCTCAAGATAGATTGGTGAAAAGATTTGTTTTTCTTTGGTGATTCACCTTGATTCTTCTTGGACTCCATCGTGGTGTAGCTGCGCATCAAGAGAAGATGTGGGGAAGCTTGACTTTCATGGATTTGGTAAGGTTAGATGAGGAATATTTGGAAGAGGAGTGTTGGTTTACTACTTTGGAGAGATTCGGCCTAGGAGGCGTGTGAAGAGGAGAAGCAGGTCTAGGGAAGAGGATGAAGATTGATATCTTCCTTTTTCTCTTATCTCTGCTTTTGTGTTGCATTTTTTGTCGTGTGTAGATGAGAAGGACCAAGGCATTATCACAAGTTTTCAAATATAGGTTTTTATTTTAGAAATAATACATTTAAGTGAGTTTGCATATGTAATGTTTTACTTGGGTATATGTAGACTTTTAATTCATTTGAGTAAGTATATGTATGTAGGAAAATTATTGTATAAAATGTATGCCTATACATTATACTTATGTATGTTTGCACTTGAGTCTTATAAAAGTTATTGTTTAAATGATAGTGTGTTAAATATTTTGTGTCCTGCGAAGTCATATTGTGACCAAAGTTTCATTGTTTGATAACGTTTCCTTCGTAGTATTTTATTGTTACGTGTCTGAAATATTTTTATCTTTGTAATATTCCATGTCGCGGACATTTGTTATTTGTTTTATCTAGTCCTTATCATAGTGTCGGTACGCGTGCAGTGTCGGTCACTGGGGAAAATGAGATAACCTCTCGTCTTACAATTTAAATCATAAGACAAAATGAAATATTCATAAAATGATATGAATGCAAGAGTGGTGAAATTTTTATTGTATGCGAGTTATCTACTCAAATTCTCAGGCAAAGCTTATGCATGCTTAATGAATTAGGCTTAGTAATCATAAATTACTAATTATCAGTTAAATTTTAGTGGAAATTTACCGTGTGTCACATTACAACCCTTTAAAAGACCTCTTTGATAGTCTTTCCTAGGTGCTTACGCCAAAGCGATGAAGGTTTGATCTATTCTCAAGCCTATGGTAATCTATGTACTAGGACCGGTTAATGAGTGTTTATCTTCCATTTCCTATTTGTTATATTTCATATATACACCCGAGAGAGATGTGAGTATCCAAACACCCCATGTGAGGTGCTAGTATGTAATTTCCGTGCTTGTTATGACTTTTTTGGGGCTTATATGTGTTGTGGACCGTTTTGAATTAATGCTTCATGACCCCTAACTTATAAATTAAATGGCTAAAAGCACATTTGCTTGAGGACAAGCAAATAACAAGTGTAGGGATATTTGATAAGGTTTTAAAAGGTACCATTTTGAGGGGTCGTTTAAGTCCTTATTTGATCACTTTTATATCCGTTATTGCTTAATATCGTTCCTTTTCACTTTTTAGGTCTCTTGAAGGCAAAATCTTTGGAATGGCACTTATTTGGACGAAAAGGCGAATATATGAGAAAAATGGCCAAAGTCAGAATCGAGACACTGCGATTCTTTGAAAAGCGAGCGGCGTCCGGGTGCTAATGGTGGCCCGTCCCAAAATTGTTGTGACGGTCCGAACCCAAAACTCGTATTTTCAAGCGGCGGCGTCTAGTTGTGAAAGAGTAGGCCGTCGCTACTCGAGCGGCCTAGATGCAATCAGACGACGTCCGGAAGCGAAGGGCGGCGTCCACGAACATAAGGTGGCGTCGTCGCAAGGTTAACGTGGCCAAGAGCGAAACCCTAATGGCTGGCGACACGACGGCGTCACTAAACATAAGGTGACGCCGTCGCATATGTAATCTTATATATAGAATCCGAATTTTTCAGTCTTTTGTAGAGAGTCTTTTGGAGTGAAAACCTAAAACCGAACCTAAGGTGTCTTATACAGTATTTTAGGGTTTTAAACCCTATCTTACATCAATATAAGTCTTTACTTCATTAATTCAATTATGTCTTTGATTATTTGTGTGTATGCTTGCATGTTCTCCATGTCCGGCTAATTTATTTGTGTGTTTGCTTAGGAAGTATGAAACTTAATTATTGAATATTGATTGGTTGTTTCTTATCTTAGTTGATATATAATCTAGTAATGCGATAGGTCATTCGTTGTGTACTTAATGCTTGATTCATCTTTGTGAACCTTAGAATATAATTACCTGGGTAGTTGTAGGCTAAACCATCCAAAGAGCGCCTTAGAGTAGGAGTTTATCATCCCTAATGGGTTTGTAGACGAGACCCTTTGGTAAGTTCAAAGAGTTAGGGAGAAAAGCATACCCTACAACTTTAGACACACAACGCAACTAAGAATAAGGACGTGACAACTCAACCATCAATAGGAGATAATTAAGGAGTAATACAACCTAAGTAAACACATCTTTAAACTATCATACGAGCACACATTAATTAGACATAGACTCCCACAACCTTAGTTTAGATAATTAGATAATAGTAGAGTAATCGGTAGAAATACCAACCCCCAAATCCAATACCCGAGATTCGTACCTTTCCATTTCATAAAACATAAAAAGATAAAAATAATCTTCTTCAACCTTAACCTTAGCGTAGTAACTCCTTACTAGCATTCCTATTCCCCTAGAGAACGATATCAATAACCGTGGCTTACCCTAATTACTACACTACAACGATTAGGTTCACTGCCTAGGGTGTTATAAAACTTGCTTGAAGAAAAGGAAGTTTCCTTGACCCGACGTAGCGTGTAGCGTTATCAAGTTTTGGCCATTTGCGGGAATAGAATAACTAGTTAGTAGTCCACCTCGTTTAGGTTCTTTGCTTGATTCCTATCAAGTAAATTTTTCTCATTTTTTTTAGCTTTCTCTTAGTCTATCCCCCTTCTTCGTGACCTTTGTTCGTAATCCCATCACTTTTCATCATGGAAGGTGATAACCCACTACCATTCATCAACCCACCACCAAATGACCCGCCAAGAGCCCGTACTCTTGGTGAATACTCAAGACCAAGCCACCTAGGCTATAGGAACACCATTGAGCTTCCCGACCAAGCCCAAACTACGGCCTGCGATCCGACACCATCCGGTTGGTGCAAAACGGATGTGCATTCCATGGACTTCGCTCAGAAGATCCAAATCGACATCTGAGGATTTCCTCAAAATTGTCTATTCCATCGACCTTGATGCTACTACTCGGGAGACCACGCGCTTGCGTCTCTTACAATTCTCTCTACGGGACCAAGCTAGTAATGGCTTGGCGACTTCCACGGCTCCATCTCAAGTTGGGATGATCTTACTTCTCGCTTCCTTGCTCAATTTTTCCCACCGGGGAGAACCACTAAGCTTAGGAATGACATCTTGATGTTCCAACAACGTCAAGGTGAATCTCTCTACGAAGCATGGACCCGATTCAAGGACTTACTTCATAAAGTCCCTCATCACGGCATTGATCTTTGGCTCCAAGTCCAAATCTTTTATGATCATGTCAACTTCCCCACTAAGCGATCCATTGACTAAGCGGCCGGTGGAAAACTTAGTGAACTCACCGCGGAAGAATCATGGGATATAATAGAGGACCTCGCCCTCTATGACAACGAAAGTTGGGATGACCACCGTGAGCTGCCCAAAAGCTGTTAAGGCAATCTCCTTGCCTCCTCCTGACCGTAGGATGATCGAACTTGAAGATCAAGTTAGATTCCTCATGAGTTCCTACAAAAATCCTAAGTCCTCACGACAAGTGAATCAAATCACTCTACCTTGTGAGTTATGCAGTGGTCCCCATGACACTCGTGATTGCACAAGACTCCCCGAACAAGCTTTTGAGGACTACGCCTCCCATGCGTGCCGGCGGAGCGGGAGATAAGTGGTACACTTTCAAACCCGAACAAAACAACTTAGGAAACTCATTTACAACCCTTCGTGGAGAAATCACCCTAACATTAAGTGGAACCAAAACTCAAGCACACCCCAAAGCTCATCTAGTTCACCTACTAGGGTCAATTCTTTTATCATGCAGGGAACCCCACTAATCTTGAGGCAATTGCATCTAGATTTTTGTCATCCCAAGAAACTCGATTGAATAAGCTTGAAGCCGATTTTAAGCAAAAACAAAGCGAGATGACAACCAAGCTTGATGCCCTCTTAAAAGCCTTCAATGAGCGGGAAGTTGGAGCACTCCCAAGTGATACCATAAAGAACCCAAAAGTGAATTCGATTGCATCGACTTCATGTTCTAGTTCACCATGGGAGAGTGCATCCATGCCTCCCACCCAACGGTTCACTCGGTAAAGGCTATCAAAAAGGGTTCCAAGCCATCCAAGAGGTACCAAGGCCCGACACCTTTTGTAGAGCCTACTCTTGAGAAACCCGTCAGCCAAGAATCCAAACCTAGTTTAGAGGAGGAGTACAAGGAAATCCATCAAGAAAAACCGATTCTTGAAGTCTTAGCTTATGCACCTTACTATAATGCTTTAAAAGAAAAATATGAGTTAGAACTTAGGCTTGGAAAACATGGGTCCGCCTTTGTGCGAAACAACTTACCTAAGAAGTTAGACGATCCCGGGCTATTTACTCTTCCGTTTAGACTTGGAACGTCCAAACCACTCGATGCTCTAGCCGATTTAGGATCATGCATCAATCTTGTTCCGTTGTCCCTCCATAGAAGCCTTAACTTAGGTAAAATTGAACCAACGGAAACTATCTTAGGTCTAGCGGACGGTAGTATAGCACGTCTGGTGGGAATAATAAAGGACATGGTAGTACATGTAGGAGAGTTGACTCTTTTGGCCGACTTTCATGTGCTAGACATGAATAAGGACCCGACATGCCCATTACTAGTTGGAAGAGGATTTTTAGCTACCGCTAGTGCCATCATCGATTGTAAGATGTCCAAAATAGTGGTAGGGGAAGGGAGTGCTAGATCCGTTTATGATGTTAAAAAGCATACATACTACAAGGATGAGGAAATCCCACAAGAGATAGGGATGGATAGAGAGCCTTCTAGATATGGACCTTGGATTGATAAGAACATCATAGGCCCCAAAGACCTTTTTACCTAGATAAAGCCTTTGCTAGTGCGGCAACTTTCCGGAAAAAGAAATGGCTAGGGACATAGAAGTGAACCCGTTCGAGGGCCTTTAGTATTTAGGAAGATGACCGAGTTCCTAGGAAGCTTGCCCGTTAACGTTGTCATGAATAAGTGGATAGTTGAGAAATCTGAACACAAGTGGGATTGGAATAGACCGCCTAGTGATGGTAATGGAAAGTGGCACATTAGGATACAAATCTATGATCCCGATGGTGAGATGTTTGAAAAGGCATATTTAACCGAACGTACTACTAGGAACTTGAATGATATGTTTGATCCTTACGACATTGTTGAGGATAGACTTACGTATATCGGTACGTAGGATCACGACTATGAGTCTAGCTACAAGACTCTTTAATAAAGAAAAGCGCTTCGTGGGAGGCAACCCATGTTTAATTGTTTGCTTGTTAGTGTCATATATCTTTTATTAATTGTTTATCCTCATGTTTAAATTTGTAAAATTGCTTTATTTTGTTTTAACCGTCTTAATTGCATATAAAGGTATTTTACATAAGGGATAAGTGTAGGGAGGATTACACACGTTTTCAAAAGAAACGTAAACATGAGAATAACAATTAACTAAAAGATATATATGTGTGTTTGTTCGAGTCAAATGCTTGTATCAAGTCATAATGGATGTTTTGCAGAAATTTTTCCAGATTCTAAAGATGTAAACTTTCCAAAATTTTTTCCAGAAAATCGCAGACCAGTTTTTGTCGGATAACTGACGGCGTCAGATTGCAACTGACGGGCGGAAGGAGTAAAACATCGATTACTTTTTCTCGTTTTTCGAGTTACTTATAAATTTTGGAATTTTCCGGGTCTTAATTTTCTTAGAAATTCTGTAAACATCCATTCCACAAGCATTATATCCTAGTTTAAATCGAGTCTTATATATTTAATTACCACCGATTTTCGCTGAAGGTTTCGTTTGTTTTCTTCAAGTGTGCAGGTTTAGTTTGTCAAGAAGAAGTTACATAAGATTGGAAGGAGCTTTTCACGCAATAATTCTTCTTGAAAAGAATTTAACCACTACTTCACACACGGATCCTACCGAGCTAATCAGGAGAGTACTAGTTTCTTTCGTTTTTAATTACCTTCTTTTATCATAACTTTGATACTTTCGGGGAACATTGGGGACAATGTTCAGTTTAAGTGTAGGGAGGGAAAATAAAAAGGGAACTTTGAAACTATGCTTATCCTTGATTATTTGCTTTGTCCAATTGTATTTGTGTAATAAACCATGAAAAAATATCGGTTAGGGTAATTTTGGCACCAAATTTAAAATTTTTCATGACATATAGGAGTGGGCCATTAGTCTTAACAAAAGCGTCTCACGGATAGGAAGTTATATGACTAGCACAAAAACCCTTTACCACCCAAATTCCACCAAAATGTGAGGATCGCCCTTAGATTAGTAGGAATTAAAGCATTCATCTTTAATGCTTAGAGTGTGAACGGTAGTATATTAGATTCTAGAACTTGTTTTGTGATGCATTCGAGATCGCTAGGTGAGGCTACACTTGTGTAGTTAGGAATAACTAAATGATAAGAGGCATTAGGATAACCCTTGTTTGATACCTGTAATATAATTACTTCTTCCACATCGGTTGAGTAAGTCCCCACACCCTTTGCGTTGTACTCATCTTTAGTACACGATACCCCTAGTTAACCCCTTTGAGCCTATCCTTTTGGCGTCTCGTGATGTTTCGGTTTTTTTTCGGAATATCAATGAAGAGCATTGTTTACACCCCACCCCAAATATACACCCAAATCGCCTTAGCCTACCCTTATGCACTCACTTTTAGTGCAAATGTTTGTTATCACCATAAACCCTTAGTTCAATTATCTAGTTGCTTGCATAAGTTGCTAAGTCGAGTCATATCCTTTGTATGCAGTTTTGGAGCGATTGGGATTCATGGGAAAAGTTAAAGTTTATGAAATGACGGGAAGGGAACGTTAAAAAATTCAAATTCCCTTTGTTTGCGTAATAATGTACCACAAGTGTTTTGATCTTTTCAAATCGGGTCAAATTAGTGTTAGAGTAATAAAAACTCAAGTGTAGGGATGTGCCTATAAATCCCTAGTATTTTGATGTTATCGTAGAGGATGGTAGAGTAAAAGTGTATAAAAAAAAAATCGAAAAAAAATAGAAAAAGAAAAAAATAGAGTGTAAAAAAAAAAAAAAAAAAAAAAAAAAAAAAAAAACACATATGGGCTACCATCCTACATCTATCCTTTAAATCTATGTTTGTTTATTTCAGTTATCTAGAGTTTAGAGTGTCGAGTCATGGCTTAGCAACGCCATTCTTCATATGCATTTAACATAGAGATTTTTGACTTGCCACCACTAAATAGCCTATCCCACCAAACCCTTGTTTCCCTAACGTAAGCCTAACATTACAACCCTTTAAAAGACCTCTTTGATAGTCTTTCCTAGGTGCTTACGCCAAAGCGATGAAGGTTTGATCTATTCTCAAGCCTATGGTAATCTATGTACTATGACCGGTTAATGAGTGTTTATCTTCCATTTCCTATTTGTTATATTTCATATATACACCCGAGAGAGATGTGAGTATCCAAACACCCCATGTGAGGTGCTAGTATGTAATTTCCGTGCTTGTTATGACTTTTGCGGGGCTTATATGTGTTGTGGACCGTTTTGAATTAATGCTTCATGACCCCTAACTTATAAATTAATTGGCTAAAAGCACATTTGCTTGAGGACAAGCAAATAACAAGTGTAGGGATATTTGATAAGGTTTTAAAAGGTACCATTTTGAGGGGTCGTTTAAGTCCTTATTTGATCACTTTTGTATCCGTTATTGCTTAATATCGTTCCTTTTCACTTTTTAGGTATCTTGAAGGCAAAATCTTTGGAATGGCACTTATTTGGCGAAAAGGCGAATATATGAAGAAGAAACGGCCAAAGTCAGAATCGAGACACTCCAGATTCTTTGAAAGCAAGCGGCGGCGGCCAGTGCTAATGGTGACGATCCCAAAATTGTTGTGACGGTCCGAACCCAAATATCGTATTTTCAGCGACGGCGTCTAGTTGTGAAAAGAGTAGGCCGTCGCTACTCGGGCAGCCTAGATGCAATCCGTGACGTCGGAAGGCGAAGAGGGACGGCGTCGGACATAAGGTGAAGCGTCGCGCAAGGTTAACGTGGCCAAGACGAAACCCTAATGCGGCGACACGGACGGCGTCACTAAACATAAGGTGCGCTGCGTCGCATATGTAATCTTTTATATAGAATCCGAATTTTTCAGTTTTTGTAGAGAGTCTTTTGGAGTGAAAACCTAAAACCGAACCTAAGGTGTCTTGTCAGTATTTCGGGTTTTAAACCCTATCTTACATCAAGATAAGTCTTTACTTCATTAATTCAATTATGTCTTTGATTATTTGTGTGTATGCTTGCATGTTCTCCATGCCCGGCTAATTTATTTGTGTGTTTGCTTAGGAAGTATGAAACTTAATTATTGAATATTGATTGGTTGTTTCTTATCTTAGTTGATATATGATCTAGTAATGCGATAGGTCATTCGTTGTGTACTTAATGCTTGATTCATCTTTGTGAACCTTAGAATATAATTACCTGAGTAGTTGTAGGCTAAACCATCCAAAGAGTGCCTTAGAGTAGGAGTTTATCATCCCTAGTGGGTTTGTAGACGAGACCCTTTGGTAAGTTCAAAGAGTTAGGGAGAAAAGCATACCCTACAACTTTAGACACACAACGCAACTAAGAATAAGACGTGACAACTCAACCATAAATAGGAGATAATTAAGGAGTAATACAACCTAAGTAAACACATCTTTAAACTATCATACGAGCACACATTAATTAGACATAGACTCCCACAACCTTAGTTTAGATAATTAGATAATAGTAGAGTAATCGGTAGAAATACCAACCCTCCCCCAAATCCAATACCAGATTACGTACCTTTCCATTTCATAAAACATAAAAAAGATAAAAAATAATCTTCTTCAACCTTAACCTTAGCGTAGTAACTCCTTACTAGCATTCCTATTCCCCTAGAGAGCGATATCAATACCCGTGGCTTACCCTAATTACTACACTACAACGATTAGGTTCACTGCCTAGGGTGTTATAAAACTTGCTCGAAGAAAAGGAGGTTTCCTTGACCCCGAACGACGCGTGTAGCGTTATCATTAGCAATAAAGCACACGAAAGTGTCTTTGATCACTTTCGTTGAATTGAGGTACACGTCCCACGGTTCCCGTTGATCGTACAAATGCCTGTGATCGGTATAATTCAAGAATTTCCTTGAGGGTTTCGCGGTACTCTAGCCGTTCTCAAACCGAACATCTCAAAGAAGACAACAATTGAGTGAACCGTAATTTTTAAGTCCACGATTGATGAAAAGAGATTTGAAAAACAATCGTGTATTGCTCAATAGAAATTATTTTTTGCAATACAACGAAGGTTTTATTGAAAATCAATTATCAATCATAAAACACCTTTTGATTTGAAAAATTAGTACGCGGTCGATGTGCTAAAGAAAAGAGTTGTTAAGCACAAAGACCGGTTTTTCAAAGGTATCCGTCAATCCATAACCTGAACCGAGATTGATTCAAGAGATTGAATCGCCCATTGTTTTGTTCGGTTGTCACATGGTTGATCTATATAATAGATCTCACATGCCACCTACCAGGAGCTTGTTTGATGTTGGCTCCAGAAGGTTTTCCATCTTCATTGTGAATATGTTCACATATCACTCGGATGTTTCGCAAAACCACAAGGATAATGCGTAGGACTCAAGATATAATCTCTCTTTCCACATTGTGTGAAATAGAGAGTCTTCATTGAAAGTGTCCTAATGAGATTTATTGATGATCTCGTGGCTCTAGACTCAATTTGTGCATATTTGGATCCTGTGCGGGAGACTAGGGAGAGGGTCTCCTTCTTCAATATCAACAATCTCTAAGAGAAATTCGATAGATAATGTCGGTTCCCCGTGAGAATGAAACAAGTACTTTTAAGAGGAACTTGAGTGGTTTGGAAAGTTGAAGTGCAGTGCGTCACTGGGTCCATGACATCTTGTCTTCAATACCGATGTTACCATCAGTATCATATGAATTGAACCCGGTTTCTGCCCTAAGGTTGAATAAATTGAGGGCTATTTGTTTTCACCCTTTTATCATTCAATTCCTTTTAATTCTTCAACCCCTTCAGTGCTTACCGAGACTTCATTGCAAGAACCTTGTTGGGTTTGTTCCAGTACTTGCTCTGTCTCAGTCCGCACTCTTCCCATATCTTACATTTCTCCTTTTATCATCATACCTAAGGACTTCTACACTAACTAGTGGATTGTCCCTGGGTAGATCCCTCCGGTTCCGGCGGATCATGGGAACCAATACCTAACCTTATCATCCTTATATCACCGTACATAAATTAAAATTGGTCGGTCTATTTGGTATTGTTCATCTGCCATTGGAATCAATTGAAAACCATTTGAAAAATCAATCCAGTTACTTGTGATATATTATCAAAACATTTTGTACCTGAATTGTTTTTGATATTTTTAGAATAAGTGCTCCCCCTCAACATGTGCATCAAGTGTTTGAAATCGTTTTGCACACGGAGGCAAGAGGAAGAAATTACTTCTTTGATTTCCATTTTTCTAAAAGATATCACCATCACTTCCTTGATCAAATCAATTAAATATAGCATTTTCGGGAAGGATGAGGTTTCCATAAATTTGCTCCCCCTCAATATGTGCCTCGAGGTTTGAAAGGAGTTTTGCACATACTAGAGGGAACCTGCACATTGAGATAAATGATCACGTTTCAAATCATAGGTTTAAGATAGATGCTCCCCCTCAACATGTGCAATTTGAAAATTTGAAATCGTTTGTCACATGTGGGAAGGACAGCATGTACATCCTTATAAAACCATTTACCAAATTATCAGTTTAAATCCAATTTAAATCATAAATTCTCCCCCGATCACAATTATCAAATCATTTGAGATTTGTGATCTCTTATAGATTTAAATTGATTTTGAAAGCTTTTAAGGAGAATTGTGACTAAATTATGAAAGCGTTTAAGCGATAAGGATCGGATTTAAGACTTTAAACTCCATTGATAAAACATGCATGTACATCTTTTGAAAACAATTTAATGCCAAATAACTTTTTAATTTAATTGAAATCATTCTCCCCTCAATCAATGACATAGGTTGTTGATTGAGAGATAGATATTTTGACAAATAAGTCATGATGATTATCAAAAATAGAGACCAAGTTATTTTTCAAAGCGGTTAGTTTTCATTGAGATAAATGTTTATAGAATCGAGCATGGAATTGGAAAACATGGTAAAGCATGGCTCTGTTCTTTCTTTGAAAAGCGGGTTACTGCCTGAAATGACAATAAGCCATTTCTTTCTCTTTTCTCCCAAATATATATATATATATATATATATATATATATATATATATATAACATATATATATATATATATATATATATATATATATATATATATATATATTATTTATTTATTTATTTATTTATTTATTTATTTATAAAATTAACAACATCTAGAGTCCGTGTCATTCTTTGAATGACAACATCAAGACAAGTAGATATTATCGTCGAGAGAAAACAAGACAAAGTGACAATATTTTTGAAGATTTTTTGAATTTTTCAAATTTTTATGGATTTTGAAAGTTTTGTATTTTTGTATTTTGATTTTTTAATAGATATATACAAGAGAAATAGATGAAGATAGACCTTTACTCCTCGTCTTCCTCACGAAGGCGTTTGAGTGTTTCGGGTTGAAGGCTTTTCATGCCCAATCGTGGAAGAATAAACTCAAAGCGTTCTCTTGGAAGAGCTTTGGTGAAGATGTCGCTAACCGATATTCCTCACAAAATAGAGTTCCACTACACCTTTTCCACTTGTTCCTGATGAAATGATGTCGAATGTCGATATGCTTTGCTCTTGAGTGTTGAACATTGTTGCATGAGAGAGCAATAGCACTTTTATTATCACAATACAGAGGGATTTTGTTGAATACAAAGCCATAGTGAGATAATTGAGATCTCATCCATAAGATTTGAGCACAACAAGATGACATGGCTATGTATTCAACCTCTGTAGAGGAAATAGAAGTACTCATTTGCTTCTTTGAAGACCAGATCACTAGCTTATCACCCAAAAGCGAGCACCTCCGGATGTACTTCGACGAGTATCTTGACACCACTGCATGATCGGCATCTGCATAGGTACATTAGTGACATACGGTGTCCTTCGGGTACCAAAGACCCATATTGATGGTTCCTTGGAGATACCGAAAGACCCTTTTAACCGCTTCAAGGTGCTTTTTAGTAGGCTTAGCATGGTATCTAGCACACATGCAGACAGCGAACAAGATGTGCGGTACTAGCGGTGAGGTACATCGGGGATCCAATCATACTACGATACCTCGTTTGGTCAATCATGACCCCTGAGTGGTCCTCATCTAGTTTGGTTCGATCAATCATGGGGGTGTCAACAGGGTCACTTGAATCAAATTCAAATTTCTTTAAGATCTCTTTGCATATTTAGATTGATTTATGAAAATGCCTCCGGGACTTTGTGAAATTTGTAATCCCAAGAAAAATGACATTTGTCCCATCATTGACATTTGAAATTTTGAACTCATTTCATTAGAAAAATTATCACATTCCATTGGAGTTGCGAGGCAAAAATAATATCATCAACATAAATTTGGAACATGAATTAAATGTTTGCGACTTCTGGTGAACAATGTTGGATCAACCGCTCCTTTGCTAAATCCGGTTGATAGAAGAAACTTTGACAGTGTATCATACCATGCCCTTGGAGATTGTTTTAAACCGTAAAGAGCCTTCTTTAGACGATAAACGTGAGTTGGATGCTCGGGATTCACAAAGCCTTCGGGTTGGCTGACATAGGACGATTTCTTTAAGATCTCCGTTGAAATGCCGTCTTTCACGTCCATCGATAGACTATCATGTTCTTACTAGCGGCATTAGCGGAAAGATTCGATTGCCTCGATTCGAGCAAGCGGGGCAAAAGATTCTTCAAAGTCAATACCCTCCTCTTGATGGTATCCTTTAGCAACTAATCGAGCCTTGTTCTTCAATACATCACCATGCTCATCTAGTTTCACTTTGAAGATCCATTTTAGAGCAATGATCATAGCACATTCTGGGCGGTACTAACTCCCATACATCAAGTCGATCAAACTCATGAATTTCATCTTGCATAGCATTGAACCCTTTGTCTTCATTCATGGCGGTTTTAACATCTTTGGTTCGATCTTTGAGAGTATGGAGTTGAAGAAACACCATAGGGCATCGGTTGCAAGTTGTTTCCGTGTTGATCTGGGGACGAGAGGGATTTCCAATGATGTTGTCTAATGGATGATCGTGAGTCCATGTTCGAAGGTGTTCATGTGGCGTTGTTGAGGGGCAGGTAGCGAGTCGATGTCTCTGAAGAAGATGGTTCGATGATGATTGAGGAGCAAATATGTTTTCAAATGGAGCATCTTCAGGATTAGCAAAGGGATTAACTTCATCATTGATGCCCGAAACAGTTCCATGATGTACATTTGAAGAATGATGATTTGTTGATGAGACGGAAGGATCCGGCGCTTCTTGACTTAAAGATATTGAGGCTGAGGATTGACTTCATTCACTGGAATATGAGCAGCCTCTGTTGTAGGGATCAACACCTCATTAGTACATGGATCATAAAGTTCATCAAACATAGGATCAAACAATTTCTTTAAATCATCTTTAGATGGAGGTACATATGGAGTTTCTTGAGAAGAGTTTGGAACAAGGGATGAACCAATTGGACTGTTGTGAAGTGCGGGTCCAGGCTGGAATTGTTGAGAGCCATTTGACCGTCGACTCATCAAATGTAACATGAATTGTTTCCATGATATTTCGGGTTCTTTTGTTGTAGATTCGGTATCCCTTTTTGTTTGGTGCATACCTACAAATACTCAATGTCTGTTTTAGCTCTAAGTTTGCCTAAGTCTTGTCCTTCATTAGTTGGATAACACAATGCTCCAAACACACGAAGGAAAGAGAGATTGGTTTCTGTTGTGGACAAGTTCATATGGTGTCTTTCCATGAGCAGTGTGAATCGAGGAACGATTTTGTGTGTAGCATGCTTTGTGGAAATAGCTTCACCCGAGAGAAACATTGGAACCTTTGAGTAAATCAGCATTGTTCTAGCGGCTTCCACAAGAGTTCGATTTAGTCTTTCAACTACACCGTTCTGTTGAGGAGTTAGTGGAACACTTCTTTGATGGCTGATTCCAATGCTTTCATAAAATTCACTAAGTTGTTTGTTAACAAACTCGGTTCCATTGTCCGTTCGGATAATTAGTTTTTTGTTAAGTCGAACCCCTTATTTGTTTGATGAGTTTGATGATGATATCGGGAGTTTCATCCTTTGTCCTTAAGAACTTGACCTAGGTGAATCTAGAGTAATCATCAACCACAACTAACACATATTTCTTCCCAAAGATATTCGGCACTCTCATTGGTCCACATAAAGTCCATATGAAGGGTATGAAGAACTTTGAATTGACTTTGTAGGTTTGGGTTTGTGGGCATACTTTTTGCTTTTACCCAATTGGCATGCTGAACAAAGATGATCCTTTTCGTACTTGAGTCTAGGTAAACCTACAACTAAGTCCTTCTCGGAAAGATCATTGATGGTGCGAAGTTCAAGTGATTGAGACGACGATGCCATAACCATGACTTTGTTTTTGCAGCCTTTGATAACAAGCAGATTGGAGAAGACCTCATCATGTCATCGATAGAGATGGTGTAAAGATTTGAGCCACGATTTCCTTTTAACAGTTCCTTACCATTAAGTTCTCTAACAGCAAGTATGTTTTCGAAGGCTACTTCTAGATCGAGAATCACGAATTGACCAGCAGAGAAGCAGTTATGACCAAGACCTTCCACATAGTATACTCTAGAGATGACACTATCACCAACAATGTAATCTCCATAACCCATGATTGCACCGAAATGATCATTACCGAATCTAACAGTCCGATGAATTTGCTCACAAAGTTCATGAGCATGACCGGTCTCCGGTCATATGCTTGGAGCGGCGAGTCCGGTACCACGAGCGATTTGAACGATCTGCGGTTGAACACATACAAGAATGGATAACTGGATAATTGGGATCCCCATGCAAGAATGGGTTCCATTTGGTTAGTACCAATGGTTGGAACACCCCATCGAAAAAGGACATTCATATCAAAATTAGCAATGGAATCATTGTGAATAGATGCAATACTAGTGTGTATTAGCCTATTCAAAGTATGTTCACTTCTTAAGGGAATAGTTCTACCAGTAGGCATCCATTTTCTAGTGGGCATTGTCTGATTATTCTTATGACCAGCAAAAGGTATCCAATAAAACCTATCTTACTAAATGTTCTTCTGTGGGTTTCCACTTGTTTTCTAACTTTCTTTCGGTTTTGCCTTTTTGCCTTTTTAGCATGAATATTAGCAACATTAACTGGACAATTATCATCATTAGGCAAAACATTAACACCACATTCATGATTAGAAACAGAATTCAAGCGGACATCAGTACAAGGTTTGCAAATAGTATCGAAATTGAATTAATTACGATTAAGCATGGCTAATACTAGAATCAACACGATTCGTTTTATTCAATTCAAGCTTAAAGTTCCTAGATTGGTCTTCTACTCTCTTTCAATGCACATTCTTAGCTTGCAAGGTCCTATCATTCCTTGTATTGTCTTGAGACTTTGACCTGCTCCCTTTAATGTCATTGATTACTCTGTAGAGGAATGGGAACATTAGTTGGTTGACAACTCTTTGCATCACTGTTTAGAGATGTGCGGGATCGAACTACTGCGAGGCACACTTAGGTTCACTTTCTTAAAACTAGATTGAGGAATTTGTACTCTAGAGGCACACTTGAGTTCTCTTTCATAGCATTAACACGATGAAATCCGAACTACTTAAGGCACACTAAGGTTCACATTCAAGACATTGGGCATCGAATGAATATCATACTTGGCAGTAGGCATCGAACATAGAATCAAAGAATTAACTCTCTCACCTAAGGACTTTGGGCATATTTTGATCAAGCATTCTAGGATTTCTTGAGATTGTTTGGCATATAGGCAAGCATGTCAATTGCATTATCATGAGGTTTCTTAACTTATCCTCTTCAACAATCTCACGGAGACATTCTAGGCAATCCTTAAGGATGAGAAGTATGTTTGAGCAAGCAAGTTGTTGTTCCTGAGATGAGGAGGACATATTTCAATGACAAACATATTTATTACAAGGTGAACCTTTGATACACCATTCTTCATTGGTCAGTGGCATTTTCCTTTCCGACTCTTGATTCTCAATTTCCTTTTGCAATGAAGCTATTTGTTCGTTATTTTTTTTTTCACGGTGACTTTATTGATTCATATAACTCATTGAAATGTCGTTTAACTTTTTCATTTTCTTCTAGAAAACTCTCGTTTCCTTTTGTAACATTTACTAGGTTTTGAAGATGAAAGCGTTTGAGAATTAGAATCTAAAGGAGGAGGCATTTGGGAGACTGTCATATTGTTCGTTTGACCCTTTAATTGAGAGATTTGGGCTTTCAACTTTCGATCGTGTTTGAGCTTGAATCTGTTCATCATGTTTGTTAATTTGAAAAGCGCATCAAACTCTGGAGCATCCGAGGATGTCTTGATATTTGAAGTTTTGACATTTTCTTTAAGATGTTGATATTTTAGTTGTAAATTAAAATGCTCAACTTCTAGTTTAGAAAAATGTTTAACCAAATTGTCGTGATCATCGAGTTCAATTTTCTCGTTTAGTTGAGAATTAGTTTTTTCAAGCTCAATGACACGATCATGGGAGACTTTCAGGGCAACCGATAATTCATGAAATTTGGAAGCATTAATAGAACAATTTGTAGCGGTGAAAAACATATCTTGAGCAATACATTGAAATCAGGTTCTCATTTAGTGTATGCAAGTTCTTCCTCTCAATCTCATTATATTTTAGTGCTGCTCATAGTCACTAACTTCAACTATCATTGCATCAAATTCCTTTTCCATTCCCTTAATATCAGTTTCAATCCCCCTTTTAAGACTTCAAAGTGAGCTTTTAGAAGTTTAAAGAAAGGCATGACCTCAGTTAAATAACATTCTTTCATTTGCTCAAAACCCTTTCTCCTTCCGTTATACCATTGGGTGTGATCCTTTTCTTGCAAGTTTTCTCAAAATCAACAAATAGTTGAAATATAACATATTGGCTAATTAAGGTCTTGCTTTTAGTGGCAATTGTTCTAGGAACAAGATGCATTGGTGTATTAGGAGGATACACTGTCGCTCTAGGCATTTTCCAAAGGGAGGTTTGTTTCAACAATATTTTCGACTTTCGCCATCTAAATCCATTTTCCGAAAACTTGTTCGAGTCAACAATGTCGAGGCTTAAACATGTTCAAGGAAATCCAGTTTTCCTTTTTGTAATCATGGGGTGTGATCTTTATTTTCTTCTCTCTCCATTTAGGATCATCTAATTTCTTGTTCATCTTTTCCCTAGTGACTTCATCGATTTCTTATCTTCCTCGGTGCACTCAAGCAACTAGGTTTCTGTCTAGGTTTAAGGATTTCATTGCCATCATAAAGAACCTTATGAGCATTTCTAGCCCTTTTAATGACCTCTGGATTTGGTTCCTTAACAAGGGGAATGCTATGCTTATCGCTTAAGACTCTATGCTTAGTGATCATGTAAGGTCGAATGGTGTTCCTTGTATGTACAATTTGTTTTCAAGTTTGTTTTTCAAAGTTTTCAAATTCGAAAAATCTTTCAAGAATTTTGATTCCTTAGCATTAAATTCTTGCATAAGCATCTTCACATTTTCTTGAAGTTCTTGTTTTTGCTTAGCAGATTTAGAAAGCTTTTCTTACAAGGAATTTAACTCTTGTTTTAATACTTCTTCTCGAAAATTACTTTTTCTAATGATTATACGCACTTGGTCATCCATTTCCTGCTTTCACGGTGGTCAACTCAAATTTTGCATGTTGTTCATAAATAGCAACACGTTCTTTATAGGCATTTAGTTCAGAAATTACAGATTCATCGAGCAGGCGGTGTATTCATAAAAAATATAGTCATTGTTGATTGCGGAGATGCATCACTTGGTACAACTTCACTTTCACTTTGTTTCACATATTGATCATATGGGACAACATTGATATTACCCATATTTTCAATATTTGATTCAAAAGTTTCAGTTGATAGTACTTTGTCATGCATCTTTTGCACATCAACATCATCGTATAGTTTTAGTACCTCTGAGATGAGTTTGTCTTTGGATGGGCCGGCTTGTGGTGAAGAGGAGACCTTGGGAGAAACCATTGGAGAAATGCTAGCCATAAAGATTGTGTGTGCGGTAGGTCCATCATCCACATCAGAATCGTATGCATCACAATCGTGACTTGAAAGGCATTCGATGATTGTGACCTATCTCTGAATAGTGCTCATCCACATCGCATCATAGGTCTTGGCATTGCCCTGACTAGAAACAACAATTCCTCTTCATCGCGGCACCATTATCACGAGCTTGCACAAGCAGCATCTTATCTTTGAAGTAATCGGCGTTCGTGGCGCTTTGGAGATGTGCAATTCCTTGCAATGTGTCCCTCACCACCACAGTTATAACATTTGATCGGCTTAGCTTGACCTTGATTACCATTCCTTCCTCGATTCTGATTACCAACATAACCTCTACCTACTCCACCTCTTCCTGATCATGGCCTTTCTTGGCTGGTTTGCACCACGATCCTCCCATCTTTACGGTAGCTTGATTGTGTGGGTTAGATCTTTATTACGAGGTTGTTATTGGTTTGTGGGAGAGAATTCATGTTTTGACTAATCAGAAGAGCTAGTTGATTAATGAAGTTACCAGCGTGTGCATCGTATCGGCTTGTTTGAACATAGGATCGGGAATTAGTTTGTGATTACCATTTCCCATGGGTATGACTTGTGAGGCTTTGGTTGTGATTCCGATGTTTGAGTAGAAGGCGGTTGAGTCATTAGCGAGCTTGTCTCTCCACAGTTGGTTTTGAACCGATTAAGAACCAATTTTTCAAACATAGCATGTCTCATTCTCGAAGGAGGAAGGCATAGAGTTGCTCATAGTTTGTATTCTTCAATCCTTTAGTGAGCTTCACCGAGGTGACAAATTGTGCCATTCGGGATTCATGTTGTTCACAAATTTTGAGTTCAGCTGAATGTTAGGCATAGTCATTCCGATGTTCCTCATGTCATTCACCAACTTATGAAATCTCACATAGTACTCATAGACACTCTCATCTTGTTTCATCTTGAAGTGTTCAAATTCGTCATAGAGTTGTGATTCTCTGTCTTCCATAGTTAATTCGATCACGAGAAAAGCATCTTGACATTATCCCATACCTTTGCTTTGTGATGTTGTGATTGATCGACTTGTAGATGTCTTTAGGAAGACCTTGAAGAACAATGTTAGAAGCCACGATATCAACATCGAATCTCTTTTCTCCTTATCATCAAGCTCATCATACATCTTTGGTGCTCCATTCCGTAAATCGAGTTCCATCTTGTGATATCAAGTACATCTCTAGTCGTCTCCAACTCGTCACGGTCCTTCATCAATGGATTTGAGAATGTTGACACCATTTTCCTTTCCAAGGCGTTACAATCGATTCGTTGAGCCCAAGAATCATAGTCGGTTCTGTCAAGCATGGGTGGGCGAGTATCACGAACCCATTGCTTGAACATCCTCGACAGCGATGGAGATGATAGTAGGAAGCGTTGGTAGACATGTTAACAGATTATCACGGGATTTTATAACTCTATGATTAAAGCGGGAAATAGATTCTTTCACGGGATTTTACTAAATCAAGAGAAAATCGTAAAAAATCACCCAAGTAAGCTAGAAGATAATGCACACCAAGTAAGCTAGCACCTAATTAAGCTATACCTACCAAGTTAGCTAAAGTCCCAAGTATTAGCTAGACAAATGCAAGTAAGCTAAGTAGTAACTTCGCTAAGCCTCAAGTAAGCTAGCAAAATTTTGCGACAATTAAGCTACTCAAGTAAGCTAAAGATTCAAAGTAAGCTAAAGAGCAACTCTTCTGAGACCAAGTCACTACCACCAAGTCGCTACCCGTAGTGGAGGTCCACTACTTGTCTTGCTAATCGCTAGGTCTAAGTCGCTAGCTCCAAAGCTGTAACTAAGCTACAAAATTGTGAAGCAAGTAGCTACGAAGAAAGAGATCCGTATATCAAGTCGCTAGCAAGAAAAACCACATAAACATCACTTTTCAATCCAAAAACAACCCAACCAAGATGATTCAAGCTTGCCAAATGAAAACCTAAACACTTGTGATGATTCTAAACATAAAAGTACTAACAAAATCCAAGCTTTAACACAAGAAATCAACCAAATGATGCACAAACCACTAAACTTTTTCAAACTCAAAAACCACCTAAAACCACTAGAAATCCAAAGATGTGCAAGATATGATCTAACCATGGCTCTTGATACCAATTGTAGGATATTGGTTTTCACATACACATCATAACACAATCAAACTTAGGCGTATAGAAGATGAGTTTTAGAGAGAAAGTTAGAGGTTTAGGAACTTTAGTGAGAGAAAGAAAAATCTTATTATGAGCTCCAACTCTCTACCTTGGAAGGTATTAGAGAGTATTTATAAGTCTTACAATAAGCATACAGCGGGTTGTGTGGATCGGGCATCGCGATGGGTAAAGCAGTCCAGTCCTCCCGCGATGTTACATAACTAAATACTACTTAACTTAAAATAACTATGACTCTGAGCTTTCTAGATTACATATACTTGAGGTGGACCGACTCTTTAATACACGGAATTTCTAATTCCTAACTTGCTTGTTTACATGATCAAGATTTTTTTGGGTAAGGGTAATCCTACACCAGGTAAATATATTAAGCAAAAATGTTAAAGTACAATGGATATGGTGAAATCCTATCTTGACCCGTTACATAGATATAAAGCTTACATAACAAGATTGTTGGAATCACTCCTAAGCGATTTCAAAGTATTTATATTTCATGCTATTAGGTAGCTTTGTGGCCTTTATGTTTGTTTAAGGTCAAGCTTATGTAGAAGACCACGTAAAAGCAGGCCAAACCACAGAAAGGATGGGAACTAGGAGTGTTGCCCTAACTTCCTCCTATAAATAATCTTGTAAACCCTCATTTGAGGGTTGGTTGTTCAAGTTATTCTCTTCACATACACTCTTTCTTAAAACGTATTATTGTTAGCGATATTGTTTGTGTGTAACTTGTTCATCATGTCATCTCATTCTCTGCTTGTGTTTGTAAAACAAGTGACCTATGATGGTATCAATAAATAGTTGGGTGTACTCGTTTGTTTTTGAAGTTTTTTGATTTTGGGTCTTCTGGCATTAAGGTTAACGCATTCTTTAGCTCTTTTAAAACTTGTTTTTGCACTTTTAATCAAGATTCTTGTACTTTCCACGTTTTAAGGTGTTAAAATACTTGTTTTTGGCAAAAAGTTTCAAACTTTATGCGTGGATCATTGTCTTTGAACTAGTTTCTATTCGTGTGTGTATTACGCATGCTTGTTTTGAGTGCTTTGGATCATCAAGTTTCACACTTTTGTGTTTATTTTGGTGAAGTTATTTCATCACACAAAAACTGGTTTAGAAACAACTTTGGGCAAAATTAAAATTACGAGTAATCCTGGATATCAAAACCCTAAAATTACAGCGTAAGATTTTCCTTTGTTTGATCTTCATTTTCGGTTTTATTCCGTGTTTCTTACTTGGATAAGTCGAAAATACATCGACTTTGATATCTTTTGCCTTGTGAAGAGTAAAAGATCATTTGAACAAAACCTAAAATTACATAAGCATAAGCTACAGCATAGAAATTCTATAAGATTCACTTCTGGCGTAAACTTAGGTCTCACATAAGGTAATCGCCTAACTTTCTAAGCCTAACTTTTGTCTACATAACTTTAGTGCTTTTATCCTCTGCTAGCGTAGCTAAAACCTAGTAACTCCTCATTATTCAGCAACTTTTGGTGTTTTTGCATAAGTGCTACTTGGTTCTTGTCTTTTCTCGCCTGGACACTTCATCAACAAGGTTCATTCGACCAAAGATCCATTTTTACCACACAAGTTCTTCACCATGCCACAACCACCATACTCTAACTATTTCCCTCACTTATATTCATCAACAACAACAACAATTAACTCCACAACATCAACAATGGAATCAACAACAAGCTATTTATCAACAACAATTTAACCAACTACATACTCCACAACTGGCAATTCCACAACCGAAATGGTTCACCACCACCAAGTCTTCAAGCTCACACCCTACACGATTTCAATCAACATCCATCACGAAGCACTATGAAGGAACCCACTTGGTTTGCAAAGATGTGTGAAGCTTTAAGCATCCAACAATCAATTCATGAAGTGGATCACTTGATAGACCTCAATGCTCACTCCGACTACTGATCAATGGGTGATAAGGTTCTTTAGGTTTTGTGATCTAAAGAAGCCACATGGAAAATTCTTAAAGAAGGTTATCTTGGAAGGTCCATTTGAGATGCCCTCTTCATTGTACCCGGGAGATCCAGCTGTTGTTCCACCAGAGATGAACAAACCAACATTGCTCTTGTTGCGATTTAAATCCTGGAACTTCACACTATGAAGGCGATGAACTTGCAATGGAATACATCCTCTTAGGATTACCAAACCCAATTCTTCGTAGAGTTGATGCTCAAAAGGCGCACAAAAATGTGGGATCATATTAGGTCTTCTTATGGAAGGATCATGCTCAATCGGAGGATTTGGAATCCAAAATTTACTTGGCTTATGAACACTTCATGATTGAACATGGAGAGACACTAGAGTCCTATCATCATCGATTTTCGGACATCATCAATGATTTGGATAAACACAACATCATCATGCCAAGAATTGCGGTGAATACTAAGTTCCTGAGTAGTCTTGGTTCTGAATGGGAGAAGTATGTCATCTTTCTCCGTCAAGCGAAGAATATGCATCATTCTACTTATGGATTGTTGTACAATTACTTGAAGCCTCATGAAAAAGAAGTTGATCGGGAAGGATTCTCCGTTAACTCAAATTGCTAAGCAGTCATGGCCAGAATAATCAACAACTTGCCTTGTATGCTCCAGCCAATTATCCTCCGACCCGAACTCAACCAAATGCTTCAAACACACCGGCAACAACCTCAACAAAATCAATTCGGTTCCATCTACAACAATGCTCAAGCATATGTCGGTGAAGCGTGAGAAACCGATCCGTTGAAGCATTGCAACAAGGATTTGTGATGATTGCTAATGCTTTTGGCCGTTACACCAAATCCAACAATCGTATTCGTTCCTCATCCCAACACCGCGGACTCAAGCATTTGTGAACAATGGGCGTGTTGAAGTTCATGTCGTGATTATGGTGCGTCGAATGGGCGGTGGTTCAAGGTTTGTGGGTAGGAATAACAACGAGCTCAAGTGGTGGAGCGAAATGCTCAAAATGCGGTTTAATGGTCTTAGATGCTACGCAATGAGAAGGGACACGTAATGCATGCCCAACGAAGTTCGAGGCGTGCTTATTTCAAAGAGGCTTTCTTTTGGCTCTTAGGATGAGCTGGTGGATCCTCCTGAGACAAAACGAGCTTTATGGCGGATCAGACTGGGATGATGATGATATGGAGGACTTGCAATTATCGCATTATGTTGATGGCTAATATGCAAAAGTTACATGAGTGAAGCAGGCCAGTGTATGACAGCGATGGCTTGTCTCGGTACCGAACAAACCATCATCATATCTAAACTAATATCTCCATCAATATCTGAATCCGGCAAACCGAATGTTCAAAATGAGTCATCTATCTCATTACGGCGATTTTTCAAATAAACCCGTAGTTACATTTGACGATCCAGCGGACCTTATGGTTTCCATTGATAATCAAATTGACTCAGGTGGTTATACTGAGGATCTAAATAATGATCATGTTGTGACTCACGTTGAGAGCTGAATGAACTACGCCCCATCCAGGATCTTGTTACATTGCCAGACCAACAATCCCAAATTCTTTGCATGTGCATTCATCGATCCTTAAAAGTGAAAATGCAGCTTAACCAAGGATTTTGAATGTTTACAAATACAACTCAACTTTTCAAAACTCAAGATAACAGTGAAAAAGGTTTGAAGCGGCTTTTGCAAAATCTCATCAAAGCGAAAAATATTTAGAGACCAGTCATTGATCTAGCGCCTCGAAGAATGCTTTGTTATGCGAATTATAACAAGCTGAAACTGAACATAAAAAGCAAATTAGCCTTTCGCCTTGGAAAATCAAAAGCTAAAATTTGAGTTGTTAAATTGTCAAAAGCAGTTCTCCGCATACAAAAGCATTCACGAATGGTTAGATGACCTTCTTGAAGAAATTATCGGCTTACCAAAACAAACTTAAAGAGTTTAAAAGCGTTGTTTACAAACATGGTGAATCGATGCTGACTATTGAAAAGTTTACCTTAAAACCAATCCAAAAGGATATGGAAAAAATCTAGGCGATTACAAACCAAAGCTTTCACTAAAACATTCAAACCAACTCTGAAGTTTCCGGTCTGAGAATACAAAATTGATATCTTGTCATGAGTGTTGTTGAATATCATCGTCAAGAGGAATTAGATCTCGAGAAGGCGAGTCGATCAAAATTAAAAGCGTTGTTTACAACAAACCTTTTAACTATAAAAGCGATCAACTTTCGTCACACCAGCAAGTTCTTCAAACACACCAGGGTTATCATCAAAACACACGAGTCTTGTTAATCCAAAAGCAGGACTTTGCACAAACTTATGGTCCTTTACCTTCCATTAGTGAAGTAAACTCACAACACGAAAATCAAAAATTCTTCGATATTTTGACATTTTCATGGCTGACCTCAAAATTTTACAACATGAGATAGAATATCGATCCGAAATCAAAGTTGAACATTTTCAATCGCCTCTGGCGCGAGAACAAAGAGACATTTTTAAGAAAAATCTTTTACCTAATGTTAAAAACTTGAAAAGTTGTGCAATTGCACGGAAAAGGATTTTCATAAGGAACTTGGGTCATGAAACATTTTGAGAAAGCGAGAAACATCTATTTCTAATACTGAAGCGTAAAAAGCTCTTGAGAAAGATGTTGATCGACTCTTGGAAGATGTTATGATCTTGATATCCATAATGTTGTATTATTCTATTCTTTGCCATATGCATCTGATCATATCTCTGTGATATTGTTGGTATTTATTCTTGTTGAGAACACCGATAATGTGCTTGGTCGAGTCTTTAAAAGCTGAAAATGTCGATTACTCACTGAAGTTTACAATGCTAAACGTCGTCTTCATTGGTGTGAAAAAGATATTCACAACCATCAACTCAGTTTTCAAAAGAAAATCGCTGGTTAGTGCAAAATCTTCGATCTAAAATTGAGCAACTGGATGCCAAAACGTGTCTTTGAAAGTCAAATTTCAAAATATGAACAAGAACTTTTAAAAGTTAACAGAATATGGTGTCATATTTGATTTACTCCAAAAGACTCGACTTGAAGCATCAAACGAACTTGATCAATATCTTGCTCACACTAGAGAAGTCATGAATTTTTCTTTGGTAATATTAAGTTAGAAAATCAAGATCGATTCACACCATCTACTATTCTGAGGAAATGTTAGGAAAGTATGAACTACTTCGCCCTCTTTTGTGATTAAAGAGATTAGCACCGATCACACTTATGTCGAGAACCTAAATTCTCCTGCCAAATCACAAGTTGCTAATGTGTTTCCCTCTCTTGAAAGCGAGAATTGTTGCATCTTT
>OU343216.1:61605641-61768279 GCA_910596185.1 Chrysanthemum makinoi | reverse complement strand
CCACCACCATTTACCCAACAAAGCCAAGTTTTTCGCCCTAAGAGATCCCACATTTAACCCCCCTTCCTCATGTGAATTAAGAATCGAAGCCCATTTAACCCACGAAAGTTTTTTACCCTCCTTGATCCCACCCCAAAAGAAATTTTTTCGAATTCTCTCAAGATTTTTTATCACACTCACAGGCACACGAAACATCGAGAAATAATACAACGGCAAGCTCCCAAGAACCGACTTTACCAATGTTAAACGGCCCCCGTACGACATCGTTTTAGCTTTCCAATCGGCCAACCGATTTTTGAATTTATCTACCACTGGCTTCCATGTGTTAACTCGACCCATATTCTCTCCAATCGGTAAACCTAAATATGTGAAAGGGAATTCCCCGATTTCAAACCCCATCCAATTAGCCATGATCTCCACATCCTCTTCGTTAACCCCTAACCCGTATAGCTTACTTTTATCATAATTTACCCTAAGACCCGACACCTCTTCGAAACATTTAAGAATACACATAAGAGCTTTGGCGTTCTCTTTATTCCATTCTCCAAAGAAAATAGTATCATCCGCATATTGTAAGTGTGAGACCGTGATACAATTCCCACCAACCTTTACACCTCTAAAGATCCCTTTATCCACCGCTTCATTCACTATGGCATTTAGACTGGCCTCATGATGAAAAGGATGGGGGTTCTCGACTCAATTCCTGGTAGTCATTGTGTATTCTCATGATAGTATATAAGTCATAGTCCTTCTTCTTTTTCTTCAAATATGTCATAGTCTCATTAGCAATGAGCACACCATCGAGAATGTACCTACCTTTTATGAAAGCATTTTGAACTTCCCCAACCACTTCGCCGACCACGCATTTTACCCTTTCCGCCAAAATTTTTGACACGATTTTGTAATAACATCCAATGAGGCTAATGGGACGAAAATCCCCTAGCCCGATCGGATCTTTCACTTTAGGAATTATGGTGATGAAAGAGGCATTGCAACCCCTAGTAATCTCCGTAGATTCCCAAAACCATAAGATCGCCCTTATTAAATCCTCCTTGACATCCCATTTAACTCTAGTTTTTTGACGTAACATATTAATGTAGCCATTGATCAAAAAAATAGAAGGCTAAAATCGGTTCTCGCAGTTCTCGACATTTTTTTTGTTCTGAAAATAACTCTACACTATATATATATATATATATATATATATATATATATATATATATATATATATATATATATATATATATATATATATATATATATATATATATATATATATATATATATATATATATATAGGCTTTGGTTCCATTGAGAAAGTTTTTAGATTGAGAAGATTAAGAAGTAATATAGGGCATTCAAATCAATTAGTTTTAATGCATTGTATAAATTGCTACTTTAAATAAAAAGGGTAAAATAGGGATTGAATCACTGAAATATTAATTGAAGAATAATTAAAGATTCCAAAGATTTATGAATTTCAAAATGCATTATTTGTTTCCAAACAGTTACGTTAGTACATTTGAGAAGTAAGCATGGGACGCCATTTTTGTTATTTATTATTGTTTATATTTTTGTGAATCACTCATTTTTTTGTTTTATTTATTCCTAGTTACTAATAAAAAAAACATTACACAACATCTTTTGATGATCAAGGAGGAATTTTAGAAATCCTAAACTTCGACTAAAGAAATTATTTTTAAGATGTATGATTCAGTTTTTTGTTTTTTTTTTATTTTTTTATGTGACATCTATGAAGCATATGTTTGGTCTTGAATCATACTATTTAGTCATTTTATAAAAATAGTGAATCTTTAGCAAAACAAACTAGTGTTTAATGTTAGCCTAAAAATTTTGAATTTAACACTCAAGTTGTTGCGTCTTTTTTACCTTATTTTGAACCATTTGTTTACTTGTGAATCATACATCATATTTCTAGATATATAAATGATAATCGGCTTAGTGAACCATTAAAAGATTTGTTTATGTTTTTTTTTTTGAATCATAAAGATTAGTGAATCAATAATGGTTTATTGCTTTTTATTTTTTTAAACACTACATACGGGTAAAAAATTGATGAACTAAGTCAATAATTTTTTGTATTCTTAACAAATTGATATAATAAAATGAATCATAACACTAATAAACTATATTAATACAAAAAGGGCTTCTTAATTATATGAATCATCACATATCCAATAATAAAAAGAAAGCAGGAGCCATTATAGACTTCAAGAAAGTTCAGTTGAAAGATGACGCAAAGAAAGGAAAAAGACGAATAAAAAAATAAATCAATTGGCCATTGTCTAAGTAATATTTGAAACAGTGAAAATAACGCATGCCTTGATGATGATTCAAGTGTAATTAAATTCAAAACCGTAAATACCCATCTTACCCTTTGTTAATTTAATAAAATGAATGATCAAGATTGCTTCTCAATCTTCTCAATCCAAAACTCTTCTTAATCGATCCGGATTCTATGTATATATATATACATATATATATATATATATATAGAGTCCGGTTCTAGAGAAAAGTGTAATTAGAGAGAAAAGTGAGAAAAAAAGTTTCAGGGTAAATTCTATAAACATTTGAAAGTTGAGGGTCAAAGTAGGAAAAAAAAATCACGCCTTATGCGTGTGCTATACACATTTTCACCACACAACAACACACACATAAACACGTACTCATAAACACACCGATCAAAAATCCCACCAGCTCCACCGTCGCCACCAGCTCCAACGTCGCCACCAGCTTCCGATCAAACAAATAACTCCGATCAAAATAAAAATGAAGAAAAAACATATAGGAATCGTAAGTGCCCTAATTTTCAGTGTTTAGTCTGATCAAAATCACTATTTACAATTTTGTTTGATTTTTTCAATTTCAGCTACTCGTGTGAGCCCACGAACTATCGAGAAGGAAATAAGAAACGCATAACAAAGATCAGAATGTAAGTGCCCTAATTTTACGTATTTATATTTTTATTGTATAATTGTTGCATCTGTGGTAGTAATTTTTGATGTGATTAAGGTATAGTTTCAGTGCATCTGTGACATTAATTTTAGTTAGTAATATGCAACAAGTAATTGTATATATGATGAAGGTATAATTTTAGTGCATCTGTGTTAATAAATAATGCTTATTATAATTAGTTCACCTGAATATTTGAGTAGTACATCAAACTAGTTGATAACAGCATCATATTGTATGATTAGTGCATCAATATGATGGTGAACAGTGTATATAAATTGTCGAATATTATACATGTAAAAATAGGGCATCAAATTGATAGTTAAAGCATCTAAATATATGATTAATGCATCAGAATGTTATTATTAGGGCATCAAACTGATGGTTAAAGTTAAAAAAATCAGTTATCATTATTATTGCATCTAAATGTTTAGTTAATACAAGTTTAAATTTATGGCATCTACACTTAAGTCAATATAAATTTAAGTTTAAGGCATCCAAATATAAAGTCCAGGGCATCTAAATTTAACTTCAGTGCAAAATTATATTATTAATGCATCTAATGGTGTAATTAGTGCATCAAACTGATATGTTTGCATTATTAGTGCATCAAAAAATGGTTAGTTAAAATGATTGAAGCATATAAATGTATAATTAGTGCATCTAAACTTAAGTTTAAAGCATCTAATATCATTATTATGACGCCTTTTTTCAGTATTATCAGTATTATGACACCTATGTTCAATTCAAATTTTCAGCAAACGAAGAAGAAGAAGGCAATGGCGGGCATAATTCTCAAAATGAAACATCTCAAAATAGTAAGTCAGAGGAAGAGATTCGAGAATTCATGGGGATTTTACAAATCATGTTATTTCAATATCAGTTATTTTTTTTATTTGATATGTATACGTATAATATTTATGTGTATGCTGAATACTTCATGTATAAATATTTATTTATTTATTTATTACATACTACACAATATTCATTGCAGCATATGATTCATGTGATTAACTCATCAAATATACTTAAATGTTTAATATTAATTTAATCATATGTTTCATGTTAAGAATAATTTTAATTATAGAGCATCAGTTTGTATATTTTAGGATCATCAATGGTTAATATTACAGCATCTGTTGCTATACTAAAAAGTGCATCTGTATGTAATATTGGATTTTTGGTGCATCTGTATGAGCATTAGTCTAGTTATATGTAGTCTATGTCATTTGCGAAATTGAGTTGTATGCTTGTTAATTTATCTGATCCACTAGAAGTTGAACTAAGATAATAGGTTTTAATTTATGGCATTTGAGCATGAGTTAGGTTTGATGTAGTCTATGACATGTGCAAAACTGACTATATATGCGGGATTATTTATCTGAATGCAAAATGCAATGATTTAAAATAATATATGAAAGTAGTTTATGATTTAAAAACGAATGATGTTATTTTAAGATTAGTTAATGAAGGGGTTGTACATGATACAGAAACTGGAATTCGTGGACGTAATAAGAGGAAACAAACTAAAAATGTGCCTGAAAAGAAACGTACTGGTGGTAGTCTAGAAGGGGATGTGTTTTAAGCTTCACTTGTTGGGGGATGTGATATGGACATGAAGGGTAAGCGTTGATTGTTTGATGTGTGTAAAATTCTTTGTACAGTTTGTATATTTTAGGAGCATCAATTTGTATATTTTAGGAGCATCGATGGTTAATATTACAGCATCTGTATACAATTTATTATTTATTATGCATCATTTTTGGTGCATCTGTATATAATATTGAATTTTTGGTGCATCTATGTAATATTGAATTTTTCTTGCATCACTTCATACATTTAAGGTGCATCAATATGATCATATTTGCAGCATATGTAGTCTTTATATTTGCATCATACTTTTAATGCGTCCTCTAACTATGAATGTGTTTCATTATGTAGTAGCACAATCTCAATACCGACACAAATAAAAAGCGAACAGGAAGAAGAAAATAGCTACAAAAAAAAGGAAATCAAGTGAAGTACAACAAATTAAACGTGGACATGACAAAAAGAAACAGAAGGTTGAAGAAAATACGATTATTGTACCAAAAAAGACGTTCCCAACTATTAAATCTAGGTCTTCGCCAAGGGATTTATAAGAAATTTTAACAAGGTTGTCAGATGTCCGAAAGAGAACATTGCGACATGGGTTTTGGATCATTGGGGACGGGAACTTCAATATAAAAACAACACCAACAAACTGGGAAAGTGGGTGGGTAGACCGCTTTGATCTGAAACATCAACAATCAAGATGGGAGACGGTAGATCAATCCTGATGACTGCAAATATGATACAAGAATGCTTGGAATCCCGATGGGAGATATCATTGTCACGAAGTGCGGTGCAACAACGAGAGTTCCGTTAATTGTTGAATGGAGGCACACATGATTATCCGAGATTATAGATTCTACTTGAAAAATGTGGTTGAGCTGATTGTAGAACATCACAACTGGGCGGAGTTCAAGCTAAATTTCCTTGCATTCATCTCGATTATCGTCGAATGCACAAAAATGGGACGAAACCAGAAGTTTTTGCAGTGTATAGGAAGAAGATATCAAGAATGTGGATTGGTGTACATACTTGTTGCAAACAATGAAGAAATCAAAAAGATATAATTCATCAGGGTTCGGGGTTCCACTGCTGTTAATGGTGGTAAGTATTGTACAAACATTTAAGTGCATCATAATCCAACAAAATAATGCATCTGCATTGTATCTTTATGATAATTTCCTTGTATTCTTATCTTTGCGACTTCTCTCAACCATCTCAGAGAGGTGGTTGAAGTTGCTCAAGAAAACCCAGCTATCAAAGCATGGGACACGCAAAAGCTGAAGATCAGAGAAAAACAGGAAGTGAAAATGGGAGGTTTTGGAAAGTTACCAATTAAAGAAGGGCGCGAGTACATTGCATCGAAAAGAAAGAGAGGTCTTACAAAGTCGGCAATCAGGAATTCCAAGAAATCACCAGGTAATATGTACAATTTAGCTTTTATTACAAATTCTCATGTATTACAATAATTTCGTGACATTTAACAATATTCACTAAATCAATTTGTAGCAAAACAATTGGAGTATGCACAAGAAGACATCATACACCATTTATATACACCAAGAATTGACATTGGCGACGGAATATATGGGATAGGTGAACCTTCAAATAAGGCTGAAGCATTCAAAATATTCAAAAGTAAAACATCAGAGGTATGTATGTGCATACATATGTATATTTAGTACATCAGGGTTAGTACATCTTAAAAATAGGATTGGTGCATCAAATAAATAAAATTAAGTGCATCTGATTTGTATATTTACAACATCAGGTTTGCACAAAATCTGTTAAAGCATATCAAGTGGCTAAGTTCGCCATTTCTGAGTTATACTGTAATTAATGATAGTAGCTCCATAAGGATTGTTTCCTGCACCCAAGTGGCTAAGTTCACCATTTTTGAGATTTTGTGTCTGATTAATGAGCTTTTGATCTGTTACCACAAAATCAGGGAGTGTTTAGATGTTTGGGTTAGTTAGGGACGGATGGCTATGTATATTGGTGTTGAACTCAGCATTGCTTGATCCTCGTCTCCCTTGTGATTGTGTATTTTGAAAGATTAGGTAACTTTGTTTAAGAGTTTTGGTTTGATAGTAGCTCTATAAGGATAGTTTCCTGGTCCTAGTGGTTGAGAATGTAGAATCCTGAATTGGTTGAGTTTTGATTGTTTGGGGGATATGGTCATGATTATTGGTATGTATTCTGTTATGATGCTGATATGGTTATTTAGTGGTATGGATCATTTGACAGTTTCCTGTTGATTGTGGCATATGGATCTATTCATTAGTTATGCTTACATTTAGAGCATATGTATGACAGTTTAAAGCATCTTAATAATATGATTGGTGCATCAAATAAATAAAATTAAGTGCATCTGATTTGTATATTTACAACATCAGGTTTGTACAAAATCTGTTGAAGCTTATCAATTGTTATTAATATTATTAATATTATTTTATTATTATTTTTTAACACATATTAATTATATTATTCAGGAAATGAAAATGCAAATAACGAAGACATTGTCCATATCAGAAGGTGTACAAGGTCTGGTAGATGAATTGCTCGAATTGGCCAATTCTTACCACGAGGATGAGGGTTTAAAAGCACTTGTTCAAACCAGAAACGAGAAACTCATGAAAGCATTCAAACCAGGGAAGATCACATCGGATGGCGGATCCGGAAAAGTTGTGGTTGAATCGAAAGAAGATGTGAACGGCACATATATCCAAGACAACAACATGAGCACGGATGACTTTTTTGGACAAGAGAGTCCACAAGTAGACATTGACGTCAATAATATTGAAGAAGACACGCTTATGGCTGTAAATGATGGTGTACAAGTGGGCACTGATAGGGTACGTGAAGGAGGAAACGGAGATAAAGATGAAAATGAGAACCAATCAACTGAAAACATGGATGTAAATGATGGGGCAAATGACGTAACTCAAGTAAATGTTGGGGTAAATGATGCTACAAATGTGATAAATGATGGGGTAAATGATGCTGTGAATGACGGGGTAAATGATAATGATGTGGTTCAAGATGGGGTAAAAAATGGGGTAAGTGATGTTGTAAATGAGGTAAATAATTCGGGAAATGCAGCTGAAGAAACCGATGGTATGAATGTGGACTTAGACATAACAGATAATAGCGAGGTTGTGGTTAAAGATAAAAATACAGGGCTGGAAAAGGAGAAAAATACAAATGTTGTATCAATGGGAGATGCAAATATGAATGAGGAAGAAAACGTCAACAAAGAAAAAGAGAAAACGTTGGGTGAAGGGCTGCAAGAAAAACAATACATTGAACCTACAAGGACTGTTTCACAGATTATGAGAAACATGAGAAGCAAAGGTCAACTAAAACGTTTCCAAAATGATACAGACGCAGTGAGACAGCAGTTCAGCAATGAAAAAACGGTGGAAATCTCGAAAACTGGTAAAGATGCAACAAATAAAAATTTGGATTTCACACCACCAAGCTTCAATTTGTTTTCACAAAGCGACGACATGTTTGGACTGGACAAAGTTTTGAAGCTACCAATTGCTCAAGTAACAGATGCTGGGAAAGATGATGAAACCATTCAGCAAAATGATGTTGAAAAAAGGTAAAAAGACTTGGAAAAAGTTCGAAGAACACGGAAGACCCTAGAACTGAAACTGTAAATACCAAAAGCCCGAAGGTTACAACAAAAGTAGTTCAAGGGCAACCTTCACCAACCACAAGGAGTAAAGCGGTTGGTAACCGAAGATGGAAGTATCACACCATGACTCAATTAGAGCGAGTTCCTATAAGATACATGAAACCAGAAACACAAATGACAATCGGGAAGAACCGGAAAAGGAAGTAAGACAAAAAAGGAGGGTATTATCAGTGTATTGCTATCTCCATACGTCAAGAGGAAGGTCAGCATCACAAACAATTTCAGGTGATGAGAAACCTATCGTCGAGTTCATATTCATTGAACGTTGCCGGCTAAAATAAGTAAATGTGAATTTGACAAATATATAGAGTATTATTTATTTTTAGTGCATCACAGTTGAATTATTAGTGCATCCCTTTTATTAAACTAACGTTTTTACATATGAACAGCGATATTGTTTTCAAAACAATGAACATGGAGGTCCCAAGGGTGGTATTTGAGAGCATGCGTGAAAGTTTACTGGTGACAAGTGCAGCTATAGACGTATGGAGTATAATTCAAAACAATGACGAAGAAAAACAGGGTATCTTCACGCTTATTGTTTTGAAAAACAGGAATGATGGTAAGTGAATTCAATAATATTCATAAATATTTTCATATACAAAAAAAACAATTGATAAAATTCTGAATCAAATTTATGACATATTGTATAATGCATTTTATTTTTACAGGTCACGCAACCAGAGGACTTTAAAGAAAAATGGTGGTGTGCTAAGTATTCTACAAAAAATAACCTTGACAAAGTTGAGCTGGTAAGATTTAAAACAAAAACAGTACATTGTTTATTAAAAATGTAACGTAATATGTATCGGATATTTTCCCAATAACCATGCCAACGAAGAAATGATCGATACTACCTTATTGTCTACAATTTGAAGACAATGGAAGTAGATATTATCGATAACAAGCATGATGACAGTCAAGACATACATAAACGATCGGGGACATTCAAAGGCACTGGTAAGAAACTTTTATTCGCTTTACAAATAGATAATATGAATGAGATATGGAATGATGAATTTGAATAATTTGAAGATTGATTGCCGGCCTGCCGGTATGATTTAAACATAACATATAACATATTTTGACGGGCGATTTGATATGATGAAGCATGATAGTTCTATAGGACTTTAGATATAAATTAGTTTGACATATCATACAGGATGGGATGATATAGGTTAGTGATAGTTTATTAGTGTGGATGTTGTATTAGTTGCATACGGCAGTTTGATTTTATATTATTACTTATTAGTATGGTTTGAGTTGGTGGTGCAAATGAAACTAATAATAGTTGTATGGATAATATATATGCACTAAACGATGCAATGCATGAAATATTTTAGGTATATTATGCAGTTTACGTTGCCAATATTATATAATATATATATATATATATATATATATATATATATATATATATATATATATATATATATATATATAGGTGCATCTAAATGTACTTAAATTAGTGCATCAAAGATTATAAATAAGGTGCATCTAAATGTATTTAACATGTACTGATTAACACGTTCAATTACGAGACAAAAACATTTAGCGTTATATACACTTTTCAGTGGAACACCCATCTGCGGCTAAAATATCAACATCAAAACATAAAATCATGAAGGCTGGAATGGGAGACGGATTGAACCGCGTTGATTCTGGGATTTTTCTAATGAGATACATGGAGACATTCTTTGGAAGGAAAAAGTTCAATTCAGTGCGAAAAAAGAGAGTGTCCAACAACTAAACCAAATAATCGGGCTTCGAAAGAAGTACGTGGTGAAGATGTTGATGACAACTATCAACGAAAAAAGAGAAATGCTAGAACAAGAGTCGAACAGTACAACAATTTCAGAAGCTCAAAAGTCGAATTTACATAAGACTCAATTTCAACGTCTTCAACCAAGGGTTCGAAAGTATTATGATGAGCACGAAGAGAAGCTCAAGAAAAAATGGAGCTTTCTGAACAAATTTACACCAGCAAACAATATGATGTGATGAATTTGAATTCTGAACTAGATCTACGTACTTTACCGTATTATGATGGTCTCGTATTAATATAGGACATAAAACAATGTTATGTTATAATCAAAAATTATGTCTTTGACTCTATGAATGGCATGTTACATATATGGGTTATAATGAATGATGTTGGAATGTCTTTAAACATAGATGCGTTATAATGGTGCATCAATATGATATAAAAAAGGTAAAATCAAATTGATAATTACTGATACACATGTGAATGATGAGGAACTTACATTATTTAACATTTTCTTTCACATATGATTCTATGAATGACAAGTTACATTACCTTATAAGTTGAAATGTGTTTAAACATACATGGGTTAGAATTGTGCATCAATATGATAAAAAAAATGCATTGAATGATGTATAAAATAACTGAATATAGTAAAATCAGTAAAATAAGTTTTCATATAGTAAAAATTACATTAAATGATGTAAATGGGTTTAAACATACATGGGTTAGAATGGTGCATCAATATGATAAACAAAGGTGCATCCGAATGATAATTACTGATACATATGTGAATGATGTAAAAAATTATATTAAATGATGTAAAAAAATATCTGAATATAGGAAAAGTCAATATTGAAAAATATGGCATCAATATATTAAAAAAGTGTAAAATATAATGCATCAAATATACTGCATCAATATGAAAACTTAATAAATAACCATACAATATAGTAAAATCAGTGCATCAATATTTTAAAGGTGAAAAGCTAAAGACCTTAGCGTGATTTTTTGAGAACTACCGATGCCTTGTAATTTTGAAAATTACCATTATGTAATATATTTACAAATTTAGAACAATATGCATAATATGACGGTAACTAACAAGTTACGGTCTAACTGATAAATATGAAATGGTCCTGTGACTTGCGTTGACTTTCAGTCATCGCCTGACTTTATTTTAGGTTAAAAAGTTCCCGATAATGGTCCTTATGGTCATTAACTTTCAGATTTAGTCCGTTTTTCCGTTTTCATCCGTTTTTGTCAGTTTTTCTTACGTTTTTGTCCATTTTCTTACGTTTTTATCGGTTTCATCCGTTTTTGGCCATTTTCTTACATTTTGTCGTTTTATCCGTTTTCACTACGTTTTATGCTTTTCTTTAAGTTTTGCATTTTCATCTGTTGTTTTTTCGTTTTGTCCGTTTTTAAAATGCGTTTTTATGGGGTTTTAATTCGTTTTTGTCCGTTTTTCTTACATTTTGTCCGTTTTTCCTACGTTTTTGTACTACTTCAACATGTTGAAAATTTTTTCCAAAAAGAAAAAAAATTTGGAAAAAAATTTTCCAAAAAAAAAAAATGGAATTTTTTCGCAATTTTGAAAAAAAAAATTCCGAAAAAATATTTGAAAAAAAATTAAAAAATTTGAATAAAAAATTTTAAGAAAAATTTGAATAAAAAAAATATTTTTCAAATATTTAAAAAAAATATATATATTTTTCAAATATATATATTTTTTTAAAAATCTTTAAAAAAAAATTTGAAATATCAAAATTTTCAAATATTTTTGTTTAAAGATTTTTTTAAAAAATAATATATTTGAAAAATATTTTTTTTTTAATATTTTTTTTATTCAAAATTTTTTTGAAATTTTTTATTCAAATTTTTATTTTTTCAAATTTTTTTTTAGGAAAATTTTTTTATTTATATTTTCAAAATTGCGAATAAATTCCAATTTTTTTTGGAAAATTTTTTCGAATTTTTTACTTTGGAAAAAATTTCAACATGTGAAATAGTACAAAACGTAAGAAAAAGCGGACAAAATGTAAGCGGACAAAAGCGAATTAAAAACATAAAGCGCTCTGTGCTGTTTCGCAATAAAATAAATAACAAATAATGACTGACGCTTCGGTGAGCTGGTTTCGCAAAAAGCGGCCCGTTTCGTAACGGAAACGTGAAACGGCTTCCAGCCGACCATAAGACTGGCTCGTTCGAGATGACATAGTAATCAACGCAATCGAGGACGGTTACGGACTGGTGACGGTAACCTGATGATTACGATCTGTTCTAAATTTGCTAATTAGTAAAGCCTGGCACGTATCGTTCTAACCTATTTCAAAAATATCTTTTGCATCAAGCAACAAATTTTACAAAGATGCAATTAAATTCCATAAAATTCCATCAAATGCCATAAAATTCCAGTATCCAATACGTACGACAATTCCGTAAAAAAATCAACAATCCATATACATGCAACAGACAAGTATGACATTATTCTGCATATTATGCTTATTTAGAAATAAAAACCCAAAGATGATTGCAATTGAAAGTGTATATAGGTGCATATCATAATAACCAAAACGTCAATCAATCCTCGTAATTAACATCCATGTCACGAGTAGAGCGACGCTCTTTGTTACCAACCACGATCGTGTCTTTATAAGGGCATGTCCCAGGTATATCCCTCGCAGTAGACATGAAACAACTCTCTTTCTGGTGCTTAGATTCTTTTGCGAATTATCTCATCAATGTTCTTCCATCGAGTATGAACCCCGGTCCCTTTGTTCTTTGATTGTTTTGAACCTTTATAACAACACCTTCAGTTAAGCTAACACCAAGCACAAATGTATCCGATTACTCTTCTTTAACCCAACTGGAACATCGATTCGGCCTAGAGAGTTGAATAACTCCAAACGATAGACATCAAGCTTTTCTCTACAAGGCATCAACTCATCCAACCGTGTCTTCAACAATACGACGAATTGATCGAATAACGACATCGAGCTCGAATTAGTTATAGCATTAACAAACGCATCAAACAAACATCATCAGAGTCTTACACACCTATCAAGCACATACTCTCTCAGGAAATCCTCAACACCATTTAACCTCAAAACATAAAAGATATGGCGGCAAAGTAACCTAAACAAATCAAACCTCTTGCATGAGCAATTAATTGAGACATATCATGAACAAAACAACACCTGTATAATTAAAAAAATAAGCAAATTATTGCATTAATTAATGCGTCTAAGATATATATAATACAATCATTTAAATTTAACAAATCAGAAATATTCAATAATAATAAATTTACTGCACCTAAACTAAATAAACTAATACAATTGCATCTTAGAAATACGCTATAAGCTACTAGTGCATCTAAACAAAACAAAAAAGGGCGTCTAAACAAAACAAAAAAGGGCATCTAAGAAATAAACTAATACAATTGCATCTAAGAAAATACGTTATAAGCTACTACAAGGATACCAGAAGCTTCTGATCTGGGCTAAAACCGTCAAGTCTTAACAGACTTAAAACAGCTTAAACACAAATACAATGAAGATCAGAGAATACAATGAATTCCCGGGTCGTTAAGTCCCAAGGAGACTCAATGGTGTGTAAAACTGATTCAGATGATGGAATGATCACTAAGGATAGTGATCTTAATAAAGGTTTTGATTAGAAATTACACTGATTGATTTGGAATAGAATGGACTCAGAGGTGGAAAGCACAACAATCGAAGAAGAAAGCGTAAACGTAAGTTTTAAAAAACTACGTATGCACAAAATAAAAGTGAAATCTAAGAAATAAAAGACCTAAAAATATAAAAATGACATTTTTGGAATCCTAAAAATAAAAGGAAATTATTAGAAAAAGAAAATTATTTTTTAACACTATTTAATTAATTATTATTAATTAAAGACTATTTTAACTATTTAATAAATACTAAATTAGAAAATACAAAACAAGGCTAGAAAAATAAACCTATGATTCTGAAAAATCTAAAATACTATAAAACTAATTTTAAAATTAAAAATATATTTTTCACACTTTTATTTAATTATTACTAATTAATAACTATTTAAAATACACTTAATTACTAGAAAATATAAAATAAACTTGGAAAAATAAAATTTTAACTTGGAAAAATCTAAAATATGATAAAACTAATTTTAAAACAGAAAAGATATTTTTTATGCTTTTTAATTATTTATTACTAATTAATTACTCTTTTTAACTAATTAAAATTATAATAAATACTAAAAAGATAGAGAAAAATCTGAAACTTTTTCTAAAAATCCTATATGATGACAGAAACCTAAGAAAAATAGAAAAACAAGATTTGCTTATTAATAAGTTGAAAAGAAAAATCAAAAAGCAAAAAAAATATTAAATAAATGCTATCACTATTTTTATATTGATGTTTTTAAGTTTTCTTTTTGGCTACTTAAATACTAATAATATGAAACTTTAATAAAGACAAAAATTTACAAATCACAAATAAGCAGTTTTGATGGCTTATTGATCCAACAGTGGACTTAAGAGCTTGTTTGGTGAAAATAAGCTTAAACAAGCAACCGGATGAAACAAAAGCTCAAAACAGATGCAAACAAGCTAGAGAAACTGAAATGAGGCTAAAATATGCAAAGAAGCACACTGATAAGCTATGATTAAGCAGATAAGCACTTTTGATTAATGGCAATGGGACAAGCTTGAGGCTTGTTTGCGGCCTAACAAACAAGTTCCAAAGTTAAATCTTAGACTTGACAATCCAAGAGGACCAGGTTGGCTTTCCAAAGAACCGAGAAGAACACAAGATTTGAAGCACTAATAAGCTCAATGCAAGCTTATTAACATGGAACCATTAACTGTGCCAGGACGGTTATTCAAACAGTACCCAACAAACTAACTAAAAAGCACTTTAAAAGCTGATTCAAGGAGATCTAGTATTTTTGTATTTTTGTTAAGCAACTAAACTCTAATACCCCAAGAGCTTATAAACTGAAACTCACTATTGAACTCACAATGAAATTCCAAAGTTTATTCAAAAACGACCCATTGAAAATTTTGACTTTTAATTATTCTACTAAGTTGACCAAATGAACTTTGAGTTGATCTAAATCCTTGAATATGTTGTTTTAGGTTATACTAAGACTGATTTGAACAATTTTAACAACTTTCTAACACCAAATCATGACCATGGAACTTAAATTTCCAACATAAGCCACGGAAAATGAGATTATATGGTATTTTGACTTTGAGCTAACAAGGACTTGATTTCTTACTGAAATGAGTTATAAAGGCACTAAAAAGAGACCTGAGCAAGCATGAACAACAACTTGAGTACTCTTGAGCACAGTTAAACTAAATAAACCAAACAACACTTATGATGATTGTTATGGAACTTTTTTCAAAACAAAACACAATTTTAAACCATGGCCGATTTACAACCTTGTATAGTCTCTTTATAGGACTAATGAATCCTTAAACAACACCCATTACAACTTCAAACTAAGAATTGACCAAGATCACGGTTTATCTTTGTTAAAACTAGAGTTTTGCTAATTACTAATTTAAAAGAACAAGAGACTGATTTTAATGATTAATAACACTTAACCAAGATTAAATAACATAAAGAAACGAAATTTAAAGCATGAACAAATTACAACTGATAAGATGCCAAGATGATCAAAAGAGCTTACAAAAGCTTCCAAGTTTAAAACTGAGAACCAGGACCAATGAACACCCCTATTAGCTTACCACTAAGCTACTAAACCAAGGCCATCCATGATTTACCTGCTCCCATTTGTGTACACCATCTCCAAGTTTTTATTTTGATCTATTTATTTGGTATTTTGATGATTTCGATTTTTTCTTCTAAGCTGAATTTTAGAATTTTCTAAAGCTTGAAATAACTTTCTAGGGAGCTTATGTGAAACTTACTCAGTCATTATAACCTCTATAAACAACATTTCCATAATATGAGATTTTTTAAATGGCTGCATAATGAAATTGATATTGAAAACTTGGAAATTGATTATTAAAAATATTGAATACACTTTAGAGCAAGCAAAGTACTTTGAAATGAAAACATACAGTGAAAAGCAAGTTAAACTTGGTTGGGCCTTAGTGATATTTAAAGGGATCCCGGATTTGGTTTAGCTATAACAACAAGGACCAAAAGTGCAATTACACCAAACTTCAAGGACTGAATTTGATAACTTTCCAATGCTCTCATAAGGTTAAACATGACAATCATTTATAGAACAAGGACCCTTTTGCATAAAATCCATTTTTAGGTCCAGGACTAATTTTACAATTTTCAAAAGTTAGGGACTTTTCTTGCCAACTGACCAAAGAATCATTCAAGGATCATTTTTGATAACTTAAAATACTTCAGGGACCTTGAATGATAAATTTCCATTTTTTGAATTCTGAGGGACTAGATTTGACAACTGTCAAAACTTGGGGGACTAAAACTGCCAATTTTGCAAACTTGATACATTTTTCATCGGATTTTGATATTTTTGCATTTAAAACACATAAAACACGGATTTGTGATATTTTGATCATTTTGATGTGTTTCGAGGTGTTTCGGATGATTTTGCGATTTAGATTATACAAAAATGATGAGTAGACACTCATCAATCCCCTTGAGATATTGCTAGTCCTAGCAATGTTTTGAAAAAACTTGATGGATTTTATCTCTTTACAAAAGCCATCATTGATAGCCAATTGTTTCAGTTCCAGTAAGAACCTTGGTACAACGATAACCAAATGATTTTGAGCAAATCATAAGTACAAGTGGTTGATTAGTCTTTACGGCCGTACCCTTCCGGACTAGCCAACTCTTAGATAAATTATCAGAATTATCTTTGGTGAGCTGAATACCAATTATGGATTTTCCATTGCCTTTACCACAAGCCATAAACTTGCGGGCTAGCCAACTCTTCACTTTTTAGGATGTGGTGAGTTGAGAACCATACAATTTTGGGCAAATTGAAGCCATATAGCGGATTTGAGAAATCTTTACCAAGAGCGTTTGTCTGGATAGCCAATCATATGTGGGTTAGACATGGCGGATGATTACCATTCTTTGAGTAAAACTTACTCCAAAAAATTTTTTTTTGTGCCAAAAACGGGGAATTGGGTGAAATAATTATGATGAAATTCGTGAGAATTCCCCACCTTAGAAATGAATATTGCCCTCAATATTCAGTACAGCGGTTATGCTAGAAACAAAAAGACGTAAAGGGAAATACTACGACCATTATTATTTAGAAAGAAGATTTTTTGATACGAAGAATGAGAATATACTTGATTATTGGAAACTCCCCACACTAGGGTTGAAGAAGGGTAAGACAGAATTATGGGTGAAAACCCATATGGTGCGATGCTAATGTTTTGATTCAGTCACTAGCTTGACTCGATCCAGCATCATTGGTTCACTGGGGAATGTTTTGTCGGGACAACCACAGGGGGAATGTCCTCTCCAAAGTAATGCTTAACTCGATGACCATTCACTTTGTTAGGAATGAGAAATTCCAGGTATTAAAGAGTCGGTCACCTCAAGTATATGTAATCGTTAGAAAGCTCGTAGTCGTAGTTATTTTAAGATAAGTAGTATTTAGTTTAGTATCACCGTGGAGGACGGACGGGTCTTTACCCACTGTATGCACGATCACAGCCGATGCGTTTATGTAAGACACTATAAATACTCTCTACCTCCCAAGGTAGAGAGTTGGAGCTCATAATAATATCTTTCACTTTCTCTCACTAAGTTCCCTAAACCTCTAACTTTCTCTCTCTAGAATTCCATCTATACTCTACCTTGTGTTAATGATATGATGTGTATGTGAAAAGTTATATCTTACAATTGGTATCAAGAGCCATGGTTAGATCATATCTTGCACATCTTTGGATTTATAGTGGTTTTTAGGTGGTTTTTGAGTTTGAAAAAGTTTAGTGGTTTTTGCATCATTTGGATGATTTCTTGTGTTAAAGTTTGAATTTCGTTGGTACTTTTATGTTTAGAATCATCAAAAGTGTTTAGGTTTTCATTTGGTAAGCTTGAATCATCTTGGTTGGGTTGTTTTTGGATTGAAAAGTGATGTTTATATGGTTTTTCATGCTAGCGACTTAGTTCACGGATAATATTCTTGGTAGCGACTTGCTTCACATTTTTGTAGACACGATTGTTTGGGGCTAGCGAGTTAGATCTAGCGAGTTAAAGTACAAGTAGTGGACTCTCCACTACGGGTGCTTGACTTGGTAGCGACTTGGTCTGTAGCGAGTTGCTCTTTAGCAACTTGAATCTTTAGCGACTTGAGTAGCGAATTCTTGAAATTTGCTAGCGACTTGAGTGTTAGCGAGTTACCACTTAGCGACTTACATCGGCTAATGACTTGGAACTCTAGCGACTTAGCGTGGTAGCGAATGGTTGTTAGCGACTTGGTTCAAGAATTAAGCGACTTGGTTGATTTTCGATCAAAACTTCAAGCGGCCATAACGAACCGTAGCACTTTCGTTTTCAGCGTTCTACCCATCAAAGCGACGGTGGGAAACGAGGAGAATGTACGCCCGAATCAACTGATTAGGGTCAATCTTCGGGTCTAAATCGCTCAGAACAAAAGTTATTGAGGTTTTAAGTTTTTAGACCTAAATTTCTTAACGGGCATAAACCAATCGAATCACAACCAAACAACATCTCACCTTATCCACAAACAATCTAAATACCTACAATCGTCTTTCATTGTATCATTCCATCGGTCATCTTAACACCCTCCATTGGTCATTTGCTTCGGTTCGTCTTGATTTTATAAAATCCCGCGAAAGATTCTATTTCTCGGTTTAAATCATAGACTTGTAAAATCCGTGCATCCTTCCACATCATGTCTTACTCTGACATTGATTTCAAGTGCTTAAATTGTATGATGTTGTGGACAACAATGATAATGTAGGCTACGAGCGATTAAAGATGTTGAATTAAGCAATGAGGATGTGAGATCTCCGTGTTGAGAATCTAATGAGAGAGAATCGCACGGTCAAACTACAAAGCCAACACAAGTAATGCAGCATTGAGCCTATCGGCTACTTCATACGCACCTCATTCATTTATCCATCCATTTGGGGATCGAACATGTAGTGCTGCGGGACTTACCTACATTGACAAGAAGCTTACTGTTGAACTTAGAACACTTAAAGCTGCAACTTACCAATAAAGAGGTTCAAAAGGATGGTTCCAGTGCAGCTCTTCAAGTAATCTACAAACAATTTGAGCCATTCATCGATGGGAATATTACAGTGATTCGATCAACACTTGCTGAATTTCCTTCAAAACATCTGGAAGGAAATTAGAATTCATGAACATTTATCCAACTCATGGATAATGTGAAAAAGTACATTGAAGAATCTGCTCAAAAGAAGAAGGCGTGAATGAGTGTCAGAGTGCAGTTGAAAGATTGTGATAAGTTGGGTAATGTATATGTTTGAAGAATCGGTGTTGCTGAATGCAGAGATGTCAGTGACAACAAAAATGATAGTGGGATAATGGAAAAATGGAATCTTCGTGCTCAAATTCACAAGAGAGGTGCACAGACCAACTTGTGCAAGTTAATGCAAAGGCGCTCCATGGAAGCTTGGATGCAAAGATAGAGATGCCCGTCAGGCTGTGCATGTCAATGCTCGAGTAAGTTGCATGGATGTTTCTGTACAATACTAGTTGTGCATCTTCTACTCAAAATGATGATTATGAGCTGCATGATGCAGTACATTTGTGCTGATGATTCCCACCACTTGAGCTTAACATATATAAGGATCGAGTTGCTATTTATGAGCAGTGCTAAGTTTGAGTTGACCACTGAGCAGAAATGGATGTCCAAATACGTACAACTATTAGAAAAAGTAGGTTTAGAAAAGAAGTATTAAAACAAGAGTTAAATTCCTTACAAGAAAAGCTTTCTAAATCTGCTAAGCAAAAACAAGAACTTCAAGAAAATGTTAAAATGCTTAAGCAAGAATTCAAGGCTAAGGAATCAAAACTTTTGAATGATTTTTCCAATCTAAAACTTTGAAAAACAAGCTTGAAAATAAGTTGTACGTACAAGGAATACCATTGTTTGCTCACATGATCACTAAGCATAGAGTCTTAAGCGATAAGCATAGCATTCCCTTGTTGAGGAACCTAATCAGGAGGTAATTAAAAGGCTAGAAATGCTCATAAGGTGCTGATGATGGTAATGAGATCCTAAGCCTAGACAGAAACAGTTGCTTTGAGTGCCCAGGAAGATAAGAAATCAGATGAAGTCACTAGGGAGAAAATGAATAAGAAGCTAGAAGATCCGTAGTGTAAAAAGAACAAGATAACGATAAAACCCCATGATTACACTAAGGAAAATGGGATATCCTTAAACATGTTTAAGCCTCAGACTCTATTGACCCGAACAAGTGTTCGGAAAAGGATATGGACTTGCAAAAAGCTGAAAATCTTATTGAAAAGAATTCCCCTTGTAGGAAATTCCCTAAGCGTGTGTATCCTCCAAATACACCAATACATTTAGTTCCTAAAACTATTGCCACTAAGAGCAAGACCTTAATGTCATAATATTTATTCTTCAACTATTTACCGATTTTGAGAAAACTTGTAAGAAAAGGATCACACCATTTGGGATAAGCGGGGAAAGGGTTTTGAGCAAATGAAAGAATGTTATTTAACCGAGGTCATGCCTTTCTTTAAACAACTAAAAGATCATTTTGAGAGTCTTAAAGAGGGAACAAAATCAGATATTAAAAATGGAAAAGAATTTGATGCAATGATTGTTGAAGTTAGTGATTATGAGCGTGCACTAAAATATAATGAGATTGAGAGGAAGAACTTGCATACCTTAAATGAGACTCTTATTCCTGAATGTGTTGCTCAAGATATCTTTTCACTGCTTCAAATTGCTCTATTAATGCTTCCAAATTTCATGAACTATCTGCCACTGAAGTCTCCCATGATCGTGTCATTGAGCTTGAAAAAACTAATTCTAAACTAAGCGAGAAAATTGAACTGGATGATCACGACAATTTGGTTAAACATTTTTCTAAACTAGAAGTTGAGCATTTTAATTTACAACTCAAATATCAACATCTCAAAGAAAATGTCAAAACTTCAAATATCAAGACATCTTGAGATGCTCCAGAGTTTGATGCAGTTTTTCAAATTAACAAACGTGATGAACAGATTCAAGCTCATTGCAACCCGATCAGAAAGTTGAAAGCCCAAATCTCTCAATTAAAGGGTCAAGCGAACAATATGACAGGCTCCCAAATGCCTCCTCCTTTAGATTCTCAGAATTCTCAAACGTTTCATCTTCAAAACTTAGTAAATGCCTTACAAAAGGAAAGCGAAAGTTTTCTAGAAGAAAATGAAAAGGTTAAACGACATTTTAAAGAGTTATATGATTCAATAAACGTCACCCGTGACCAAAACAACGAAAAATAACGTCTTTACAAAAGGAAATGAGAATCAGAAGTCAGGAAATGGGAAGCGCCACTTGTTTTCAATAAGAATGTTGTCTCAAAATCACCCTTAGATTGCAAATACATGTGTGATTAAATATATTCCTCTTCATCTTAGGAATAATGAACATGCTTTTCATGACTACTGTGCTCACCTTAAGGATAGTCTAGAATGTCTCGTGAGATTGTCGAAGAGGATTTCATTAACAAACCTCTTGATAGTGAAATTAGGTTTGCTTGCCTCGGGCCAAGATCTCAGTGCTTGAATGTGTAATTGCAACATGTCAAAACCCTTAGGTGAAAAGGCAAAGCTGTGAAGCCTTGTTCTATGCCTAGTGCCAAGCAGGAAATCCGTTCTATGCCTAAAGCCAAACATGTGACCCTTGATATGCCTTGTTCCATATCTAAATTCAAGCAAGCAACTTGTGATGTGCCTCCTAGAATTTCAATCCGGCACTTCTACCGAGGAATGCAAGTAGTGAAGCCATGTAATGTTCCCATCGTTACTTCTCTGAGATGTTAAGATTGACACTAAAGTTAGCGGGTCAAACCTAGAAGCTATGCAAAGAAGGATAGGATTACGCAAACTAAAAGTGATCATGATAAGGAAGTGAAAAAACACCATAGGGACAAGAAGTTTGATTTGAACAAAAAGAATCGTGTTAGTTCTAGTATTAGCTCTAAGCTTACTAAAATTAATTCGAGGCCTTATCTTTGTCTGCAAAACATGCAATAAATGTTTAATTTCTGGTAATCATGATAAATGTGATGTGTTATTTCGAGGTCTAAGATTCATAACCCAGTTAAGAAAGTTTGGAGAGCAAAGCAGTTAAGCAATCACGGAAACCTACGGGAAGGTCTTTACCAATGTAGGATTCATTGGAAATAACAGGTCGAATATTCACGCATGGCAAACCTTGTCCCTTAACTAGATCCACTATGCCTAGAGTAGTGCATGTTAAGGTTTGGAAGCCAACTGGTAGAATAATCCCATTAAGCACAAAATGTCCTCGACTAAGTCGATGCTTCTAGTTCAGCTCCTAGTGACAATGACATTGCACCTAGGGTTTCTACTGATTCAAAGATTGTTTGTACTAACCAAAAGGACCCCATGAGCACGTGGGGATCAATGTTTCAATTCTCGTCTTGTCACATTGTCCAGCGCAGTCGTACAAATTAGATCCCTTGGTATTTGGATTGGTAAACATATATTTGGGCTCTTAACAATGAAGTCTGTTCACATCAGTTCAGGCCTCGTTCTTCATCATTATGGTGTCTGCGGATAACGGGCCGTTCTTCAAAGAAAGAAAAATTATGCGCTCCTCGTGGCTTTATCTTCAGCTAATGAGAAATTCTCTCATGAATGGCCATACTCAACTACATTCTTCATCAACAAGCTTCATGTTTTTCCACGCTCATTCAATCATCAAGTGGATCTATGTTCATTGGTGTATACTCTTATTCACTTGTTAAATCAAAATGGCAACCGGATGCAATTTTTGAAGGGGGAGAAGAGTGAATATACTAAATGATTATGGATGTTTGAATAATGGCTATATCGACTTTATTTTTGATGATGATGAGTGTATTCTTTTGATTATGAGTGAATATACTAAGGATAGCTGATTCATTGTTTTGAACTTTGATGACTCTCCTCCAACGCCTAATGCTTCACTTACTAAGGATAATTGGGAATCAATGTTTGGGATTCATTGTTTTCAAAGATATGTTTGATGAGTACCTTCAACCTGACGAATGTTGATCATCCGATACGAAGCTCATGCTCGGTTTCTATTGACTCAACTGGTTCATCATCAAAGAAGTACAACTCGAACTACTTAAAAGCCTATCTCGATTATTCCTCAAAGCGTTGATAATGATTATCATAATATTGCAGTTGCACTCATGAATAATGATCCGCTTTTGGTATTCCTTTGCCAAATCTTCACGGATTGTTGTTCATGGATAATGATCCGCTCTTTGGTATTCCTTTGCCAAATCTTTACGGATTATTGTTCCTCTCATTGTGCGCTATAAATCAACCATGAACATTAGGAAAATGACTACTCATTCGCAAGAAGACATTTGTGGTGAATCTTCAGTCGGTCTACATGTATACCTTTAGGAAGAATGCAATGTCGAGAAATCATTTGTTCCGTTCATTGTTGGATCGATGTACATCGGTTGTACGTCTATTCGCACGTGTTGGGCACATTGACTGGTGATTACTTGAGTTAATCAATTATCACTTATTTGAGATTGAAGTTAAAATTCACAAAGAGAGCTTAAGATGCAAATGCATGGAATTCTTCTTCAGTTTCAAGTTTGGTATATCGGGTTTTCTTTTAGGTGGTCATTCAAATTGTCTACATATGGGTTGATAAAGATAGTCGAGGAGAGTTATCGCTTGATGTGGTCCTATGGCTCTGGACACTCCATTCGGGACTCGCACAAAGGCAGTCCCATTAGTTCATCCCTTATACCAAATTCTTCTTTAGAAACTCCATATGTACCTCCATCTGAAGATGATTTAAAGAAATTGTTTGATCCCATGTTTGATGAACATTGTGAGCAAGTGCTAATAGGCTGACAATTCCTACTTGAGGCTGCTCATATTCCTGTGAATGCCGTCAATCCTTCAATCTCAATATCATTAAGTCAAGAAGCGCCTCTTGTGATCAATCATCTCATCAACAAATCATCAAACCGAGGGTACATCATGGAACTATATGCGGTATCAATAATGAAGTTAATCCCTTTGCTACTCCTAAAGATGCTCCATTTGAAAATGTATTTGCTCTCTGAATCTTCATCGAACCATCTTCTTGGAGACATCGACTCGCTACTTTAGTCCTCAACCTTTGCCACATGAACACCTCAGATAATGGACTCATGATCATCCATTGGACAACATCATTGGAAATCCCTCATCTGTATCCACGGAAACAACTTGCAATATGCCTTATGGTGCTTCTTCAACTCCGTACTCTCTAAGATGTTACCAAAGATGTTAAAACCGCCATGGATGAAGGCTGGTTCAATGCATGCAAGAAGAAATTCATGAGTTTGATCGACTTGATGTATGGGAGTTAGTACCTGCTCCAGATTGCTATGATCATTTGCTCTAAAGTGGATATTCAAAGTGAAACTTGATGAGCATGGTGATGTGTTAAAGAACAAGGCTCGATTAGTTGCTAAAGGATCCCGTCAAGAGGAGGGTATAGACTTTGAAGAATCATTTGCTCGGTGGCTTTCGAATCGCAATCGAGAATATTCTTAGCCAATCTTTTAAGTAAGAACATGGTAGTCTATCGGATGGATGTAAAGGCGGCATTTCGACGGAGATCTTAAAGTTGTCTCGTCGGCCAACTGAAGGATTTGTGAATCGAGCATCCTACTCTCGTTTATCAAGAAAGCTCTTTCTGGTTTAAGCAAACTCCAGGCATGGTATGATACGCTATCAAAGTTTCTTCTATCATCGGATTCATAAGGCGATTGATCCTACTTTGTTCACGGAAGTCGGGCAAACATTTAACTCATGTTCAAATTTATGTTGATGATATTATTTTGCTTGGCCGACCCAATGGAATGTTATCATTTTTCTAATGAAATGAGTTCTAAGTTTCAAATGTCAATGATGGGACAAATGTCGTTTTTCTTGGGATTACAAATTTCACAAAGTCGCGGAGGCATTTTCATAAATCAATCTAAATATGCATGAGAGATTTTAAAAAATTTGGATTTGATTCATGCCTGATGACACCCACATGATTGATCGAACCAAACTAGATGAGGACCACTCAGGGATCATGATTGACCAAACAAATATCGTATGATTGGATCCCATGTACCTGCAAGAGAGACCCACATCTTGTTCTTGCATGTGTGTTGATAATGTGCTAAGCCTACTAAAAAGCACCTTGCAGCAAACTGGGTCTTTCGTATCTCCAAGGAACCATCAATATGGGACTATGGTACCCGGCGACACCGGTATGTCACTAACGGCATATCACGATCTGCGATCATGCGTTGTCAAGATACACGTCGGAAGTACACATCACGGAGGTGCTCGTTTTTGGGTGATAAGCTTGTGGTGGTCTTCAAAGAAGCAAATGAGTACTTCTATTTCCTCTCCGAGAGCTGAATACATAGCCATGTCATCTTGTTGTGCTCAAATCTTATGGATGAGATCTCATTATCCGACTATGCTTTGAATTCAACAAAATCCTCATCTTGTGATAATAAAAGTGATATTGCTCTCTCATGCAACAACGTTCAACACTCAAGAGCAAAGCATATCGACATTCATCATTTCATCGAGGAACAAGTGGAAAAGGTGTGGTGGAACTATATTTTTGTGAGGTCAATATCGCTTAGCGACATCTTCACCAAAGCTCTTCCATATAGAACGCTTGAGTTTATTCTTCCTCGACTTGGCTTGAAAAGCCTTCAACCAGAAACACTCAAACGCCTTCGGAGGAAGAGCGAGGAGTAAAGGTCTTTCCTTCATCTATATCTTTGTATATATATTTATCCAAAAAGCAAAATACAAAATTATAAAACCCTATAAAACCAAATAGAAAAATATAAAACTTTCAAAATCCATAAAAATCTGAAAAAAATTGAAAAAATCTTTAAAAATATTGTCTTTTGTCATGTTTTTCCGGTTCGAAAATATCTACGGTCTTTGTCTTTGTGTCACTCTAAGAATGACACGGACTTTAGATGTTGTTCAATTCTTATAAAAAAAATTCAAAAAAATTCAAAAAATTCAAAAAAATATTTTTGGGAGAAAGAGAAACAATGGTTTATTGTCATTTTCGTGCAATAACCGCTTTTTAAAAGAAAGAACGAGCCATGTTTTACCATGTTTTCAAATTCCATGCTCGATTCTATAAACATTTATCTCAATTAAAACTAAATGCTTTGAAAAATAACTCGGTCTCCATTTTTGATAATCATCAGGACTTATTTGTCAAAATCTCTATCTCTCAATCAACAACCTATGTCATTGATTGAGGGGAGAATGATTTCAATTAAATTAAAAGGTTATTTGTCATTCAATTGTTTTCAAAAGATATTCATGCATGTTTTATCAATGGAGTTTAAAGTCTTAAAATCCGATCCTTATCAGTTAAAACGCTTTCATAATCAAGTCACAATTCTCCTTAAAAGCTTTCAAAATCAATTTAAATCAATAAGAGATCACAAATCTCAAATGATTTGATAATTGTGATCGGGGAAGAATGTGTGATTTAAACCGATTTAAACCTGATAATTAGGTAAATGGTTTTATAAGAATGTACATGATGTCCTCCCAAGATGATGACAAACGATTTCAAATTTTTAATGCACATGTTGAGGGGGAGCATCTATAATTTGAAACGTGATCATTTATCTCAATGTGCAGGTTCCCTCTAGTATGTGTAAAACTCCTTTCAAACCTAGAAGCACATATTGAGGGGGAGCAAAATCATGAAAATCTCATCCTTCCCCAAAATGCTTTATCTACGTGATTCGATTTGGGAAGTGATGTTGATATCTTTTAGAAAATGGTAATCAAAGAAGTTAATTCTTTCTCTTGCCTCCGTGTGCAAAACATTTTCAAATACATGATGCACATGTTGAGGGGGAGTTCTTCTTCTAAAAATATCAAAAACAATTCAGGTACAAAATGCTTTGATATCATAAGTATCTGGATTGATTTTCAAATGGTTTTCAATTGGTTCCTATGGCAGATGAACAATACCTAAAAGACCGACCAACTTTACATTATGTATGGTGATATAAGGACGATAAGGTTAGGTATGTGTTCCCATGATCCGCCGAACGAGGGATCTACCCAGTGACTATCCACTAGTTAGTGTAGAGTTCTTAGGTATGATGATAAAAGGAGAAAAATGAGATATGGGAAGAGTGGACTAAGACCGAAGCTAGTACCAATAAACCCAACAAGATTCTTGCTATGAAGTCTCGGTAAGCACTGAAGGGGTTGAAGAATTAAAAGAATTGAATGAGAAAAGGGTGAAAACAAATAGCCCTCCATTTATTCAACCTTAGGGCAGAAACCGGGTTCAATTCATATGCTGCTGATGGTAACATCGGTATTGAAGACAAGACGCCATGGACCCAAAGTGGCGACCGCACTTCAACTTTCCAAAACCACTCAAGTTCCTCTTAAAAGGACTTGTTTCATTCTCACGGGAACCAACATTATCTATCGACTTTCTCTTAGAGATTGTTGATATTGAAGAAGGAGACCCTCTCCCTAGTCTCGGTACATAGGATCCAAATATGCACAAATTGAGTCTAGAGCCACGAGATCATTAATAAATCTCATTAGGACACTTTCAATGAAGACTCTCTGTTTCACACAATGTGGAAAGAGAGATTATATCTCGAGTCCCACGATTATCCTTGTGGTATTGCGGAACATCCGAGTGATGTGTTTACATATTCACTGTGAAGATGGAAAGCCTTCTAGAGCCAACATCTAACAAGCTCCCCGTAGGTGGCATGTGAGATCTATTATACGAGATCAACCATGTGACAACCGAAACAATGGGGCGATTCAATCTTTTGAATCAATCCTGGTTCAGGTTATGGATTGACGAATACCTTTGAAAACCGGTCTATGTGCTTTAAAATTCTTTTCATTAGCATGTCGACCGTGTACTAATTTTTCAAATCAAAAGGTGTTTTATGATTGATAATTGATTTTCATTAAAACCTTCGCTGTATTGCAAAAACAATTTCTATTGAGCAATACACGATTGTTTTTCAAATTTCTTTTATTCAATCGGTGGACGAATTACCGGTTCACTCAATGCGTGTTGTCTTCTTTGAGACGCTTCGGTTTGAGAACAACTAGAACATTGCGAAACCCTGCTCAAGGAAATTCTTCGAATTATACCGATCACAGGCGGTACTTGTATCGATCAACGGGAACCGGGTCGTGTACCTCAATTCATCGAAGTGATCAAAGACACCTTCGCACTTTATTGCTAACTGCTTATGCGTACACCGACGCGTTCGTGATCGAATGAAGCGGTCAATACATAGCCGCATGCTCACTTAACACATTCATCTCAAAAGAAATCATGATTAGTGCATCAATGACTCGGATATTTTCACTCCATGCTTCGCTACGCCAATATCATGATTCAACAAATGCTTCCGCTTACTCGATGAGAAGATATCATGATCCGAATGTGAGCATGTCGGTCCAGAATGTCACAAAGATCACATAATACCAACACCACAATGAATGTATCGAGATTTTCTACTAGCCGATGATCTCAAATGTTTGGCTCAACATTATTATCACGTGGATCATTAAAAGACCTCCACTTGGATTAACCAAACATGCAATGTGAAGAATCAATGACTACGAGCTTAGGAACAAAGGACAACATCAAGAATCCAAGAACAATTGTTAATGTCATATCTGTGTGTATTCAATGTAATTTTAGTGCATGATTGAGGTGACCTCCCTTAGGGGGAGATTGTTAGGAATGAGAAATTCCAGGTATTAAAGAGTCGGTCACCTCAAGTATATGTAATCGTTAGAAAGCTCGTAGTCGTAGTTATTTTAAGATAAGTAGTATTTAGTTTAGTATCACCGTGGAGGACGGACGGGTCTTTACCCACTGTATGCCTGATCCACAGCCCGATGTGTGGCGTTTTATGTAAGACTATAAATACTCTCTACCTCCCAAGGTAGAGAGTTGGAGCTCATAATAATATCTTTCACTTTCTCTCACTAAGTTCCCTAAACCTCTAACTTTCTCTCTCTAGAATTCCATCTATACTCTACCTTGTGTTAATCATATGATGTGTATGTGAAAAGTTAATATCCAACACACTTTAAAATTAGGACCATCGAGTTGAGATAACTCAACGGTACCATAAGGATAAACCTTAGCAATAGTGAATGGACCAGACCAGCGGGACTTAAGCTTTCCCGAGAAAATCTTCAATCTTGAGTTGAAAAGAAGGACTCGATCACCAACGTTGAAAACGCGGTTCTTGATTTTTGAGTCATGAATCTTCTTTGTCTTTTGCTTGTAAATTAAAGAATTCTCATAAGCTTGATCACGAAGTTCATTTAGTTCATTCATTTGAACTTTCTTTTCGTGATCACCACTGTCTCATATCGAAGTTTGCATGTTTTAAGGCCCAATAAGCCTTGTGCTCTAGCTCAATCGGAAGATGACATGCCTCTCCGTACACTAGCTTGTATGGAGTACACCCGATGGGTGTTTTGTAAGCTATACGGAAGGCCCAGAGTGCGTCATCCAGTTTATCCGACCAGGATGCACGATTTTCACCTCCTGTCCTTTCAAGGATCCTTTTAATACCACGGTTTGAAACTTCCACCTGCCCACTTGTTTGGGGGTGGTATGCGAGAGAGACGATGGTAACACCATATTTTGCATGACTCTTTCAAACTGGTCATTACAAAAATGTGTACCACGATCCATTATCGCCTCGGAGTTCCAAACCTGCAAATGAGATTTCAAAACTTCACAACAACTTGGGCATCATTGGTGGGTAAAGCTTTTGCTTCAACCCATTTTGACAAATAGTCAACACCACGCAGTATGTACTTGTTTCCACGAGACGAAGGAAATGGCCCCATAAAGTCAATACCCGGATGTCAAATATCTCACAAACTTGAATGGCATTTTGTGGCATTTCATTCCTTTGAGATATATTACCATGACGCGACAAGCCGCCACGTGCTTTGACAAATTCGTGGGCATCCTTATAGATTGTGGGCCAATAGAACCCGGAATCAAACACCTTTTTGGCGGTGTAGTTTGGACTATGATGGCCCCGGTGTCCAAAGATGGCAAGGCGTGAGAATGTCAATAGCTTCCGTCCATAAACACACGTCGGATGACTTGATCCGCACAGATTTTGAACAAGAAAGGGTCGCCCCGTAAATAATGTTTAACATCTTTGAAGAATTTGTTCTTCTTATTTGGTCGACATCCCTTTTCACAATGAAGTTACCCGCATGGTAATTTGCGAAGTCAGCAAACCATGGGGTGGTAGAATTTCCTACGAAAGAAACCGTATTGAGTGCCTCGAGAGGAAATGTTTCATTTATTTCCTTTTTCTCGAAAACATCTTGGTGAGGGTTTTCTAATCGACAGATGATCGCAGCTAGATTCTCACTCCTTTTTATCACGTATAACGATATCAAATTCTTGGAGGAGGAGAATCCAACGAAGCAATCTCGGCTTTGCATCTTGTTTTGCAAAGAGATATTTAAGAGCCGAGTGATCCGTATACACTACGCATTTGGTCAAGATAAGATACGGCCGAAACTTCTCAAATGCATACACCATGGCTAATAGCTCTTTTTCTGTGGTGGTGTAATGAGTTTGAGCCTCCGTCATAGTTTTGCTTGCGTAGTGAATAGGCTGAAAATGCTTGTTTCTTCGTTGCCCTAGGAATGCACCGATAGCAAAATCACTTGCATCGCACATGAGCTCAAAAGGCAAGTCCCAGTCGAGAACGCGAGAATGGGTGCTTCAGTAAGCTTTTTCTTCAATGTTTCAAAAGCTATGATGCACTCGGGTGAGAAGATAAAAGGAGCATCCTTTTCAAGAAGATGGGTCATAGGCTGGGCGATTTTGGAAAAATCTTGAATGAATCTACGATAGAAACCGGCATGACCTAAAAAACTCCTAATACCTTTGACGGTAGTAGGATGAGGTAATTTAGCAATAACATCGACTTTTGCCCTATCTACCTCAATCCCGTTCTTTGAAATCTTATGGCCAAGGACAATGCCTTCTTTGACCATAAAGTGACTTTTCTCCCAGTTTAGACAAAGATTGGTGTCTTCACACCTTTGAAGCATTTTATCTAAATGGGAGAGACATGATTGAAAAGAATCCCCAATGACCGAGAAGTCATCCATAAACACCTCCATTGTTTCCCGGATCATGTCGTGGAATATGGCCATCATACATCGTTGGAACGTGCCATGAGCATTACATAAGCCAAAAGGCATACGTTTGTAGGCAAAAGTTCCGTATGGGCAGGTGAATGTGGTTTTCTCTTGATCATTTGGATCAATGGGGATCTGAAAGTAACCCGAGAAACCATCAAGGAAACAATAGTACTCATTCCCTGCTAATCTCTCAAGCATCTGGTCCATGAAGGGTAGAGGAAAATGGTCTTTACGGGTGGCGTCATTTAACTTTCGATAGTCAATACACACACGCCATCCCGTAATCAGACGAGTTGGAATTAACTCGTTATCTTCATTTATGACAACAGTAATGCCACCCTTTTTCGGAACACAATGAATTGGGCTGACCCAAGGATGCTCCGAGATCGGGTAAATCCATCCTGCATCAAGAAGTTTGATAACCTCCTGTTTGATAACATCATGGATTTTGGATTCACTCGTCTCGATGTTGAACTACCGGTTTAAAGTCATCTTCCATCAAGATTTTATGAGTACAGAACTCGTGGTTTATACCTTTGATGTCGGAGAGTTTCCAAGCAATTGCTTGCTTGTGTGACTTCAAAATTTTTATGAGAGCAGCTTTTTCATCTTTACTCAAATCTCGAGCAATAATGACGGGTAATTTATCATCACCCTCAAGGAATGCATACTCGAGATGAGGAGGTAAGTCCTTAAGCTCAACCTCGGGAAATTCTTCAGTTTTCTCAACTGACTTGACTTCCTTGTTATGAAGTTTGATGGGAGGGAGAGGAAGAGAAGTATCCAGATTTGACAATTTCTCAAGAAGAATATCTCCTCCGATTAATCTCATTTTGATTAATCTCAACTGGGATTGAATCACTAAGGTGAGGGGTTGATGATGGATCATCATTGAGCAACTTCTCAATAAGAAGTATGTCCCCTTCAATGTCAATTGGAGCGTGATCAATTTCCCAAGGTACAGAATCACTAGCCAAGTATGCTTCAATCTCATCTAAGATGAAGTCGCTTCCCTCAAACGGAGTGAGAGAAGGAGTAGAATTGGCTATGATAGGTTGAGAAGATGTGGTGGAATCCCCACTCACAGAATTATGAGAATAACCAAGAACTTCTTGAGAGTACTCGTTCGCCGAAGCAACATCAATGATATCTATTCGGTTAACGATTCGTAATCATAATTTGCAGAGTACCTCGAAGTTTGGTCAAGATTGAAGGTGACAGCTTCATTACCAACACGCAATGTGATTTCCTGCTCAAATACATCTATGAGAGCACGCGCCCGTTCTCGTGAATCCTCGACCAACAATGAGAGGAACCCGATGATCGGCATCAAAATCAACAACCACGAAGTCGGTGGGAAATGGAACTTTCCTACTTTCACAAATACGTCCTCAACAATGCCAAGAGGACGGGATATGGAACGATCTGCAAGCTCGAGAGTCATGCATGTAGGAGTGAGTTCTAGAAGAGAAAGTTTCTTCCACATGAATATGGCATAAGATTAATGCTTGCACCAAGATCTCGCTAGGGCAAAGCATTCAACCATTCTGGGAATACACAAGGTAAGAGAAATTTCCCGTGATCTCCAAGCTTTTCGGAAGCTTCTTCAGGGATAACAAGCAGAGCAATTCTCGTTAAGAGGAGTCTTAGCCATTTCAAACAGCTTTTCCTTATTGCTTAACATGTGTTTGAGAGTCGATGCAAACTTGGGCATCAGCATGATAGCATCCGCAAAGCTTATGTCAAAATGTAACTCTTGGAAAATTTGGAAAAATTTATCCATTTGATGACTAGCTTTTCACGCGAGCTTTTGCTCATTCAAACGCGATGGATAAGGAATAGAAGATTTGGATTTCTGATTCTCAGCAGAGCTAGGAGGTTCAAAAACAACTCCTTGATTTGACTTGGGTTTCTGGACCACTTGAGGTTGGATTACCGAAGGTTAGGCGTGTCGCGGTACCGTGGGCTAGAATAATACACCTTGTCCGTTGTTTCCTTGGTAACTTGACTCATTGCCACAGGAGGAGGGGCATTGGAGTCGAGGTCCATTGTGTTTTGGAGGTTCACTGTCCACTACCTTTGGAAGAGAAGAGGAAGAAGAGGTAGTAGGAACAGCAGGTCCATCATATGAAACACCACTTCGGGTTGTGATCGCCTTAGCATCGCCCCTCGGGTTAGCGATCGTGTTGCTCGGTAAAGTACCGAGCCGAGGGTCGATCATTTAAAGACTTCTTCAGATCGCAATCGGTGACCAACAACCTGTTCATTTCATCTTGGGATTTCATAAACCGCTTCAAGAACTCATCGATGATAGTCCGGAGGAGTAATGACGGAGGAGCCTGGAGGGACAATTTGAGGCCTTATGTTTTGATTATAGCCAAAATTCCCTTGATTAGGATTCATATTCCCATGAAATTGATTCCCTCGATTGAAATTGTTTTGATGAAGGTTTCCTTGATTTTGGAAACCTTGATTGGGTCCAGGATAGAAATTACCTTGGTTTTGATAACCTTGGTTCATTCTAGGTTGGTTTTGATTCCGGTTGTGCATGTTATGATTCCGTTAAAACCGGGTGGTGCTCGATTAGTGTTAGCGGTAGTGTGGTTCATTTTGAGGACGGTATTGAGTACCTCCTTCTGTGGAACTACCGGCTAGAGCATTGGCCTCAAAGGACTACCATCGGTGGCAGTAAAATTGTAGTAAGCATGAGGACCACCACAAGTGACACAACTCGACTTTCTTCACTTCAGATGTGTTGGTGTCGAGTGAAGGAAACTTTCTTTGGTTAGCAAGAACCAAAGCCCGAACAATGTCCGTGAGTTTATCAATCTTAGCATCGGTTCTAGATGTACTCACGGGGGATGAAGAAGAGGAAGGTCCAGCATTAGACTGATATGTCTTAGCTCTGAAAGGACGGACCTGAGATTTGTTCTCAATGATCTGCAAGGCCTCTTTTGTGGTCTTGCTCGGAAATTACCTCCGCGGAGGCATTCAAATAGTCTTGATTGGTCTGATTGAGACCATTGTAGAAAGTATCCATTTGCATTAACTCGGTAAAACCGTGATGCGGACACTTGGCGGCAACTCTTTATAACGATCCCATGCCTCCCCGAATGATTCATCAAATCTCTGAGAAAATTTCATTATCTCATTCTTAAGACTTGTGGTTCGGGATGGAGGATAGAACTCGTTAACAAATTTGGTGACAAGATCTTCCCATGTCTCTATAGAACGAGGGGTTGTTTCTCAAGCCAATTCCGGGCTTGTCCCTCTAGAGAAAATGGGAACATAAGAAGCTTGATAGCTTCATGTGGGACATTCTTGTACTTGATGGTAGATGCTATCTTGTTAAACCATCGAATGTGTGCATGAGGATCATCCTGCTCAAAACCATAGAATTGGCTTTGGGTTACTAGATTAAGCAACCCGGTTTGAGCTCGAAAGTGTCAGCCACGATGGTTGGAACAACCATGGCATCTCCGTAACCCTCGATGGGTGCTTGGAGAAGCTCATTCATGGGTTTGTCTTACGCCATTTCGAGCAGGAGGTGGTGGTGGTAGACGTTCCTCGATCCACGGCCAAGGAGCCGAACGCGTCCTCACGTCTGAGGAATGTTTCCAAGTTCAAAGTGGACTTGTAGAACTGGAAGAACGAAAAGCGCATGCACTAAGTACAAAAATCAATTTTCAAAACAAATGAGGCAAAACACAAGTGAACTTAACCCATAATCCCAAATGAAATGGCTTCTTTGAAAAAGGTACACCAAATCACAAGTGACACAAAGGCAAGTTTTAAATCGGATGTTCGGGAACTTATTAATGGTCGCACCCCCGTTAGGTAGTGCACGCCTTGATTTCGCGGTGGTTGATTTTTATGTATTTAATTAAGTACCACTGAAAAGACGTAGGTAAGATTTGTGCAGATGGGTTCAAAAACTTTTGGACAATATTTTTGTTATCGTCCCGTTTAACCAAATCGTATCTCTTCAAGAATCACCTTAAAAGAGAATACAAAATAGAAAACGTTCCGATTGTTTTGTTGTTTTATATTGTTTTTGGGTTTTTAACACTTTAGGAAAAGTGTTAATGAACTTTTTGGTTTTCTTATAACTTTTCAAAAACTTTTTACAAATGATGGGTATGTGCAACAATGGATCTGAAAATGGCTAAACACACGCTAAAGCCTCCCCGGCAGCGGCGCCAAAATTTGATCTGGGCTAAAACCGTCAAGTCTTAACAGACTTAAAACAGCTTAAACACAAATACAATGAAGATCAGAGAATACAATGAATTCCCGGGTCGTTAAGTCCCAAGGAGACTCAATGGTGTGTAAACCTGATTCAGATGATGGAATGATCACTAAGGATAGTGATCTGTAAAGGTTTTGATTAGAAATTACACTACTGATTGATTTGGAATAGAATTGGACTCAGAATTGGAAAGCACAACAATCAGAAGAAAGAAACGTAAACGTAAGTTTAAAAACTACGTATACGCACAAAATAAAAAGTGAAAACTAAGAAATAAAAGACCTAAAAATATAAAAATGACATTTTTGGAATCCTAAAAATAAAAGGAAATTATTAGAAAAAGAAAATTATTTTTTAACACTATTTAATTAATTATTATTAATTAAAGACTATTTTAACTATTTAATAAATACTCTAAATTAGAAGAAAATACAAAATAAGGCTAGAAAAATAAACTTATGATTCTGAAAAATCTAAAATACTATAAAACTAATTTTAAAATTAAAAATATATTTTTCACACTTTTTATTTAATTATTACTAATTAATAACTATTTAAAATACACTTAATTACTAGAAAATATAAAATAAACTTGGAAGAATAAAATTTTAACTTGGAAAAATCTAAAATATGATAAAACTAATTTTAAAACAGAAAAGATATTTTTTATGCTTTTTAATTATTTATTACTAATTAATTACTCTTTTTAACTAATTAAAATTATAATAAATACTAAAAAGATAGAGAAAAATCTGAAACTTTTTCTAAAAATCCTATATGATGACAGAAACCTAAGAAAAATAGAAAAACAAGATTTTCTTATTAATAAGTTGAAAAGAAAAATCAAAAAGCAAAAAAAATATTAAATAAATGCTATCACTATTTTTATATTGATGTTTTTCTGGATTTTCTTTTTGAAAACTACTTAAATACTAATAATATGAAACTTTAATAAAGACAAAAAATTTACAAATCACAAATAAGCAGTTTTGATGGCTTATTGATCCAACAGTGGACTTAAGAGCTTGTTTGGTGAAAATAAGCTTAAACAAGCTTGACAGATGAAACAAAAGCTAAAAACAGATGCAAACAAGCTAGAGAAACTGAAATGAGGCTAAAATATGCAAAGAAGCACACTGATAAGCTATGATTAAGCAGATAAGCACTTTTGATAATGACAGAAATGGGACAAGCTTGAGGCTTGTTGCAGCCCTAGCAAACAAGTTCCAAAATGAAATCTTAGACTTGACAATCCAAGAGGACCAGGTTGGCTTTCCAAAGAACCAGAGAACACAAGATTTGAAGCACTAATAAGCTCAATGCAAGCTTATTAACATGGAACCATTAACGTGCAGGACGATTATTCAAACAGGTACCCCACAACAAGCTAACTAAAAAGCACTTTAAAAGCTGATTCAAGGAGATCTAGTATTTTTGTATTTTTCTTCAGCAACTAAACTTTAATACCCCAAGAGCTTATAAACTGAAACTCACTATTGAACTCACACTGAAATTCCAAAGTTTATTCAAAAACGACCCATTGAAAATTTTGACTTTTAATTATTCTACTAAGTTGACCAAAATGAACTTTGAGTTGATCTAAATCACTGAATATGTTGTTTTAGGTTATACTAAGACTGATTTGAACAATTTTAACAACTTTCTAACACCAAATCATGACCATGGAACTTAAATTTCCAACAGTAAGCCACATAAATGAGATTATATGGTATTTTGACTTTTGAGCTAACAAGGACTTGATTTCTTGACTGAAATGAGTTATAAGGCACTAAAGAGACACAGAGCAAGCATGAACAACAACTTGAGTACTCTTGAGCACGCTTAAACTAAATAAACCAAACAACACTTATGATGATTGTTATGGAACTTTTTCAAAACAAAACACAATTTTAAACCATGAAACTGATTTACAACCTTGTATAATCTCTTTATAGGACTAATGAATCCTTAAACAACACCCATTACAACTTCAAACTAAGAATTGACCAAGATGCAGTTTATACTTGTTAAAACTAGAGTTTTGCTAATTACTAATTTAAAAGAACAAGAGACTGATTTTAATGATTAATAACACTTAACCAAGATTAAATAACATAAAGAAACAGAATTTAAAGCTTATGAACAAGTACAACAGTAAGATGCCAAGATGATCAAAAGAGCTTACAAAAGCTTCCAAGTTTAAAACTGAGAACCAGGACCAATGAACACCCCTATTAGCTTACCACTAAGCTACTAAACCAAGGCCATCCATGATTTACCCTGCTCCAGCTGTGTACACCATCTCCAAGTGATTTTTTATTTTTGATCTATTTATTTGGTATTTTTGATGATTTTCTGATTTTTCTTCTAAACTGAATTTTAGAGTTTCTAAAAGCTTGAAATAGCTTTCTAGGGAGCTTATGTGGCTTACTCAGTCCATTATAACCTCTATAAACAACATTTCCATAATATGAGATTTTTTTAAATGAAACTGCATAAACTGAAATTGATAGTGAAAACTTGAAATTGATTATTAAGAAATATTCAGATACACTTTAGAAACTTAAACAAAGTACTTTGAAATGAAAACATACATTGAAAAGCTTAAGTTAAAGAAAAACGACTAAGGAAAAATAAAATTACACTAGATATCTCATACAATCCTCTCTCTCTCTCTTTATAGACTTTAAGCACTCCTTGATGTACTCTGAATGTTTCCCACCACTTTTGAGCCCTTGGATCACTCAAATTCATCAGAACCGTACACCTTGCTTTTTGGCGCCAAATATCTTCAAAGCAGGTTTTTGCTTTAATGAGAGTTTGGTTTGAGTCAATTAAGAGATTTGGAGTTTAGAAGAGGTGGAGGGGACATGGTATGGAGGGGGGTTGAAAATGTGGTGAAAACCATCTCTGGTTTTGGGTAAACAGAAGTGGGAGAGGAGGTGCTACAGTGCACGGTTTTTGGGCGCGTTTTATCTCTTGGGTTTGACTTTCTGTTGACCGAAGATTAATAATACGAAGGGGGGGTCAAAAGAGGGTTTGGCTGGGGTTCACAATGCAATTTGACCTAGGGCTCAAGGGCAAACTGGATTGGGCCAAAGGTTGTATTTGGATTGGATTTGGGCCTTAGTGATATTTAAAGGATCCGTTTGGTTTTAGCTATAACAACAAGGACCAAAAGTGCAATTACACCAAACTTCAAGGACTGAATTTGATAACTTTCCAATGCTCTCATAAGGACCAAACATGACAATCATTTATAGAACAAGGACCCTTTTTGCATAAAATCCATTTTTTAAGGTCCAAGGACTAATTTTACAATTTTCCAAAGTTAAGGGACTTTTCTTGCCAACTGACCAAAGAATCATTCAAGGATCATTTTTGATAACTTAAAATACTTCAGGGACCTTGAATGATAAATTTCCACATTTTTGAATTACAGGGACTAGATTTGACAATTTTCAAAACTTGGGGGACTAAAACTGCCAATTTTGCAAACTTGATACATTTTTCATCTGATTTTGATATTTTTGCATTTAAAACACATAAAACACGGATTTGTGATATTTTGATCATTTTGATGTGTTTCTGAGTGTTTTCAGATGATTTTGCAGTTTAGATTATACAAAAATGATGAGTATTTAGACACTCATCAGCTTCCATTACCTAAAACTAAACTTAACCAGCTAATGTTATCATACTGCAACTGAATTAGACCCTAAAAGCACAAGTTAAAAGCATATAATCACAACATCAGGTTTCCTAAAGCTTAGGCCAAACATCCCATGAAGAGAATGCTTTGAACTTAAATTCAACTAATCTAGGAAATTCTTAAAAATAAAATAAAATAATATAGTGAAAGACAACCAACCAAAGAGCATATTTACAGATTTTCAGCTAAAAACTACATCATCATGCAGATTTTAAAAATAAAAAAACAACAATGGATTGAGATAGATGGTAACCTGATGTGCATAGGGGGGAAAAAAGAGAATCATGCATACTAAGCTAATCCTACAAGCTTTTAAAGGATTCTAAAAGGCATCACGTATCAAATCTAAACAATAAGATATGAAGAATAACAAAGATCAAACCATATCAACAAGAGGATAAGCATTTTTAAGATAGAATAAGAATGGTGTAGTCCTAAAATGATACTAAATCAAACTATATGAACTAATCTAAGGCTAAACTGAATATAAGTACAGTAATTAGAGCATCTAAACACAACAAAAACAGGGCATCTAAAACATTAAAAGATATACATACAATTATTTACATACCTCAAAAACTTCAAACGCTGCCTTGTCATTCCACTTTTTAACACCCGTGTCCCGAATGAAATATTTCTCAAAAAGACCAATCTCTTGAGTGCTAACAGACAAACAATTCGTAATGTAGAAATTTCTTCTTGTATATCAAAGAACACGTTCAAAGTATAAATCTCAGAAGACACTTTTCTAAATTCAACCCAAGATGCATATCGTTTTTATACCTAGATTCATGATCATTTTTCACCGATAATACCTCCGAGAATCCATAGCAGAATCAAAATGACTAATAAACTTAACAAGGGTTAAGTTTGCATTAGTCCATCTCCCAAAAAATGATTCTCTCGATTCAGACCTAGATGTTATGCGCATCAAACCGGATAAGTCTTCATCACAAGCAAAAAGCAGAATCCATCTAGACCTCATATCGTAAATATCGAAAGCCACTTATTTTCGGTCACCAAACTCATCAATGATCGACTTCCATTCTTCCTCAAAATACTTGGCGAAATCGATCATTCCAAACGACAAAGACATAATCGTTTTCTAAAATCGGTGTTATTGCAAACCAAGAACCAACCTGTAAAAAAATGCATCAGAATGATAAAAATAAGTGCATCAAATACTAAATGTTCCATTATTATAAAACTTAAAAATTTGAATATACCTTAACCGATAATTTCTGCATGATATGCCACATGCAAAGACGATGGCGCTACGTTAGGGAAAACATCGCAATGGCTTGTTTCATCGACGGGTCCCGGGTCACACAACAACTTGCGATCACCAAAACGCCTTTTTAAAAGCTCGCAATAGCCACTTATAGGACGCTATTGTTTCATCGCCAAGCAACCCAAAGACCAAAAGTAACAGATCGGTTATGATTATCAATCCAAAAAAGGTACAAACACCATTCTGTACCTGCAATTGATTTTTAGTGCATCAGTTTATTATAAAAAGGTGCATCATTATATACGAAAAATTGAACAGTAAATAAATCAACAAAAAAGTAAAACTAAAGCATGAAACATACTTGTTCGACCTAAAGGTTGCATCAAAGGATATCACGTCTCCAAAACGCTGATAATTCATCTTAGCACAACTATCAGCCAAAAAAGCGATAATGAATCTCCTTCACCATTATAGTAATAGACAAAAAACCCCTCGCAATGCTTCTCAAGGTTCTCTAACTTTTCCACCACCATCTGTGCGTCACGGTCTCCAATAAATGTACTCACATCCCGTTTAAAATTCTTGCAGTCCACCACAGTTGCACCAATGTTCTCGAACCCTCCGTAAATCTCTTTCATAAGCTTAAATGCTCTAACAGGTCCAACATTGGAATTCGATACTTGCATCAGAAAATGTTGCTTAGAACACCCCATGTCCTTTGAACTCATTAAAAATTGCATGTCTTATTTTGAAACTAGCGGATGGTTGTGTTCTTCAACAAACATGTACACCTCATACATAACCCCATCGACTTTCCTAACCCTCAACTGAGCTAAACAACCAGTCTTACACGAGGTATTCTTCCTAAACTTTTTATTAGCAAAAGAATCACCAACCAAAGGACAAGTCAATTCCCTTGCCCTTATTGTCAATCGCCCCATTAGCACCTTTACCATTCACCCTACCACGCACAAGAACATCGAATCGCACCTATGTCTATCATACATAGAAACTCTTTTCTTCCCACCTCTATTACAACTAAAGTACTTAATACTAGGACAATCGCTACCATCGGGATTGCTCTCGCATACCAAGCTTAATATCAAACCCTCCCATTTTTGAATAATGTCTGTAAAAGTTGTACGCTTGCACCAAGGACACAAACACAGTTCCTTTTGTCGGTTTAAGAGACACATCCACATCAGGAACCCAAACCCTTGACCCATCAATAACCGACGAAACACCAACAGATCTATCACCAACATTTGAGACATTACCAACAGATGAAGAACTAGATGTACTAACAAGCCTCGAACTAGAATCATCACTCACTGAGCCAGAGCTAGATACACATACACCATCAGAACCTAAACTAGAACTACCCCCACACACATAACTACAACTGCTGCCTTCACCAACATTGTTTGAAGAAGAAATCATACCTAAACCTGAAGATATGAAAACACAACTATTATAACATGTTTGCGTAACTACTACTTATAACCAAATATAAAAAGTGCATCTGTATATATTCAGTGAATCTGTACACAAAAAAGGTGCATCAACAAACTTACTCCACTAAAATTCATATAAATCACATCAACTTATCACTTCACTTGAAGTTATACATTGTGCATATAAACTTAATCAACTTATACGTATACAGCTATATAATCCGTATAACTTCAAGTTATACATTCAATGCATATAAACATACTTAATCCACTAATTCATATCAATCACATACAAGTGCATCCGGATACAAAAATAAAGGTGCATCAACAAACTAGTCAGTCGCATAAACTTATCAATCAACATACAAGTGCATCTGAATACAAAAATAAAAGTGAATGTCAACAAACTTAACCCATAATTCGTATACAAGTGAAACTGAATACAAAAACTTACTCAACTAAATCCATATAAATCACATACAAATGCATATGAATACAAAAATAAAGGTGCATCAACAACACTTATCATCAAAATAATGCAATATCAACAACGTTAATATGAACATAAACAAATCTGAATCATATGTATCACAATAGCAACAACACTTATATCAACTATTGCAGAAAACAATAACATTAAATTAGTGCATCTGTATAATACAGCAAATCGATTTAATTAATATATATATATATATATATATATATATATATATATATATATATATATATATACATATATACATATATATATATATATATATATATATATATATACATATATATATATATATATATATATATATATATAAATAAATAAATAATAATAATAATAAATAACACATCATAATACATAACAAACTGCAATTCATAAAAATTAGTGCATCTGTACAAAAAAAAAAAAAAAAAATCTGATTAATCTAACAATGCAACTGCTAAAACATAATCATTAACGTATATGATAAAAATAACAAAAATAAAATAAAAAATATACTAAAAAAACAAGCAAATCATCAAATAACACACGCATTAGGTCAAATATCAATAAAATCAACATATAACATAATCACTTATGAAGATTAACATCGAAAGTAAAGGGGAAAACGTGTTACAACACATAATCATATAATTAAAGCAAAAAAAATAACGATTATAGTTATGATTAACATACAGTTGATGTCGGAATGTGTCATTGTGATTGACGGAATCAGTGCATCAACGAGCTCTATTGATTTGTGAGAGAAACAAATGCGTAAATCGAGTTTTCATTTTATAGAGGGAAAAAGAGAGAATTTTGAAAAGGATAATCTCCAAAAATGATTTTGATTTAAACATTATATACGGTATTGTAAAAAGTTACGGAATTTACCTTCAAGAATACAGAATGTTACATTTAGGCCCCTGTAGTTTGGTGAAAAAAAGGAGGGGAAGGGGGGATGATCCAACGGTTGAGATCACTTCCCCCACTTTTCTCTTGAGATCAAGTTTTTAAATGATCCCATCTCTCTCTCTCTCTCTCTATATATATATATATATATATATATGAAAGTAATAAAACTATGAAATATAAATAATAATGAGCTTTTGTACCAAAAATATCGATAGCAAGATTTATCTTGTTATTTACTATTTTTACACGGAAACTAACGACTAAATTGGAAAGGTTTTGTAATAAACAAGTAATTAAGGTTTCGAGTACACGTGTATCAATAAATGTCAATTGTGGACATTTAATATTGGACAAGTAATTATTTATTTGCATTATGTGTGCATGGGTTACGGATAACCTAACGTTAATAGTGTTGATCCACGTAGGTAGCGGACTTATTAGGTTGACGAATCTAATAAGAGCCCGCTAGGTACGTTGGGTAACCTTATTAATGGGTGAATTATCCTTATGACTCTTTAGGATATGATTGATTTATGGGATAATAAGCGACACGAATAAATGAACGAGTTTATCGAGTTGACGAATTCGATAAGGTCTACTATTTATTCCGAAACTTATTGAACTATGGAGTTTATCGTTTAGAGGTCTCATTGTGTCGCATTGAGTTATATATTGGTTGTTTGAGTGCATTCACGGCATCATATTGAGTCGATACACCCACATGAGGATACCAAACACTAGGATTAATGGTGAAACGAGACGTTTTAGGAAATAAAGAAATGGAATATATTGGGGTAGATAACGTTGATTTTGAGGAATATGTGTATTAAAGTTGGTCTACATTAATAGTTTGTGCCGAGTCGATAGTTGCTGTGCTATGATTTCTGTTATCTTCTGCTAGTGATATTTGTGCGTTGATTGTGCGTTGATTGCTTGAGGTGAGTTTCATAGCCCCACTTTTATCTACGTTTTAACTACATTTTGAACTACTTTGGGGTGAGAATCATGCCGCTGTTTTTGGACCGTTAAAAATATTTGTATTTGCTTATATGCTTGACTGTTTAGATAGATGTGTGGTAGTTGTTGCCTTAGTTTAGGTTTAACCGTGCCTAACTAAGAATAGACTTCTACATCGACCTAGTCCGGGGTTGGCAATTGTTCTAGATTTTGCCACGACAGTCTTTGGACTAGGGTCGCGAGCTCGAGTAGTCCCTGGATGCGGGACGTGTGTTATGATTGGTGATCCGGAATGGATCGGTGTGCAAACGGTGTTTATCTATCTTAGGTCTTGCATAGCAAATCAACTCTTACAGTTCCACTATGATTTTTTTGAACTTAAACCTATGAACTCACCAGCGTAAGCTGACCTTTTAGCATGATTTTTGAGGTATTTGAAAGATGTGGATTGTGGAAGCTTGGCAAGAAGGCGGGGTTCAAGGATCATTTCTGACTCTGATAAATTATGAGGACATATTTTATTAAACTATGTTTTGGGCCTAATATTTATACTTTCGGATTAAATGTTTGAATATTTGATTTGAGATTGGTTTTAAATGGTTAAATGGTTATCTTTTATTATACTTGTGTGCGATACCAATCCAATAGTAACGCCCCGAAAACTTGATTATGTCTTCCGCTGTACCGAGATTTGGGGGTGTTACACAAGGAGTGCCCCGTATCTCGCAAACGTGGAAGATTGTTGAAAAATTTTGTTTCTGAGAATAACAATGTTGTTCACATTGGTTCTTCTGATGATGAAAATGTTCAGCCATTAACACAAACGAAAGAAACCATTGATGGAACTGTAAACAATTATAATGTGGTATGAATTGATCATAATACTATATTTTTTTGCTATTACAATTGTTCAGTTTATGCATATACAAGATATCACTAATGTCATGTTGCACTACTTTTTACATAGGAAGATGATGAAGATGGACCTATAACGTTTAGTCGATTATAACAAAGACAAAGGACTTTGTCATCAAATGCACATCCATTTAGGTTCATGGACGAAGAAACGGATGATGATTTTGATAACATTACCTTCGAAGACAATTTCATTCGCATTAGCGATAGCATTGGTGGTGGTACTGACAATGAAGAGGAAGATGGAATTAGTTTAGCAGATCTTGATACTGATATTGACAAATCTATCGATGATATCGATGATGATTTGGCCGATTTTATTGACGACGGAGATGCAACTCCTTTTCCTACGGATGATGACAGTAATGATGACGATGTTTGATGCCTAAAGAAACGTAATTTCCAAAAAATGATGTTTTCTCAATAAGACATGTTTGAGTCTTATTATTCTTCACTATGTTATGTTTTAAAACTATATATTTGTTTTGCCATTTTTGTGGTCATGTATCTCTTACATGTTTTTATTATCGTTTGGAGTAATTCATTTGCATTATAATGAGATCATATATATTGTGTGATACAATTTCTATATATAGGTTTTTAGCAACTTTTGTATATGTTACAGCTTTTGAAATTTTATTTAACATATTACTCAATAATCAAGGATCACATGTGTAAAATACATAATCATAGACACAAAATCTCTATAAATACTCCTAATTAAAATACATCTTCCAATACGAATTTACCCATGGCATCATCAAACCCTACAAACTTTGGTCATGGAAACTCAAATATGGCAAAAACAAATTCAAAGGTTCATCCTCCAACCGTTCATGCTGTCGATCTTGCAACGCAACCAAATATTGAACCTGAAGTGCGTGATGGCCACAGGAAAGAGGCAAATGATAAAGTTTATGATGCATTGAGATTTCTTGAATCACTTTTTGAAGAAGGATCGTCTTCTCAACATAATAAAGGTATGTCATATAACTTTTATACCATCTTCTAAATCAAATCATTATACATATTTACTTTACAGTGGCCAATGTAATTTTGTTATTCTAGATGAGTTAGACACATCCGTTTTTCTTGATTGGCTTAAAGTCAATGGTGGGGATGGTGAACAACAAGCCAAGATTCTAAACGCTGTTAAGTCGAAGGTCCTAAAAACAGAATCTATGATTAATGAAATACGCGCAATGGGTCATGATTTGCCTGATGACTACGTTGTCGATTTAAACTTCTTCGACGAAGATTGAACTTTCATCATCAAAGTTTATTTCGCATGTTTATGTTATGTCACTTTTATTAATAAATGTGTTTGAAGTTCAAGGCTTCATAAATTACTTTGATATAACACCATTTCTGGGTTGAATATTATGTTTGTTTTTATAAAAGTGTTTGAAGTTCAAATAATTATTTCTGTACATATTTATCATCAAATTAACGAAATTAACTTATTCTAATCATGTATTAATGTCATTGAATATATCAATTAATATAATCAGCTCCTTTTATGCTAAAAAAATCAATAGCTATGTCAATAAATGTGATATCCTAATAGCGTTTCCAATTCAGAAATCAAATTTAAAATCCTCATTTAAACACCATATCATCTCATTTATAACTAATCAATGCATTAGTACTACAAACTGGATCAAAACATAGCGCATATAAAAGCTCTGATTCTCTTATATTAGTCAGAATACAGTTGCTACGCTATTAAGTTTGATGAAACAAATTGAACATATTAAACTATGCACACTTTTTTTTATAGAAGTCCAAAATAAACGTTGACAATAAAATAGTATGTATTCTACTGATATCACAAACGTTTACACATAACTTCATAACATTGATATACTTACCATTACATACATAGCATATCATTATATCATAGTGTTCATGCCATATACAGCCAGCCTTCCTAAACACTCCAAAACACAAAACATTAAACAGAAGCAATCCAAATGTAATTTCTAAGGCTTGACTAACCATAACAAGTCCAGTCATAAACAAACACACAAAGTTTCTTGACCTTACGACAGCGGATGTCTTAACACATGTAGAATACAGGAATTTCAACTTTCTTACCTGAAGGCAAAGAGACGTGGACGTCTAGAACTTTCTGAACAAGCTTGAACCGGACCATTTTGTTATCTTCACAATCACAAGCTCTAACAATTTCCTTCCAGCTGCAATTTATTATGACATGATTTTTGCTTTTCGGCCTGCCATTGTGGCGTTCCAAATCAACGTCAACATAGAACTCCTATTCTCCAGCGTATTGCAGCAATGCATTGTGGTACTTCCACATCTCACGCCTTAACAAAGTCATGAGGAATGTTCTACATTAATACGAGACGTAATGTAAAGATTAACCGAAGTTTTAATGTAAGACAATAAAGTATATATTAATATCAATCAATCAGTTACCAACCGTTTTCTGTCCGTAACGTACACCATAATCGATGCGTAAAAACAGTCCCTCTCATTGTCATGTTCAATGTGTCCTACCCATTCGCACATATGTTTCATCCTCTTATCTACATTTCAAATAAACGAAAACAAAATTATATAAAAAAATTTCATATTCAAAGGTTTTTATCTTGAGAAATAAGTACATATATTATGCCGACAGTTTCAGTAACATAACTTATTCAATCGGATTTCTCATGAAAGGGTTTCTCCAGTTCAAAAACATACGTTCTACAACATCATGACGTATCTCCACACCAGCTGCATCAAATGGCATCAATGAAACAGAATTGTTTAGCAAGTTTGTCAAGACCAATCTTCTGCCAACAGTCAGGTTTTCTACCTGAACTAAAATATCCCATCCCTGACCGCTGAATACGTGCACATGTCTATCTTCATCCAACAGCTCAATCTTAACGATTAGTGACAATTACTACAAGCACTCCACTCACAAGAACGCGGAATCGAGGATTATCATTTGAAGTTAGGAAACCGCAAGGAATGTCCTACGTAACAGAGTGTTATACAAAACAAAATGTTATTTACTAATTGGGTTTTCATGAGATTTCCAATCAAGTTATACAATTTAATGATTAGATTTTAATAATTACCGGCGATTGTTCAAGATGTTCCAAAGTTACCAAGCATCTACGCTGTCTGTAACCTACAAGATCCAGGTCGTATCCATTGCACTCATATCCATCATTGTTATACGCTGTTACGTAATAACAGTCCTCCTCTTGCCTAATGAAATGGAATGTCCCGACATTCCTGTAGTTGTTGTCATCTAAAAATATACGCCACTCACTTTCGTACAACTTAAAACGCTTCCCACCAACCATCTTTATGTAAACTTTATGTTTCGTTCCGCCCTTATGGATTAAGTAAATCTAATTGTTCTTAGGTTTCAGTGCTCCTGTAAACAGAGTAGGAAGAAGCTGTAAGTGAAAAACATGTTGCATGTATTAATATCAAGAGTTTCGAATAAACTACTAAATTATATAACTCGATGAAACCAAAACATACCTGTAATGTTCGAATGTTAATTTGGTTTGCCTCAACCAGAAACTGCATCGTCATTCTATTTAATAAAACCACACACATTAAAAGGGTCAACAAGTGTTCACATCAACAAATATATGCACATTCGTATAAACATTGAAATTCTATGATAAATGACATAATTCCAGTTGAGGTGTCAACCAAAAAATCAAGATTATGCTACTACATACAAAAGTGTTGCACACATCTATAATCATATAACCATTTGACTGTACGAATACCTATTTTTGGTTGTTCACCATCTTATACCATATCACGAGCTTTTTCATATGCAAAACCTAATCCATAATCTACCCAACCTACCTTCCCGTCATACTTACAAACAATGTTCATACCGATATTTAGTCCATAAGTAGACATTCATTAACTATGCAACAAAGTCTTAGTAAATCGATAATAACCTAACTCATACATGTCTTTAAAAGTACTAACTTCAACTTCGCACATATTTTCACTGAATTTAACTACACATGCATTCTGAAATTGTTCCTCATATTGTCTAATCATATAGCCATTTTACAGTATAAGTATTTTTAGTTGTTCACCATCTTATACCATATCACGTGCATTTTCATATGCAACAACTAATCTATACTATACCCAACCTAACTTATCCCCATAATTTGATATTCCCTAACTATGTAACAAAGTCCTACTAAATCGATGCTAACCTAACTCCTACATATCTTTAAAAGTACTAACTTCTATTTTGGATATGTTTTATATCATTTAACTACACATGCAATGTGAATCGGTATTTAATTTTAACCGAACCGTGTTTTTCCTTTTCTTTAAATCTAACAACAAACACAAACATTAAAATTAGTTTGATCGGTGCATAATCTCTGCATTATTAACAGAGTTACATTCAAGAAGAAAAAAAATAAAAATAAAAAATTTCGAGAGAACCTGTATTCTTGCAGAGAGAGATGGAGAAGATCAAGTTGAAAGTGTGTTGTGAAAGTATTGGGGTAGTTACACATTAAGTTAACTCAGCCATAAGATCACACATATCTATATGCTTTACTCAGACTAATGATGGTGTATGTTGAATTTTTTCCGATTCATACAGTATTTCAAGCGTTATATTTTAGTTTATTACTGTATAACTTTTTTATTATTTTGTATAACTAATTGTAACATTTTTTTTACTTAAACGTTTCTTGAGAATTTGGACTTAATACATACATTTGCACAAAGTGATGCAAGAATTTGTTTCTATTCAAATTTGGACTTAATACATTTGACATACATACATTGCTTTTTGTCATATACAATTAAAAAAAATCACGTTACGTTACATTTTGTAACTTTTTGTCAATGTAGCCAATCAATGAAGATGAACTGCTAATCCATTTAATTATGTCTATCTCCCGGCTGATTATATACCATTTACCAAGCAATGTGGACAATCATGACATTCACGATAATGTTCATCTGTGACAGATGATGCGTACGTTATTTTTGCTCTTGAGAACAAAATTCTAATGACGTCATAATAAAATCAGGACCGGTTAATATTATTCAGCAACAGACACATGATGACCTTCAAAATATTATTGTAGATAATGGCACTCATATTAGCAATACTGTTGAACAAGTTACCGATCACGAATATGCCATTACTTTAGAAGATTTTGGAAGTAATTGTGAAGAATCTACGGATGAGTCAGATGATGTTGATGCTTTTTATGAGCTATATTTGAATATAGATTTCTTTTATTTTGTTAAATTTTTTTTACATCTTATGATGTGTATTTGAATAGATGTATTTGGAGACCAACCATGTTTACGTTTAACACGCTGTGTATATATAATTTGTTTGCAACTACACTCTATACATATATACATAAATACACATGTAAACTTTCTATATGCTAACAAAATAATTTAGTACACAAATAGTTAATCATATTATTTACTAAAGTATTATCCAACCAAATCAAATCAAATACATTAGTCAATTTACTTTAAACTCAATGCCAAATATTTTTTACCCAATAACAACCCTAACATTGTATGCAATAGATGTACCTATCTACATTTTCATAACACACGTTTCAAAACATGATCTACCTATCTGCATTTTCATTTACAAGCTATACTCATGATCGGCAATAACACCAACTGGCCATGATGAAACTACTTTAACAAAATCAACAAACGGTACATATTCTTAATAAATGTTGAATAAAAAATCACAAAAAATTGTATTAACTAAGACCTTCAGTAACAATTAAAGATCGTTTCACTCTTATTCTTTTGTTTGTTTAGAGAATGTTCCGAAACCCATGTTGGTAAATTCATCTTTATCTAAACGAATAATTTATTTTTGTACATTCATTCCATGTTAAAACAAAAATTATGCTTTAATCTTTTAAATGATAGGTTCCTCTGTCTCTTTTACACACATTCAACCAACAAATAATCCAACATTTTCGAACTTAAATAATAATTAGTACTTATACATTTACACAACCACCTCAACTTTCTTTCATAATACTTACGCAACTATTTGCTTTTCATCTACACTAAGTTATTGTATCATTGTTTTACATATATCCCTCATGTATATCCGTCACAAATACATTTTAAAGTAACTATAGTTTACTTAACAATATGTATACAAAACAAATATTTCGTGTAATCAACTGTCAAATAAGTTGTCTACAAGTAACATAAATTATACAACAAATCATTTCCTAATATATTGTCACCTTCATATTCTATAAATGTAACTATGCGAAATTCTTTAAATTATAATTGATAACATATTTCGGAGTACAAGAGAAAAAAAAATGTCAAACTCAAAGCATCTAAACGAAGGTATGTTACAATCATAATCGATCTTTTTCTTAAATTTGTTTCCTAATTTTTATAATTTTAGTTTACAAAACATTTATTTGCCTAAACAATAATACAGTCTATTCATTTGCATGTATTGTAGGACAAAACTTTGAATCTGTTGAGGAAAGTGTTGCTGGAACAAACAATGAATCTGCTAAGGAACATGGTGCAGACAAAACGGATATTATTGGTTTTTTTGAAGCATCAGTCGTTCATGGCAAGAAAAATGAGACATCAACCATCTTGGACAATGATTTTGTATTTGATCCTATGATAGGAAACAACGATAAAAAACCACAACCATTTGAACCTAGAAATAGTACATACTATGATTCTGATGATTCCGTAGATCCATATATACTTAAAAGTATAATTGAGGAGAATTGTCATTGCCCTGTTTGTTCAGGAAGTTGCAAATGCCCACCGAAAATGCGAATGCTCATATTGCTCGCCTCTAACGGCATAATTTCGGTTGAATTTTCTAAATGAGAATACTTGTGTTTACCTTTTCAAAGCTATTTATGATTATGATTATGATATAAATTATGCTGAATCAATTTTTTACTTTTAAACAATCATATCATTGTCTAAAAAAGTCACACTTTAATGACCATAAATCGTTTCCATAATTATTATAGTGAAATATGCTATAAATAATGTTCAACATTACATTCTCACCACATTATACACTACAATGCCTCTACGATTCAACAATGGTAATCGTAGGATTAGAGCTTACACGTAAGTTTTACGGTTTGTGTTCTAATCGTTGTCGTAATTTACATGCTATCTAATCATTTAGTTTTATATTATAATTGTGAATGGGGTGTTGCTCCTCCTACAATTGACATATGCATTCATCATGGAGGTAGAGTTGTAACTACAAACGTCTTTTACGATTATTGGGGCGGAGATGAACTTATGATATGCAATGTGTCAACACACAATTTAACCTACACCAACCTTAGACGATTAGTTCGTCAACATCTAAGTCAGTACACTGATATAATTGCTTACTACTTGCGTGTTCCGACTATCCAAATGGAAGAAGCAGATAGTCTTCGTAAGATAGAACATGAATGGTATATTGATGGCTGGCTACACAACATTCAACTTGGTCAACCATTGGATATATACTTGGCACATTATCGTTATCCTACCCTTATTGACCCAAATCGTCAAAGATGGCTGCTAAGAAGATGGGAAACAAACGGCTGGATAAGTGGACATGTTGAAGCGAATCGAAGGGCTGCTCAGTTGTCATCTTGGAGACATAATTCATCACGTTAATTAGCATTTCATTTCATATTTTAAGAACACTATCCACAATATTTTCATCATTCATGTTTACTTTTTCAATTTCTTTGAAACAACGACTCATGACAATACCATTAATAATGATGCTTATTTGTGTTCTGGAAGCAAATATAACATTTAAGGATTTGTTCTGCATTTTCAAATGTTACTAGTACTAAGAAATATTAACATGAATAAGAATGAAACAAATACATTTCAACATTTTGTTTGATAGAATTAACATAAGCTTGAATTCATATCAAATTTACAACTAAAATATCTTATTTCTAATATCCTTTCCAAATAACTACTTTAAGTTTAAATTAAGATATACAAAAAAATATTTTTACAAACAATAGAATCAAAACAAATATTATCATAACACATATTTATTTAGAATATATCTTCATATACTTTCCTATAATACTTAAAATATTGAAACTACATAAATCCCATACTGATTCATACAATTCATCAACAAAAAACATATACGAGTATCAAACCATGTTCAATAGCAAATCATCATCTGATGTTGTATTCAGTTCTTATTATACAAGTTGAAACGTTTAAGACATTTACAGTTACAAACTAACTTTTATTTTTTCTGTTCCTTTCAGCGGATTTCCGTCGCAAAAAAACTACGAAGACTACTCAAAGATGGCAACCCTGTTGTGGGACGTGTTACTTCTGATAACGATTTACAAGAAGTTGCACACGTCTTAGACAAGGTATGAACATATCAAATACTACTACTAAATTGTGTTAACATAGTACCAACTTTTATGATTCATGGTTAAACATCTTGATAGGAATCTGATGATGAGAAACCATTGAGGATAAAGCGCAAAACCAAGTATGCACAAAGGGGTGGAAAAAAGGATGAAGAGAAAGATGAAGCGAATGATGATTCAGGGCTATTCCACAATTGAGAATAGGAAACCTAAAAATGCACAAAGTTCGTCCATGTCCAACAAGAATTTTAAATCGTCGGGAGATGCAACTCAATTTTCAAGAGAGACTTTTGCAGAAAATATGATGGTGGATGCCGGTTCAACAAATCGAAGAGTATTGCTGACAGACTTATTGAATTGTAAGCATATCTTCAATACAGAATTATACATTTTATTCATAACCTTTTTTTACCTATGGTACATTTGTAACTAATTATTATTCATGCATTAGATAATCCTTTACATGTAGATATCGTTTCCAATAGATGATCGGTGTATTTTACATACACCTCATGCATGTTAATTACGCATCATTGCATTATTATTCATCGTTATACATGTACTTTGAGGGTGTTTTGTGATTATGTAGGCTATGCGTGAAAAGGAGCTAAAGTTGTGATATTACAAGCTTAAAATGATGAGATGAAATATTTGGACGTTGTTGCATTCTTTTTCGTTCAAGCACGCGGCAAAGAAAATTAATGAAAAAGACTTGGGCCTATTTTTGGTGTAAGAAGAAAAGAAGAAAAAAAAAAGATTTCTTCCACCATTTTTGTTAATTAGAGTCGGTAAGCAGCAGAATATTTGGACTTTTCGTGTTCATTTGGAGCGGCGCCTACAAGAAATGAAAATGCTACTTTCGGTGCTTGATTAAGACAAATTGTGAAGCTTTTCGGTGCTTTCGGTGGTGCTTGGAATAAAAAAAGAAAAGTTAGCAGCCGAAATATTTTATTTAAAAGGGTGCGCCCCATCTCAAAAGAAAACACATTTTTTTTTCATTCGTGTTGGTATCCTGAAAAAACACAAATCGTTCTTGTCTTTGTGCTTTATAAAAGTAATCATTCATTGGTGCTTTCAGGAGATATTCGTCCTTGTTCTTTAAAAATTCAATTGTCCTTGTGCTTTATTAAAGAAAAAAGCTATCTCAGCCAATTGTTGTTTTGTTACTTCATTAGTACCGTACGTAGAACCATGCAAGGCGGAACGAATATGAGGTTTACTATCGTCATGCGCGGCTAAGCTTCTTGTAATCTCTCCCGGTAAAAGATATATTTGGTTTGATCATGTTTACGGATTATATTTTATTTGTTAAACATTAATTCATATGATTTTATTGCATATCATTTGTTTGAATTTAATGTTTTAGTATAATTATTTTATTGAATTATTGTGAGACATTTTATTGTGAGGTAACAATTGTACCAAGCCTAATTAGTATAAGGGTTAAGACGGTTGTATGTTAAACATAATTTGTGCCCTTAATTGTTCATTAAATAATTATAAAATTAATTAATAGGATTTTTAGAAGATATGTTATTGCTAGTCAACGAATTGTGCTGAGTCCAACTAGTTTAGGTATTAAGACAATTCGTGTGGTAAACATAACTTGAGCCCAAAAATTATCCTTTTCAATTAATACAACGCAAACATTAGTAATAATCCGTAACTTAGTCATATCAATATATCCGGAGCCGGGAGGGATTACTTTTCACTCAATTGTTCACAACTTCGCTTTTAGTTGCTTATTAAATTTTTATTTGTTTATTTACTTTTGAGTAAACTGCAAAAATCATCCATGTGGTTTGTGTATTTTCGCAAGAATCATCCCTATCTCAAACCTTCAGCATTAAACATCCCCAAGTCCACAAACCTTTGCAAATATCATCCCTATGAGGTCAAACGTTTAGCGTATTACATCCCTACCCGAGATGAAATGACCATTTTACCCTTATTTTAACTTAAATACACTTTCACCCACACATTAACCCAAACACCCTCATCTTCTTCTTCACCTCTTCTAAAACACACCTCCATCTCCACCACCACCACCACCACACTAAAAGAAATTAACCACCACCACCACAAGAAGCTTCTCGTTCCCATCAAGACAATACCCAAGAAGCGCCACAAGGTTCCTATGTCGAACTTTGGTTAAAACCGCGATTTCTGATTTGAATTCGGCTAAGCCTTTTCCAGTTATCACACCACATTCCATTCGCTTAACCGCGATCTTGGTCCCATCATGTAATTCACCTTTGTAGACGGTTCCAAACCCTCCTTGCCCTAATATGTTTTCTTGTGCGAAATTATTAGTGACGGTTTTCAGTACTTGGATTGAAATGACCATATTTCCGGCTTCCACCATTTGAATGTCATTTCCATCTGTTGTTGGTACAGTGTGGGTTTCACTGAGTGCGCCAACGCTGACACTCGAACCAGCTACTATGATCTTTACATTGTCGTTATCGGATCCTGAGTATTTGGATTGAAATGATCTTTACACCGATAAAAAACATGACCAAAATCCCACCAAGAATCGAAATTAACAGGACCCCAATCCAATTTCTTAACTTCTTTTTACCATTTAACGAAACCCCATTTGAATTTGGCGAACCCGACCCATTTCCTGAATCCGGGCCACTATCACTACTACTCCTTTCCTTCCCAATATCCGGATTTCCTTCCGTGTTCACCTTCAAATTACTCCTAAAAGCCGGTACTTTACCGACTTCAAAGAATCAAGCCCCATCAAAGTCAAAGGCACAACACCAGTCAGTGCATTATCCCTAACACTCAACACTTCCAACTCCTTCAAACCCGATAAATCGGGTATTTGGCCCGAAAACAAATTGGAATGCAACCACACTTCTTTCAAAAATGTCATATTTTGCAACACATCAATCTTACCACTAAGCTTATTTCCATTAACCCAAAAAGACTCAACTTTGTTCTAAAACCAAACAAATTAAACACCCTGTGGGTATTGTCTTGATGGGAACGAGAAGCTTCTTGGGTGAAAGTAAGTGGGTTGAAGATGAGGGTGGGCTTTCATTGGTGGTGGTATTGGTAGTAGGAGGTGGTTGAGAAATAGTGGTGGTGAGGTGTGAATCGTGGTTTATGTCCATATTTAGTTTTAATAAAAAAGATGGTGATAAAACCTAAGCAAGGAAAGAGAGTAACAAGTGATAGGTGGATAATGACCTTTTTACCCCTGTGAGGGATGATTATTGCTAAAGGTTTGTGGACTTGAGGATGTTTAATGCTGAAGGTTTGAGATAGGGATGATTCTTGCGAAAATACACAAACCACAGGGATGATTTTTGCAGTTTACTCTTTACTTTTTTAGTTTATTAATAGTTTTATTATTAATTTTTAAATCAATTATTTATTTCATAGAATTTAGTTTAATTGGTAATTTAGTTATTAAAATTTTAAAATCAAAACTTTTATTGATCAGTGATCACCCCAAACCTTAAATTAAAACCACATACTCCTCGTGGATACGATACCCGCTTGCCCTATCTAATATAAGGTAATTAGGTTTATTTTTGATTGGTATAACGAGCCTGTCAAATTTTGGCGCCGCTGCCGGGTAGTGAGTGCGCTTTTGGTTTAAGTTTTTGTTAATAGTTTTAAAATATAATATATATATATATATATATATATATATACAAAAATATTTTCTTTTTCTTTTTTTGTTTGTTTGTTTGTTTTGTTGATTGTGAGTGTGCAAGTTAGTGTATGCGCACGCATAGATCGGGACGTACATCGCCGTTAGCTTACGACCCTGAGGTAGAGAAAAGTGCAAGGTTGAGGAGGAAAGCAGCTAGACAGTTTTCTACTAACCTTGATTTGTCAAGTTTAGAAGAGCTTTTCACGGAAATGCCAGGTGACGACGATGCCGCTAGTGTAGAATCCCCACCACGGGGTGTGGATTCTTATTATAGACCGGGGAACTTCGATGATCCCTCCCCGATTGTCTATCCGACTGCCGCTAATGGGGCTGTGAGCAACTTCAAGATCCAGCCGAACCTCATAGCGATCTTACCCGTGTTTAGAGGTCATGAGGAGGACGCGCATCTGCGGGAGTTCTTCTCCATTGCAGATGCATATCGTTTAATAACACCTCTAAGGACGGGTAAGACTTCGCCTTTTTCCTTTTATCTTAAAGATCAAGCTAAGGCCTGGTTCACATCTCTCGAACCAGGTAGTATCAACTCATGGTCTGAAATGCAGTCCGCCTTTCTTGATAAATTCGATTCTATAAGCAAAACTGCTGCCATTAGAAATAAGATTAAATCCTTTCGTCAAATCCCTGGCGAGCAATTTCACGAAGCTTTTAGTAGACTCAAAGAGTTGTTAAGAACTTGCCCTCACCACGATGTTCCAAAATGGGAGCTTGTCAAAGTCTTCTATGATGGGTTGGATTATCACAACCAACAATTTGTGATGGCAACTAGTGGGGGAACGTTTTTCTCACGGCCCATGGAGGAAGAATGGGAGTTCTTTGAAAAGCTGAGCAAGGGTTCCAAGACCCAAGCTTCAGTGGATCGAAACAACAAATCTTCTGCCAATTTGGTGTCTAACCAACATGGCACAAATTCTGAAATTAATGAGTTAAGTAAGAAAGTTGATCTTTTGTTGAGAAATATAGGAAAAGGTGCTTCAAATGTGTCGCATGACGCTTGCTCAATGTGTGGTGATCAGAGTCATTCAGTCAACAATTGTCAAAGTTGGGGGGCGCCACCGAATGCGGAGGTAAATGGAGTCTATGGAAACCATCCACGAAACGACCCATTCTCCAATAGTTACAATCCGGGATGGCGTAATCACCCCAACTTCCGTTGGAAGGATGACGACAGTCGCCCTAACAATTACCAACAACAAAGCTCCTACCAACAAAGGCCACAACAATACCAAAGTCAAGGTCAAGGTTCAAACAATGGCCAACAATCCAATGTTGACCAAAAGTTTGACTTGATCCTAAGCGAGTTGGCCAAGTCTAATCAAGGTGCAAACCTAAAGTTTGAGTCCCTCTCTAAATCTATAGTAAATCTTAAGAGACAACTAGGGCAGTTGGCCGAAGAGGTGCACAAACGAGAAGCGGGTAAACTTCCAAGCTATCCCACTCTCAATCCTAAGCATAAGCCAGATGGTCCTGAGCATGTGAATATGGTGACATCTCTTCAAAATGGTAAAACCTACAACAATGACATCAAAATTCCAAGTGTTCATGATTTTTCGCATGATGTCGAGGATTTCATCGATGAAGAAATTGTTGTTAAAGGTAAAAAAGCTGAAAATGTTAAGTTCGATTCTGAGTTAGTAAATGATTTGTCAAAAGATTTTCCAAAACCACCAACTCGTAATCCCGGAAGCTACTGAATCACCCAAAGTTGAGGGTGGTGTGTCACGCACAACCACTCCTTACCCCAGCCTTTGGAAAAATCAAAGATCTGCAAGATTAGCTAAAAGGGTCCTCATTCGAGGATTTGTGGGAGACTTTAAAGCAAGTAAAATCAATCTCCCCCTTATTGATGCTATCAAGCAAATTCCTGCATATGCCAAGTTTTTAAAGGACTTGTGTACTCAAAAGAGGAAGTTAAAGGCAATTGTGCCTAAAAAGGTTGACCTAACTGAGCATGTTAGTGTAGTCTTATCTAACTCTCTTCCTCCAAAATTCAAAGATCCTGGAGCACCATTGATTTCAGTTGTGGTGGGCAATATTGCCATTAAGAAGGCGCCTTGATCTCTGCTAGTATCAACATCCTTCCTGCAAGTTTGGTCGATAAGTATGACTTAGGAACTCTTCGTAAGACTGACACTATAATTTCCTTAGCCGATCGATCTACCAAAATTCCTAGAGGTATCTTAGAGGATGTTATTGTGAAAGTTGATGACTTCTATTACCCAGTTGACTTCTTTGTTATGGACACCGAGACACCATACAAGGATGTTCAACCAACCATTATCCTTGGACGACCATTCCTAGCTACGATAGATGCTAGGATTAATTGTCGAACTGGCGCTATGGATATTGCGTTCGGTAATACGAAGCTACGATTGAATGTGTTTAGTTCTGTGAATTCTCCTACTATGAATGAATGCTACCAGGTGGATGTAATTGATGAGGAAGTCCAAAAGCATGCACCCCGTATGCTTAAGGTTGATCCTTTAGAATTGTATTTAACTGGTGAGAATGAGGAGATTCTTGATGTTGCTGAAGTTCAAGAGATTCAAGAGTGTTTGGTCAGTTCATTAGACCATCAAAAACCACCTTGGTCTTATAAAGTGGAGCCCTTGCCTGCTACTTTTGACACGGCCACAAAGCCGTCACTAGAGGTGCCTCCAGCTCTTGAGTTGAAACCTTTGCCATCCAATCTCAAATATGCTTATCTAGGTCCTAACAATACCTTACCCGTTATTGTTGCTTCTGATCTTTCTGGATCACAAGAGGAAGCACTTTTGAAAGTTCTTTCCAAGTACAAAGTGGGATGGACAATTGCAGACTTGAAAGGGATTAGTCCTTCATTGTGTATGCATCGAATTGTTACAGACCCAGATGTTAAACCATCAAGAGATGCGCAAAGGTGCTTAAATCATAATATGAAAGAGGTAGTGAAGAAGGAAGTTCTCAAATGGCTAGATGCTGGTATCATCTATCCCATCTCGGATAGTAAATGGGTAAGTCCCACGCAAATGGTCCCTAAAAAGGTCGGTATCACTGTTGTGGAAACCGAGAGCGGGGAAAAACTCACCACCCGACCAGTGACTGGCTGGAGGGTGTGCATAGATTACCGTAAGCTGAATGAAGCTACATCTAAAGATCATTTCCCACTCCCTTTCATTGATCAAATAGTTGAGAAACTTTCCGGTCAGAAGTTTTATTGCTTCTTGGATGGGTACTCCGGGTATAACCAAATACCCATCCATCCCGATGACCAAGCCAAAACCACTTTTACATGTCCTTATGGGACATTTGCATTCCGTCGAATGCCGTTCGGTCTGTGTAATTGTAACACCCCCAAATTTGTTTAGCGGAAGCATACGTGTTATTCGGGAGCGTTACGGGATTGGTAAATCATAACACAAGTAATAAAGAACGGAATACATACTCCGTTTGATTCCATAAAATAGTTTTAAAACGCTGTCTTACAACATAATTTAAATAAATGGGTACATCCCATTAGATTTAGTGGTCCCAATGTAAAAACATCATTTTTGTGTAAAAACACTTCTTTAATACTACTACGACCATACATCCGCTTCTTGCCTTGCCTTCATGAACATAACTTAAACACCGGAGAAAATATGCTAAAAGGTCACTAAAAGTGGTGAGTTCATAGGTTTAATTTAAAATAGTAAGCTTGGACCATCAGTAAAGGCATATAATCATTACAACGAATATAATGATATATGTATGAAAGTCTATTACGTTAGCTCTAAGTTTATGCAACCGATACTACACGCTTCTCAGTATGCTAAAAGATGTCATACAATATAGGGGCCCATAGCAACTGTTTTGTCCCTCAACATTTGATTCCGACATGGTATACGTTTCGCCTTGGCCTAAGCATGGCCAACCGAACGGAGGAGTCACCCTCAATAGATCTATTTATAACATTCGCTTTTCCCAATGGGGAATTGACGGTTCATGAAAAAGGGCATTCTCTAGGGACATAAGGGCTTAGGCTAAACCACGTAATAGTAATCATGTAATAGTTTTGGTCCATAAAATGTTTTGCATATTTCTCACCCCAAAATGTATAAAACAATTTATCAAGTAAAAGTGGGGCTATGAAACTCACCTTAGCAAAAGCGAAATCCAATAGTGGGATTTAGTGATTGTTGTGAAGTGGCACCGACACGCGACCTAGATAAGGAGGGCAATATTTAGTTCATTGTTTTAAGTATTCCTTACTTAAAGTAGTTCAATGGTTTTTTTATAATTGTATTAATACTAAACATAAGTTTGTAAAAAAAATCATTAAAATGGCTTTTACTAGTAAGTATACGAAGTATATATACTTTTATGTTGACATCAAAATGGTTTTAGAACTCGAAATTTGGTTTGAATATAACAATTTACTAGTAAGTATATAAATGTGTATATACTTATTTAAGTTGACACAAAATGGTGTTGTCAAAAATATATATAAATTATTTGTTTTCTAATTGTATTTAGAAAATATTCAAGTTATATTTGATGATTTTCGAACTTAACATATGATAAAAATATTTGATGATTTTCGAACTTAACATATGATAAAAATGGCATAGCGGTCTCTATTTATTTATCATAACTTGTTCCGTACATATATATATATATATATATATATATATATATATATATATATATATATATATATATATATATATATATATATATATATATATATATATATGTCGTTTTAAACGGAAATTTTTCTTGACATACGTTGGCTCATAAATTTGACGTTAAAAGTGGTCGTAGACATTGTTAGGCGAAACGTGTTTTAAAACACTTGTTGTTTATGCCGAATCATTACACATTTTGAGTTTATTTTATTTTGGCTTGGACTACCAAATAGATATCCGAATTTGTCATGGGCTGTGGCCCGCGTCGCTTGCAGCAGGGAACAAGGATTGGGCCTGGGCCCTAAATGAACACATGTAGAAATGGGCTTGGCTACTTGATAGCGCATGAAATCTTTGTTGGGGTGCTAACTGAGATGCGGCTCAAGTGATAAAAAAAAATGTTTTGTACTAAGTTTTAACTTCACAATAAAATGTCAAGTACTAGTATGCTTTTATAGGTAGACATGTACTAGTTTTTAAGAGACAGATTACCTTCCAAACCTTGTTACTCGTGGGTCAATATTGATGCAAGTGGGAAAAGTAGTTAAGTGCTTCAACTTGACATTTTTATGACTCAAACACATTTTATTTTGATGGAAAGTCTTCCTTGTTGAAAATGAAGTAACGAAGGAAAGTGACTATGGTTGGAGTTTGTTTCTAGCGAGACTTGGGTAATCCCTTTATTGAAAGTATGAGCAAGGTGTGACGAAACATGTGTTTGGGTCGAGTACTACTCGACTTGGTCCCATTCTTAGGCCGACACAATAATTTCGACATAAGGCTCCTAGTTAGAAATCTAGCATGTAAGGTGTCTGTTTCATGTTTCATTCTAGAGTGATGTTTTATCCGAAAGAAAAGTACGACATACGACTATTTTTGTGGCCTCGCAATGCCATACGGAGACTAGCACCCTTCGGGGGTATTTGTGACTCGAAGACAACTAACCCAACATACAAGCTTTTGGATAGTGTAGTGGGTTTACTAACCCGATACTTCTTATGTCGAGACCATCAACAATGAGTGACTCGAAGAAGGTTAGTCATGCTAAATTTCCGAGTACTAAACTTCTCACCTTTGACTTCAAAACATCACCACTGTGGAGACAACCACAGTGGGTTTTCGCCCATTTTGACCTTTCCAACGAAGCCTAATCAAGAAGGAGCGTTTGACGACACATAAAAGTATGGAATTTGGTATTCTTAACTCGGGTCTTCTCCTAGGCGGACAAAATAACTCTTACTCAAGTCTTAGATCCTATACCAATGAGATTCGGATTTTTCTCTTCTAACACTTAGCACTTAGTTTGCTTGTTTTTCATTATTCTCGACAAGATGGTAACAACAACCCAACGACAACATCAATTCAAACATGACAAATTTTTCATTAATTCTCAAGGTGCTTTACAAACATTCAAGACACTTAACAATTAACTATTAAGTTCATAAATTTTAACAAGGTATAAGGTTGAAACAATTTCTTACAACAAAGATGATGACAATAAATTCGAAGGCCAACCCGAGAGTCTATCACCACCCACAATTCCAATCGATCTTGAGCACAACACAAGCAAGGCTTCTTCTCTCCTTAGAGCTTTCTTACCCTTTTTGTGGTGGAATTTAAAGTGTGACTCTCAGGGGGGGGGTCTCGGCCGGAATAAAAGGAGAACACAAGAGTAGTTTTTGGCTAACTTTTTCATCTTGCCATTTGTTTTGAAGCCGAAAATAGCTAACCTCCAAAACCAAACAATTCTTGGATTGGTGTAAAGATTTGTTTTGTGATTCAACTTGATCTTCTTGGATTTCTTTGGAGGTAGCGGCGCATCAAGATAGGGTTGGGGAAGAAATTCTTACATGAATATTGTATGAAAGATGAGGAATATTTAGATGAGGGGTGTCGGTTTACTATGTTTGGAGAGATTCGCCTATGAGGCGTGTGAAGATGGAGAAGCAATTTTTCTAGATGAAAGAGATGAAGTTATCTATTCTCTGCTTTTGTACATATTTTGTCGTGTGTGGAGGAGAAGGACAAGGGGATACCTAACCCTTTTTTTTATTTTTTTATATCTCTTATCGTAAATTGTATTGTAAGTGTACAAGTAAAATAAAATAAGGTAGTGTATGAGTAACAAAAAGGTGGGTATAGGTAATGTAGACTCTTAATTTATTTGTGTAAGTATTTGTATGTGGGATAATTATTGTATAAAATGTATGCATTTACATTATAGTTATGTATGTTTGCACTTGAGTCTTATAAAGTCATTGTTTAAGTGATAATGTGTTTAAGTATTTTGTGTCCCGCGAAGTCATATTGTGACCAAGGTATCATTGTTTGACAACTTTTCCTTCGTAGTATTTTATTGTTATGTGTCAGATATATTTTATTTTTGTAATATTCCAAGTTGCGGACATTTGTTAATTGTTTTAGCGAGTCCTTATCATAGTGTTGGTACGCGTGCGTGTGTCGGTCACTGGGAAAAACGAGATACCCTCTCGTCTTATAATTTAAATCATAAGACAAAATAAAATATTCATAAAATGATATGAATGCAAAAGTGATGCGCTTACCTCAGTATGCGAGTTAACTACTCAAATGATTAGGCCAAGCTTATGTATGCTTAGTGACTTAGACTTAGTAGTAATAAATTACTAATCATCGCTTAAATTTTAGTGAAAATTTACCGTGTGTCACATCCTCCCCGCCTTGGAAGAGAAAACCGTCCCTCGGTTTTTCGTTAGGATTACTTGGTGAAGTAGGGAAAAGGTGTGGGTATTTGCGCTTGAATTGGTCTTCACGCTCCCACGTGTATTCGGGACCTCTTTGAGAGTTCCAACGGACTTTGACGATCGGGATGCGGCTTTGCTTAAGCCGCTTGATTTCTCTATCCATAATTTCAATGGGTTCCTCGACAAAATTCAATCTTTCGTCAACTTGGATTTCTTCCAAAGGAATGGCAAGAGTTTCGCCGGAAAGGCATTTCTTTAAGTTGCACACGTGGAACACGCTTGTGCACAGAGCTGAAGTTCTTGTGGTAATTAGTTCGGTATGCTACCGGTCCGATTCTCGCGAGGATTTTGAATGGTCCAATGTATCGAGGATTTAACTTTCCACGTTTTCGAACGGATTACGCCTTCCATGGCGCAACCTTGAGCATAACTTTATCCCCCACTTGAAACTCAAGTGGTTTCCTCCTTTATCCGCGAACTCTTTTGGCGGTCACGAGCTGCTTGTAGTCGGCTTTTGATTTGTACAATATTCTCAGTAGTTTCTTGGATTAACTCGGACCAAGAAGTTGACTTTCTCTAACTTCGCCCAAAGACACAGTGATCTACATTTCCGACCATAGAGTGCTTCATATGGTGCGACTTTGATACTTGTGTGATAGCTGTTATTGTAAGAAAACTCGGCTAATGGCAAGTGTTTATCCCAGCCATTTCCAAAGTCTATCACACATGCTCTTAGCATATCCTCCGGTGTTTGGATTGTTCTCTCGCTCGTCCATCGGTTTGAGGATGGTAAGCGGTGCTCATGTCGAGGTTAGAACCTAAAGCATCTTGGAGTGAATTCCGTAAGTTTGAGGTGAAATGGCTATCTCTGTCTGAAATGATGGAAATTGGTACACCATGGCGTGCGATGATTTCCTTCAGGTATAGTTGTGCAAGTTTTTCCATTCCATCACTTTCTTTCATCGGTAGGAAATGTGTTGACTTGGTGAGACGGTCAACTATTACCCAAATAGTGTCGTAGCCTTTAGAGGTTTTAGGTAACTTAGTGATAAAGTCCATTGTTATACGTTCCCATTTCCACTCGGGATTTCGGTCAGTACTAGTAGGCCGAGGGTCTCGATGTTCAGCTTTAACCTTGGAACAAGTTAGACACCGGCTGACATATGTTGCAATGTCGGCTTTCATGTTAGGCCACCAATACAATTTCTTCAAATCAAGGTACATTTTGTCGGATCCTGGGTGGATGGAGTATTTATACTTGTGGGATTCATGCATAATAATGTCGCGAATTCCTCCGTAGAGTGGTATCCAACTTCGCTCTTTGAAACACAAAGTTCCATCCGACCTTTTCACGAATCCATTTTCACTTTCTGGCATTCCGTAAAGGTTCTCATTCTGACGATTTTCCTCTGTGAGTGCTTCCAATTGAGCCTCAAGAATCTTGGTTGGGAGAGGTGAACTAATTGTCATACCCAAGGATCTGACTCTAAGAGGTTTTGGTCGCTCTTTCCTACTCGAGAGCATCAAGAACTACATTCGCTTTACCCGGATGGTAACGAATCTCACAGTCATAATCACTGAGTAATTCCAACCATCGGCGCTGTCTCATGTTTAGTTCTTTTCCGATCCGTAATGTGTTGTAGGCTTTTGTTATCGGTGTATACGACACACTTTGTGCCATACAAGTAGTGTCTCCAAATTCGAAAAGTAACACAACCGATCCTAACTCCAAATCGTGTGTCGTGTAGTTCTTCTCATGAGTCCTCAATTGGCGAGAGGCGTATGCTATCACCTTCTCTCTTTGCATTAATCGCTCGAGCCCCTTATGTGAAGCGTCGCAATAAACAACAAAGTCTTCACTACCCTCGTAAGGCCGCAGTGCACTACACAACTTTTCTTTAAGGAGTTGAAAAGCTTCTTCTTCTTTTTCTCCCCAGCCAAACTTGGCGTTTTTCTGGGTTAGCTTGGTTAAAGATTTGGCAATCTTTGAGAAACCTTCAATAAATCTTTTGTAGTATCCAGCGAGTCCTAAGAATTGGCGTATTTCAGTAGGAGTTGTGGGTGTCGCCCAATCCTTTATCGACTCGATCTTAGCAGGATCTACATGTATGCCCTGACAGTCGATTACATGACCTAAGAATTACACAGTGGGTATCCAAAACTCACACTTCGAGAATTTCGCATACAGTTCTTCCTTCTTCAACAATTCCAAGATCAATCTAAGATGCTCTTCGTGTTCTTTCACACTCTTGGAATAAATTAGGATATCGTCAATGAATACGATCACAAATTTATCCAAGTAGGGTTTACACACTCGGTTCATGAGGTCCATGAACACGTGGCAGCTGGTTAACCCAAAAGCCATGACTTGGAACTCGTAATGTCCATAACGAGTTCTGAAGGCGGTTTTGGGATGTCTTCTTCCCGAACTCTCAGTTGATGGTATCCAGACCTTAAGTCGATCTTTGAATAAACACTCGAACCTTGCAGTTGATCGAATAAGTCATCGATTCTCGGTAGTGGGTAGCGGTTCTTAATGGTTAGTTTATTCAATTCACGATAGTCAATGCACATCCGAAGGTTCCGCTTTCTTCTTGACGAACAAGACTGGTGCTCCCGTGGTGATGAGCTCGGTCTAATGAATCCTTTTTCCGCAAGTTCCGACAACCGGTTTGATAACTCACGAAGTTCCGCTTGGAGCTAATCGATAAGGTGCTCTTGCCACGGTGCGGCACCGTGCACTAAATTGATCGAAATTCAACCTGCCGGATCGGCGGGAGTCCCGGCAAGTCTTCGGAAAGACTTCGTGGAATTCTCTTACTATCGGCACGCCCTCCGTGACGTTTTCTTCTCCTTCTTTTTCGTCCTTTCCGGTGACTTGTGCTAGAAAGATATGACATCCTTCCTCGATACACCTTAACACCTTGGTACGAGAAATGACATGCAATTGAAGCGTTTCTTGTCACTTCGCTCCTTCTATTGTTAGGACTTCATCTCCGTAGGGTATTCGAACGAGTTTCTCATCGCAAATGATGGCAAAGATGATATTTTGCTAACCAATCCATTCCGACAATAACATCGAAACTACCCAATGCCACTGGTATCAAATCGATATTGAATGGGTGGTTTAATGTGTTAAGGGTGAAACCTCTTATGATGGTATCTACCCTTTCTATGTTACCGTTAGCTAGTTCCACGTTGTATGCATTTCCTAATGCGGTTGGGGCAATATCGAGTAGTGGACTAAATGTATTAGAAACAAAACTCCTATCGGCCCCGTGTCAAACAATATGGATGCATAACGGTTATTTATAAGGAACATACCCGTCACAACATTCGGTCTTCCCGAAGCTTCCACTTTGGTTACAGATAGACTCTCCCACGAGCTCCTTCTCCATTTCCCGATTACTCGTTTGTCCAACATTTCCAAATCCGCCATTCCCATGGCTTCCGGGATTTCCTCGGTTTCCTTGATTTCCTCCATGGCCTTGGTTTCTGGTCTTTCGGCATTCATTCTTATAATGCCCTTTTTCACCACAACCAAAGCAAGTTATATTAGCTTTTGGGTCCCGGTACCGAGCATTTGAACTGCCGCCAATGATTTGGACCTGCTTCTCGGTTAAGTGTCCGATTTTCCGACAATTACGGCATTGACGGTACTGCCCCTTGTGATGCAGGTGTGCATTGATTACACAATGGTGCGATCCCGAGTACGGTTTTCTTTCCCAATATTCCATAAGCTCTAGCAACATTTTTCCTCTTGTTTTGATTGTTGCGGTTGTTCCTATTGTTGTTGCCACGATATTCATAGTTGTTGTAACCCTGAGAATGGTCATCCCATTTCCTTTTATTGTCAACCACTTTGTCCATGGAATCCTCAATCACTTGGTCCATGAGTTTGTTGGCTACTTCGATGGTTTCATGAAGATCGGCAGCCTTAGAAGTGGTTACATTGCCCTTGATAGGTTGGGGCAGTCCTCCGATGTATCTTTCCAACAATCGGGTCTCAGTGGGAACCATTTCAGGACACAATAAGGCTAGTTCTTGAAATCGCTGATTATAAGCAACCATATTGGTGCTTTGAACCTTGAGGTTCCAAAACTCATGCTCGAGCTTCTTGATCTCATTACGAGGACAAGATTTAAGTACCATTTCCTTGAAGTTCTTCCATGGCATGGCATAGGCAACATCGATACTAGCGGATTTCAGAAAATTGTTCCACCAAGTCAAAGCAGCTTCCGTGAAAGTAAATGATGCATACTTAACCTTAGACTCTTCTTCACAATTGCAGATTCGAACACGCCTCGAAGCTTTTCGATCCATCTAGTCGACCGACAGCTCCTTCGGTTCCACTAAAGCCTCCAACATGGTTTTACGAAAGTCTTAATAAGTACAAGTGCGGTTGTGAGTGGGTGGTCTTGAAGTTCCAGCATTAGTAGATGAGTGGTTTGCTGCAGCCAAAGCGGCGTTTACCCGCTCATTGACTAGTTGGTCGATCATGGCTTGATTCATGATAGGTTGGATTGGAGTAGCCCTAGCAGGAGTAGTGGCTTCAGCAGCCCCGATCGTGTGTGACTCGTTTGGAATAGCAGCATTTGCAGCTTGGTTGCGGTGACTCTCCGGAATTGGAGCATTGGAGGCTCCACCGTGGTTGGTAATGCGTTTTGATCTTCGTTTTGGCGGCATTTCAGCGAAGAAAGGTGATGAGATATAGAACCTTTTAAACAAGGTAAGTGCCACGTAATAGTGTGGTTATCGTAGATAGATCATATGTGCAATCTATAAAAGTAAAGCTAATTGGATAGGAAAATGAGTTTGACATAGATAGAACTTTGGTTACAAGGTTCCTACGGTACATGATGAGATACTAGCTGGAATACAACCGAAATACAACGGAATACAACGGAATTACAATGGAAATACAACGGAAATACAACTGAAATACGAGCATAATAACTAACACTAACTGTTATAGTTCAGTTTAGTGTAATACATCATGCAATAGAATCTAAGGATGTCCACGCCGGTGCGTAGTCGCCGATGGTAGCAACTAACTCTCGCTGCAGTATCCTCCAAACTCGCTGAGCACGCCTCATCCTGAGATGCCAACATAGACTCTAAATCAGTAGTCCTCTGCCATCCTTCTCTGACAAGATCTCTAGCAATCCACGGACGCTCTCTAGCTCCTCTAGTCGTCCGTGTATCCAGCGACCTCTACCCAAGGCTCGTACTCTGCCGTCCAACTCTCTCGACGCCTCAACCTGTGTCTCAACCCTAAAACCCAGTCGCATCCTCTCGTTTCTCGAGTCCACACTCTCGCATAATATATCCGTAACTCGGTCTAAACCCTCAACACGCTGCAAGCTTGCAAGCGTTGGATCGATCCTTTCTAGCTGATCGAATGGACTCCTAGCGAGTCTCCCGAGAGTCCAACCGATAAATATCCTCTCAATGAGGGTCGGGTCACCATCCGAGATCCTGATAGGTCCGGCTCGGGCCTGTGCCTCAACCGTGCAGCTTCCTCAATGGTCTCAAGTTGTCTAGTGGTGCGCCAAGGCGCCCATATCTGCCGCAGATGGTACAAACGAAGGTGATGATGGATCGTAACTCGGACTAGTGATATGTGGTACCGAATCATCAAGCAATCAATATCTCTCCAATCAACCTCGCTACTCTCTCCCCGATCTGGAGAAAAGCGCTCTCTGCCCTAATCCAATGGTGCATCAATATCCATGTCATCGCTCAATCTCGAGCCATCCCGAGCTCTGTCCCTAGCTCCGTATACTCGGACAATCTCCACCCTGTACTCATATCTCTGCTATGCTAACATGTCCAGGACACTCTCGGTATAGGCTCGTAGTTCCTCCTCAGATCCTCTTCGGATCTTCTTCCGGTCTTCCTCGAGTAGGAATCAGAGATCTCCGAGTCTCGATGAGGTGGTGACTTAGCGGGTGATGGTGTCGCTGACTCAGTAGTAGAAGGACCCATGTAAGCGCCTGGTCATCCGAGAAGCTAGTGCAGGCACATATGAATACCGCCTCGATATCCGTGTACTCTCACAATCATGCGGGGTTTTGCCCGCGTCAACAAAGCCGATGGAGTGGTAGTAAGGGTAGGTATAGGTGGAGTAGGTGCAATAGCCGGCCGGACCGCTAGTGTGGCCTGTCACGTATGGATCGCTGGCTAAGTGTGCAAGTTGGCGGATGGTCGGTGAGTGAGCTAGTAGGATGTCCTCCTGAACATCGTGAGTGAAGGCTGGTGAAGGCATAGTCTGTGACAAGACGGTGCATATGTGTAAGTATGTGGAAAAATATGCTCATGATGGATATGAAATAGTGCATAAGTAAATAGGAAATAAAACATGTAATCCTATTAAATGAATTTTAAGTAAAAAGGCAAGTAAGGCAAGCGGCAATCGGCGGTCGTAGTATGATGTTTTTGGTGAAAAGTAGTTATAGTTTAGGGTTTATATGTACCTAGTTCTCTATAACCTGGCTCTGATGCCAATCTGTAACACCCCCAAATTTGTTTAGCGGAAGCATACGTGTTATTCGGGAGCGTTACGGGATTGGTAAATCATAACACAAGTAATAAAGAACGGAATACATACTCCGTTTGATTCCATAAAATAGTTTTAAAACGCTGTCTTACAACATAATTTAAATAAATGGGTACATCCCATTAGATTTAGTGGTCCCAATGTAAAAACATCATTTTTGTGTAAAAACACTTCTTTAATACTACTACGACCATACATCCGCTTCTTGCCTTGCCTTCATGAACATAACTTAAACACCGGAGAAAATATGCTAAAAGGTCAGCTAAAAGCTGGTGAGTTCATAGGTTTAAATTAAAATAGTAAGCTTGGACCATCAGTAAAGGCATATAATCATTACAACGAATATAATGATATATGTATGAAAGTCTATTACGTTAGCTCTAAGTTCATGCAACCGATACTACGACAGTTTCTGTATGCTAAAAGATGTCATACAATATAGGGGCCCATAGCAAGTGTTTTGTCCCTCAACACTTGATTCCGACATGGTATACGTTTCACCTTGGCCTAAGCATGGCCAACCGAACGGAGGAGTCACCCTCAATAGATCTATTTATAACATTCGCGTTTCCCAATGGGGAATTGACGGTTCATGAAAAAGGGCATTCTCTAGGGACATAAGGGCTTAGGCTAAACCACGTAATAGTAATCATGTAATAGTTTTGGTCCATAAAATTTTTTGCATGTTTCTCACCCCAAAATGTATAAAACAATTTATCAAGTAAAAGTGGGGCTATGAAACTCACCTTAGCAAAAGCGAAATCCAATAGTGGGATTTAGTGATTGTTGTGAAGTGGCACCGACATTACCTAGATAAGGAGGGCAATATTTAGTTCATTGTTTTAAGTATTCCTTACTTAAAGTAGTTCAATGGTTTTTTTATAATTGTATTAATACTAAACATAAGTTTGTAAAAAAAATCATTAAAATGGCTTTTACTAGTAAGTATACGAAGTATATATACTTTTATGTTGACATCAAAATGGTTTTAGAACTCGAAATTTGGTTTGAATATAACAATTTACTAGTAAGTATATAAATGTGTATATACTTATTTAAGTTGACACAAAATGGTGTTGTCAAAAATATATATAAATTATTTGTTTTCTAATTGTATTTAGAAAATATTCAAGTTATATTTGATGATTTTCGAACTTAACATATGATAAAAATGGCATAGCGGTCTCTATTTATTTATCATAACTTGTTCCGTACATATATATATATATGTCGTTTTAAACGGAAATTTTTCTTGACATACGTTGGCTCATAAATTTGACGTTAAAAGTGGTCGTAGACATTGTTAGGCGAAACGTGTTTTAAAACACTTGTTGTTTATGCCGAATCATTACACATTTTGAGTTTATTTTGCGGTTTGGCTTGGACTACCAAATGGATATCCGAATTTGTCATGGGTCAGTGGCCCGCTTAGCAGGGAACAAGGATTAGGCCTCGGGCCCAAATGAACACATGTAGAAATGGGCTTGGCTACTTGATAGCACATGAAATCTTTGTTGGGTGCTAACTGAAGCGGCTCAAGTGATAAAAAAAAATGTTTTGTACTAAGTTTTAACTTCACAATAAAATGTCAAGTACTAGTATGCTTTTATAGGTAGACATGTACTAGTTTTTAAGAGACAGATTACCTTCCAAACCTTGTTACTCGTGGGTCAATATTGATGCAAGTGGGAAAAGTAGTTAAGTGCTTCAACTTGACATTTTTATGACTCAAACACATTTTATTTTGATGGAAAGTCTTCCTTGTTGAAAATGAAGTAACGAAGGAAAGTGACTATGGTTGGAGTTTGTTTCTAGCGAGACTTGGGTAATCCCTTTATTGAAAGTATGAGCAAGGTGTGACGAAACATGTGTTTGGGTCGAGTACTACTCGACTTGGTCCCATTCTTAGGCCGACACAATAATTTCGACATAAGGCTCCTAGTTAGAAATCTAGCATGTAAGGTGTCTGTTTCATGTTTCATTCTAGAGTGATGTTTTATCCGAAAGAAAAGTACGACATACGACTATTTTTGTGGCCTCGCAATGCCATACGGAGACTAGCACCCTTCGGGGGTATTTGTGACTCGAAGACAACTAACCCAACATACAAGCTTTTGGATAGTGTAGTGGGTTTACTAACCCGATACTTCTTATGTCGAGACCATCAACAATGAGTGACTCGAAGAAGGTTAGTCATGCTAAATTTCCGAGTACTAAACTTCTCACCTCTGACTTCAAAACATCACCATCAGTGGAGACAACCCGGTACAGTGGGTTTTCGCCATTTTGACCTTCCAACGAAGCCTCAATCAAGAAGGAGCGCTTGACGACACATAAAAGTATGGAATTTGGTATTCTTAACTCGGTCTTCCTAGGCGGACAAAATAACTCTTACTCAAGTCTTAGATCCTATACCAATGAGACTGGATTTTCTCTTCTAACACTTAGCACTTAGTTTGCTTGTTTTTCATTATTCTCGACAAGATGGTAACAACAACCCAACGACAACATCAATTCAAACATGACAAATTTTTCATTAATTCTCAAGGTGCTTTACAAACATTCAAGACACTTAACAATTAACTACCAAGTTCATAAATTTTAACAAGGTATAAGGTTGAAACAATTTCTTACAACAAAGATGATGACAATAAATTCGAAGGCCAACCCGAGAGTCTATCACCACCCATAATTCCAATCGATCTTGAGCACAACACAAGCAAGGCTTCTTCTCTCCTTAGAGCTTTCTTACCCTTTTTGTGGTGGAATTTAAAGTGTGACTCTCAGGGGGGGTCTCGGCTGGGAATAAAAAGGAGAACACAAGAGTAGTTTTTGGCTAACTTTTTCATCTTGCCATTTCTTTTGAAGCCGAAAATAGCTAACCTCCAAAACCAAACAATTCTTGGATTGGTGTAAAGATTTGTTTTGTAATTCAACTTGATCTTTTTGGATTTCTTTGGAGGTAGCGGCGCATCAAGATAGGGTTGGGGAAGAAATTCTTACATGAATATGGTATGAAAGATGAGGAATATTTAGATGAGGGGTGTCGGTTTACTATGTTTGGAGAGATTCGCCTATGAGGCGTGTGAAGATGGAGAAGCAATTTTTCTAGATGAAAGAGATGAAGTTATCTATTCTCTACTTTTGTACATATTTTGTCATGTGTGGAGGAGAAGGACAAGGGGATACCTAACCTTTTTTTTTATTTTTTTATATCTCTTATCGTAAATTGTATTGTAAGTGTACAAGTAAAATAAAATAAGGTAGTGTATGAGTAACAAAAAGGTGGGTATAGGTAATGTAGACTCTTAATTTATTTGTGTAAGTATTTGTATGTGGGATAATTATTGTATAAAATGTATGCATTTACATTATAGTTATGTATGTTTGCACTTGAGTCTTATAAAGTCATTGTTTAAGTGATAATGTGTTTAAGTATTTTGTGTCCCTTGAAGTCATATTGTGACCAAGGTATCATTGTTTGACAACTTTTCCTTCGTAGTATTTTATTGTTATGTGTCCGATATATTTTATTTTGGTAATATTCCAAGTCGCGGACATTGGTTAATTGTTTTAGCGAGTCCTTATCATAGTGTTGGTACGCGTGCGTGTGTCGGTCACCGGAGAAAACGAGATACCCTCTCGTCTTATAATTTAAATCATAAGACAAAATAAAATATTCATAAAATGATATGAATGCAAAAGTGATGCAGTTACCTACTGTATGCGAGTTAACTACTCAAATGATTAGGCAAAGCTTATGTATGCTTAGTGACTTAGACTTAGTAGTAATAAATTACTAATCATCAGTTAAATTTTAGTGAAAATTTACCGTGTGTCACAGTAATGCACCCGCTACCTTTCAGCGGTGCATGATGAGCATCTTTTCGGACATAGTTGGAGAATCTGTGGAGATATTTATGGATGATTTCTCCATCTTTGGTAAACCATTGAAAGCTGTTTAGGTCATCTTGAAAGTGTGTTAAAAAGATGCACCGAAACTAATCTAGTGCTTAGTTGGGAGAAGAGCCATTTCATGGTTCGTGAGGGAATTGTACTAGGCCATGTCGTTTCTGAAAAAGGATTCGAGGTTGACCATGCCAAGGTGCAAATAATTTAAACCCTTCCTCCTCCCACTAACATTAAAGCTGTGCAATCTTTTCTTGGTCATGCAGGGTATTCTACGGCATTTATTAAGGATTTCAGTTTATATCAAAGCCTCTTTGTAATCTACTCTCAAAAGAGGCACGATTTGACTTTAATGAATCATGTCTTAAAGCATTCAATATGCTTAAGCAAAGCTTGTAGAGCCCCAATTCTGCAAATCACCCGATTGGTCGAATCCTTTCGAGATCATGTGTGACGCTGAAAGGCATTATACACAAGGAGCTGGGACAACGGGTCGATAAGAAACCCGTTGTAGATCTTTTATGCTAGTAAGACTTTTCTGAAGCTCAAATAAATTACACCACTACTGAAAAGGAATTGCTAGCCATGGTTTTTGCTCTCGATAAGTTCCGGTCATATATTTGGGGGCATTCTAAGGTGATAGTATTTTCAGATCATAGTGCCTTGAAACATTTATTAACAAAGAAAGAGACAAAACTGAGGTTGCTTAGGTGGATTATGCTCTTACAAGAATTTAATATGGAAATTCGGGATAAAAAGGGGTCGGAAAATGTGGTTACCGACCATTTGTCCAGGATTATCCCTCCACCATTCAATCCATCTGATGTGATTAAAGAAATCTTTCATGTTGAAAGCTTATTCCAAGTTTCTAAGATCCCTTGGTATGCAAACATTGTTAACTACCTTGTAGTTAAAAAGCTTCCGGAGTACTGGTCCAAACAACAAAGACAATACTTCTTTTCTCAATTGAAGCATTATTTTTGGGAGGATCCGGATCTTTATAAAGTGTGTGCTGACCAAGTTGTTAGGAGGTGTGTTCCCGATGATGAGCATATGGACATATTGGCTCATTGCCATTCTTATGCGTGTGGGGGACACTTTGGTGCGACGAAAACTGGGCACAAAATTCTGCAAAGCGACTTCTTTTGGCCGACTATATTTAAAGATGCCCAATCTTTTGTGAAAGCATGTACTAGTTGCCAACAAGTTGGTGGGATTTCAAGGCGTGATCAGATGCCTATGAATCCAATACTTGTTGTTGAGAGCTTTGACGTGTGGGGAATTGATTTTATGGGACCATTCCCTACTTCCCATGGCAATATGTATATTTTGGTGGCAGTTGACTATGTCTCTAAGTGGGTAGAAGCTGAGGCTACTAGAACAAATGACCATAGTGTAGTTCTTAAGTTTGTTAAGAAAAATATCTTTGTTAGGCATGGAATCCCGAAGGCGATCATTAGTGATGGGGGTTCCCACTTTAAGAACTTCAAATTTGGAAAGTTATTGAAACACTATGGAGTTAATCATAGAATAGCTACCCCTTATCACCCACAGACTAGTGGACAGGTAGAAGTATCTAATAAGGAGATTAAGCGAATATTAGAAAAGACCGTTCGTAGTGATAGGAAGGATTGGTCCCTAAGGTTAGATGATGCCTTGTGGGCATATAGGACGGCTTTTAAGACCCCTATTGGAATGTCCCCATATAGGTTGGTAAATGGCAAGGCGTGTCATTTACCAGTTGAGACTGAGCATAGGGCTGAGTGGGCAATTAAGCAGGTTAATATGGAATTAGATAATGCCGGTAATTCTAGGAAACTTCAATTATCTGAATTAGATGAGATTAGACGCGATGCTTATGAGAGTGCCCGGATTTATAAGGAGAAAACTAAGGCTTTTCATGACCGACACATCACCAAGAAATCTTTCTATGTTGGTCAAAAAGTTTGGTTATTCAATGCTAGACTTAAGCTCTTTCCAGGAAAATTAAGAAGTAAATGGATGGGTCCATACGTTGTAACTCAAGTCTCTCCACATGGAGCCATTGAAATAAAAAATATGGTGGGTGGAGAGTCGTTTAAAATCAATGGACACCGTTTGAAGCCGTATGTTGTGTTGGAGACTGATCATATGGAAACGGTTGATGTGGTTTATTTGGAACCACTCCAACCGTCTCAATAGCTCCAATGAGTTATGTCGGGCTGACGACGTTCAACTTAGCGCTTTGCGGGAGGCAACCCGTGGGTTGTAGTATGTGTGTAGTTTCTTTCTAGTTCATTGTTCTTTTTTGTATGCTTTGTGTGTGTTAAAAACTTTGTGGGCGTGTTAACTACAAACCCTCACGAGACTAAACTCGTCCACTCGGGCTACCGAGTGGTTTAAAAGGCTTGTTGCATGCGCTAAATGCAACCGTGATTCCTATGAAAGTGAGTTAGGTTTTTGTGTGTGTGAGTTTGTCAAAGTGATTTTTAACCAAAATTTCAACTTAAGTTTTTGCATTGGGGACAATGCAATGCTTTAAGTTGAGGGGGGTGTCGCACGTGTTACATGTTTGTGTGAAATTATGGTAAAAAAAATGGGTCAAAATGTGATTTTGAAAAAAAAAATAAAAAAAATGAAGTCACATTATAAGAGTTTTGTGCTTAATGGATGTGGAAGTTTCTTCTACATATATTTGTTGAGTGTTTGCAGATTCTGAAAATTATCTTGTGAATGACTTATTGGAGCAAGCTAGAAGACCCAGCCATGATTATAAGGTGCACCCGATTTCATTGTATAATTTAGTTATAAATTGATTTGATAGTTTGCATGTAGTTAGGCATATGTATATTTAGTAGATGATTAAACCATACCCGATTGAATCTCCCCACTTACTTTTGCTTAAAACAGGAAGAAAGTTAAAATAATTTAATATGAGATATAATAATGTGATAGTTGGGTTATGACACTTAAATTGATCTTATCCGGCTTGTCACCCGCGCACGGTGGCCATAGAAAAAAGTTGGAGAACTGTCATAATTATTGGTGGTAGTCATATGTCTGGGCTTGCCTATCTCGATTCGTCACCGTGCAAGGTGATATTTTAGTTGTTAGCATGGGTCAGACGTCAATTTTTATGATGGATAGCATTGCACTTAGCTGAGACAATTTTATGTGAAATAACCCAATCCTTGTATTGTTGATAATGAAATTAGGAAGGTTGGTTTAATTTAGTGCATTAGCTAATTACACTATGTGGTAGATAACTCCATCATATGATATACCAGTAGGCACGAAGCATAGCTGTTCCCATTTAATTAAAACGGACTAAATTAACCGGTTCCCGTGTGCCGATGTGTCTTAGTATGCACCTATAGGATATATATTCATACTCTCAAATGATTGGTCTTTATATCAACCTTAAAAGGAGTGTATAAAGCATTCGGGATGACATGTATAAAAACGGTCCCGGATGGCTAAAAAAGGAGCTTATGTATGTTATGAGCAAAAATGCTTGAAATACGAAGTAAAATTCATATTAAAAAAAAATGTAAGTTGATATATGATGGCTAATGTGCTCTTAAAAAGTTTGCTCCTATGGTATAAAAACTCCAGTATTATAAAAGGTGTAAGATATTCTCACCTCTCGTTTTGGATCTATGTTTAGATTGATTATAGGGGTGTACTAAGTATGTTGGGCACATGGTTAATTATATGAAACATAAAGTAAATGGAACCAATGTGAGCGGTTATGCTAAGTGTTTAAGAAGGACAAAAATATTGGTAATCATTTTGGATTATTTGTTACATAGGATGGTTACTAGTGTACTAGGTCGAATTTAATCTTTTTGATGGAATTTCAATTGTATGATTAAAAATAACATGCTAAGATAAAGTAAATTTCTTCCTCGGAGCGTAAGAGTTAAGTTGAGGGGGTTTGATCGGTGTATTTCACATACACTTCATGCATGTTAATTACGCATCATTGCATTATTATTCATCGTTATACATGTACTTTGAGGGTGTTTTGTGATTATGTAGGCTATGCGCGAAAAGGAGCTAAAGTTGTGATATTACAAGCTTAAAATGATGAGATGAAATATTTGGACGTTGTTGCATTCTTTTTCGTTCAAGCACGCGGTAAAGAAAATTAATGAAAAAGACTTGGGCCTATTTTTGGTGTAAGAAGAAAAGAAGAAAAAAAAAAAAAAAAAATTCTTCCACTATTTTTGTTAATTAGAGTCGGTAAGCAGCAGAATATTTGGACTTTTCGTGTTCATTTGGAGCGGCGCCTACAAGAAATGAAAATGCTACTTTCGGTGCTTGATTAAGACAAATTGTGAAGCTTTTCGGTGCTTTCGGTGGTGCTTGGAATAAAAAAAGAAAAGTTAGCAGCCGAAATATTTTATTTAAAAGGGTGCGCCCCATCTCAAAAGAAAACACATTTTTTTTTCATTCGTGTTGGTATCCTGAAAAAACACAAATCGTTCTTGTCTTTGTGCTTTATAAAAGTAATCATTCATTGGTGCTTTCAGGAGATATTCGTCCTTGTTCTTTAAAAATTCAATTGTCCTTGTGCTTTATTAAAGAAAAAAAGCTATCTCAGCCAATTGTTGTTTTGTTACTTCATTAGTACCGTACGTAGAACCATGCAAGGCGGAACGAATATGAGGTTTACTATCGTCATGCGCGGCTAAGCTTCTTGTAATCTCTCCCGGTAAAAGATATATTTGGTTTGATCATGTTTACGGATTATATTTTATTTGTCAAACATTAAATCGTATGATCTTATTGCATATCTTTTATTTGAATTTAATGTTTTAGTATAATTATTTTATTGAATTATTGTGAGACATTTTATTGTGAGGTAACAATTGTACCAAGCCTAATCAGTATAAGGGTTAAGACGGTTGTATGTTAAACATAATTTGTGCCCATAATTGTTCATTAAATAATTATAAAATAATTAATAGGATTTTTAGAAGACATGTTATTGCTAGTCAATGAATTGTGCTGAGTCCAACTAGTTTAGGTATTAAGACAATTCGTGTGGTAAACATAACTTGAGCCCAAAAATTATCATTTTCAATTAATACAACGCAAACATTAGTAATAATCCGTAACTTAGTCATATCAATATATCCGGAGCCGGGAGGGATTACTTTTCACTCAATTGTTCACAACTTCGCTTTTAGTTGCTTATTAAATTTTTATTTATTTATTTACTTTTTTAGTTTATTAATAGTTTTATTATTATTTTTTAAATCAATTATTTATTTCATAGAATTTAGTTTAATTAGTAATTTAGTTATTAAAATTTCAAAACCAAAACTTTTATTGATCAGTGATTACCCCAAAACTTAAATTAAAACCACATATTCCTCGTGGATACGATACCCGCTTGCCCTATCTAATATAAGGTAATTAGGTTTATTTTTGATTGGTACAACGAGCCTCTCAATAGACAGCCAACATCATCGACCAAAAAAAGAGGCAGACCACCATCGGTGTTTAGTCATGAAAGGCAGCCTTTAACTGACGTGACTAATCGTTAGTTTCTTATAAATAATATGCAGTAACAAAATTCAGTTTAGTACTACTTGTGTTGTTACTTTTAACTATTCGCTAGTCATGCTTTACTACTCAATTTTCTATTTGACACAGATCATCCACACCGAGTAAATACATCATCACTGTCACCAATGGCAACTACAAGCTTACCTTTACACATTCATCAAGGTTTTCTTACTTTGCTTATATAAGTTTGTTTAGAAACTTTATTCAAGTGTAATTCGACATGGCTGGCTCATTTTATTTTTCTAACCTTGATTTAGGAAATGCAGGATAAAATAGAAGCACCTTATCAACCTATAATATTCAGCAAAGTCCTTTACAAAATGGTAAACTATAAGCTACAATCTTAATTCATTGCTTTACACTTACCTATGTAGATTACTTAAATTAGTTTCTATTTATATTGATATAATCTTAGACTTACATGTTATGTTGCAACATCTATCGAAATAACAAAGCTTACACTACCAATCAATAGTTTGCAAAAAACGCATTTTCAAGCATTAACCAAGGTACATATTATACATATTTAACACCTAAGAAAATTTCGATCACTGATATTCTTCCACTATACTTATCCAGCTGTAATTCTCCATACACAACTGATATACTATTTTGAATGTCAAATGTAGGCAGCAATGGTCACAATAGATGCAAAGTGTCGCCTTACAATATTCACCCAACTCCTTTACAAAATGGTAAAAAATAAATAGAATATTTAGTTTTTGTGATTGTATGTTTAAAGTAATTTGTTTGGTTACTGGGTGTTTTGTATGCGACAACTGTTACAGCTACATCTCAGGTTGCGCAAAATACTCAAATAACACCACAACGTATCACTACTTCAAGAAATCGTGCAAACAAACACTTCACCATTATCAACGCATAACCAAGGTACATATTATACAAATCACAGTCAACCTTAGAGAATTTTATTTGTTTTTGTTATTCTTTGTTTGAGTTTTTACTTTGTTTTCGCATTATGTTTTTAGGAGACTATTATAATAAATTTCTATATAAATAGGCACCAATTATGTGAACAAAAACACTCCTCAATTAACTCCAGTTGCCGCACAACCCAAACGACAGACTCAACTTACTAACGTTTCAGCATATACGTTTCAAAATTAGAGATAGTGTTTTCACGCATTTGTTTGATCCATATAATGTAAGCATTCTTGAACTATTTTTGTTTTCACAGTTACTTTTCGAACATATGTGCTTCGTCAAGGTAATGCACGTCCAAGAAGTACACAATCGTCTGGGGTTTCAAATGGCATGCATGGTTTAGCAACACAAAAATCAACATTCGAAGCAGGATAATCTTCAAGAAGACCAAAAAGGTCTAACAGACCAACATTACAATCTCGCAGTCCGATTGTTTTCAATCTTGATGAAGATGGACCTGTCAGAAAAGTTTACGACAAATACGTCGGTATATCTGAAGGTATAAGTCAATATTATTCTGCCATCATTGCACAATTTTGATGCTATTTCTTAGCCAGTTAATTAAAATTACCATTTTACGTGAGTGCAGAGTACTATGACATTGGCGATCCTACGTTCAAGTGTAAAGAATGGCATGCCCTATTATGGGAAGCAGAATCAAAACAAGGGAATGGTAATCCGTTGGGAAAAGATTATTCCATATGTTGTGGCAAGGGAAAAATTTCTCTTCCATAAGCATCTCCTGCTCCAAAACAATTACTTGATTTATTCTTCAATGACGACAGAAAAAGTCAAAATTTCAGAAACAACATTAGAACGTACAACAGTATGTTTGCGTTTACTTCAATGGGTGGCAGCGTTGATGACACAATCAACAAGAAAGGACAAGGTTCATATGTTTTCCGCTTACATGGTCAAACGTACCATAGTATTGGTAGTTTACTTCCGGAAAAGAGGCTCCTCCAAAGTTCGCATAGTTGTATATATATGACACGCAAAATGAAACCGAGAATAGAGCAACTGCTTTAAGGTAACTTACATTACATGTTTTATTATTGTGTCTGCATTTTTACAAAAAAAGATTGCTAAATATTCTCTCTTACCTAATGTTTGTCCCGTTACTCTATTAACAGTGGTTCAAAATGTGCTTCGTTTAGCACTTCTAATTCAAAGACACCTCTTGATCGAAACATTATCAATGAAGTGAAAGATATTTTGGATACATCAAGTGATTTGGTCAAAACATTTAGAAGGGCACGTGACCGCTACACAGAAGACAGCAAGCAAAATATTAGCATAAAGCTCATAGCAAAGCCGGGCAAGAGTGGACGGCAATACAATCTTCCAACTGCCGATGAGGTTACTGGACTTATTGTAGGTGACTTGGATGCATGCGCAGAAGATAGGGACATTGTGATAGAAAAGTTTGGTGAAGGTTTGCAGCGTATCAAAAATTTTCATCCTATGTACCTTCCTTTGCAATACCCTTTGTTGATGCGCTTTGCGCAAGATGGGTATTTTTTAGGAATACCACACAGAAATAAATTAGGACAACCGGCCAGTGAAAAGAATGAAAAAACAGTTACTATGCGCGATTGGTTTGCCTATCAAATACAGGACTGCCTGAATACAGAGAATTTACTCATACGTGGAGGTCGTTTGTTACAGCAATTTCTTGTGGATGGCTTCTCCATGGTTGAGAGAGAGCGTATGTTTTTCCATCGTTCGAAACAGTCTAAACTAAGGTGTGATAAGTATTCAAATGTGCGTCAAAGCGTCGCATCAGGAAATAGCGACCCGTCCATGATTGGAAAGCCTATCATTTTGCCTTCTTCTTTCACTGGCGGACCAAGGTACATGCAGCAAAATTATATGGATGCCATGGCATTGTGTAGGTGGTATGGTTGTCCAGATTTGTTTATAACGATCATATGCAACCTTAAATGGTCAGAGATTGAAAGATATATGCGGGAGCATAAGCTTACATCTGCAGATCGACCTGATATGGTATCTGGAGTTTTTAAATTGAAACTCAATCAGCTGATGAAGGATATCAAAGAGTTGCGTTTGTTCGGACGTGTTGAAGCATGTATGTTGTTTATTTATAGGCCACACCACATTCATCAAGATTGTAGTCTTATACAAAAAATGTCTATAATTAGAATTACAACTGATATTATGTTTATTTGAACAATATTGTGCAGTTGTATACACCGTTGAATTTCAAAAAAGAGGGCTTCCACACTCACACGTTTGTTTATTTCTACATAAGGATGACAAACTTCCAAATGCCGAACATATTGACAACGACATATCCACTGAGATACTAGACCAAAATGAGGATCCCGATCTGCACAAGTGAGTTTCCGATTTTATGATGCATGGCCCATGTGGTGTTCATGACCAAATCGGTTTGCATGGATGATGGTAAATGTACCAAACACTTCTTTAAAAAGTTTATGCAACACAATTCTGTTGACTCGGAAGGCTACCCTGTATATAGAAGACGTGATAACGGGATCCATGTTGTTTAGATTGGACATAAGTTGCACAACAGTTTTGTTATTCCGTATAACGCTATGTTATTGAAACCTTATCAATGCCACATCAATGTTGAATGGTGCAATCAGACGGGATCAATAAAATATTTGTTTAAATACATAAACAAAGGTCCCGATAGAGTATCAACACAGTGGTATGAACCAGCAAGAACCCAAGACTGTCAACAGAATGATAAACCTGTTGACAAGATTAAGGCGTTCTATGATTTCAGGTACCTATCTGCTTGTGAAGCCGCTTGGAGAATATTTGGATTTGAGATACATTATAGAACACCAAATGTTGAACGTCTCTCATTTCATCTCGAAGGCGACCAGCCAGTTGTATTTAATGAGAACTCTGACCTTGAAACCGTTATTCATAAACCAACAGTTGGTGCTTTGTTAGGAATTGGAAATTTCATGTGAAAGTGTCGGTCACCCCAATTATGGTCTAGCATATGTTAGCTCATAGAATTTAAGTTATTTATGTTGTTTAGTAGTTAATTAGTTAATTAGTAGCGTAGTTTAGTTTATTGTAACATCGTGGAGGAAGGACGGGTGCCTGATCCACAGTCTGATAGGAGGACGTAGTATTTGTAACTATAAATACCCCTTCCATCCTTGGAAGGGGTGGTGCTTCTCATTAATCTAACCTTTCTTTTGTTGATTATTTCTCTCTCTAGAACACCCTCTCCTCTTATCATCTCTCTAACAATGGCTTACTTGTTTAATCATCTACCTATACCACCCGAATCATCTAAACAACATAAATATACGATCCTACAAGTGGTACCAAAGCCTAGGTTTTGTTGTTTTTTGTGATTCAAATGGTTCTTTGAGCGGTTTTGTATGCGGTTTTGGTTTGATGCTTGTTGATATCGTTTTAAGTTTGAAATGGTTAAGCTTGTTGTTATGATTGTATGCTAGTTGATATGGTCATTGGTTTAATCTTTACATGGTTAAAACAGTCTTTAACAAGTTTGATTGATTGGTAGTGATCTGCTGCTACTGTGTTCTTATGTGCGATTTGGTCAATTTCATACATGCCATTTGTCACAGTTTTTTCTTATGCGAGTTGTCAAACAATCTGTCCAGGTTCAATGTATTTGATGAGGGTTGACTTTGGTCAACTGCGAGTTGTCACTGATTCATGGATGCTAGTTGGTCATGTATTATGCGAGTTGTTAACCATGCATTTTGACGCTGGTGCTATGATGCAACTTGTCCACTGATGGTTCTATTATGCTGTTTGTGTCATTTGTCCAAATACATTTTACTGGGTGCGACTTGTCCAACAGATGGGTGTTGACGCTTAACTGGTATGCGAATTGTGTATTCATGGGTCAAATGCGAGTTGATAATAGATGCGAGTTGATAACAGATGGTAGTTGTTAACTAAAGTCATTTGCGAGTTGTCACTTTTTCTATGCGAGTTGTTGACCTCAGGTTGTAAACCTTCATCAGTCGGCACTAACTGAAAAGGAGGACAAAAATGCGACTTAACTGACTGAAAAGTTTTGAATGCAAAATGAAAGATGCATAATGAAAGATGTTGACCTTATGACCACAAATACCATTTATACCACACATTCATCATGACCTAAGGTCATCAAACCATCATTGGTCCATGTTTTTCAGTTAAAGAAATCGAGAAGAAGAAAGCGTAAAACATCCAGAATAATGAAAACCTACATCTAGACTCACCAAAAGACCCTCACCATCTCTCCCCAACTCACAATCTACATCTAAACATGAATCATACTTTAAAAGGAATAAATTAAAAACGATCTCAGCTTTTTTTCTTTCGTGGTATACAAAGATGCATCAAGACTATTTAAGGTCTAACGAAAGAAGGATAACATCATCGATCAATTTTTGAAGATTTTCTTCATTAATATCCGAATAAATTAAAGATTAGAACAAAACCTTCATGTCTCATTCAAATATTACATTCTCTTTGTACATGAAAACGAAAACCTCATAATTAAATTATAACAAAACCTACCCGTGTCACAAGGTTTGATCTCGTTGCCATCTCTAAGTACTAACCATCCCTGTGGCTAGGTCAAACGAGTCATTATATTGGAGTCAACCCGGTGGCGAACTCAATGAAAAGCTATTCTTGGAATACGTATGGTGACTGCGTGACTGGGTTTGGTATAAGAATCCTTAGTATTTGATATGTATTGATTAGATGAAGAGAGGGATTTGTCTGAGGTCGAATGACTTTGGTGTGTTTTATCTGGTCATTTTGTTTGGAGCGTTCTTTTTAAGAAAGGATGGATGGGACTGCTATTAATTAGGGTTTGTAGTTGTGAGTGTTTTTAGGGTATTGTTGGAATCACTCCTAAACTAGAATTCAAGTGTTAGTAATTAATATGTAATAGTTAGCTTAATTATGGCTTTTATGTTAGTTATCATGCCAAGGCTTATGTAGAAAGCCCATGAGCCTTGGCCCAAGCTCATAAGAAGGTAAGGATGCTAGTAGTGTTGCCCTAGCTCCTTGCCCTATAAATAATCCTTGTAAACCCTCACTTGAGGGTTGGTTGTTCAATTTACACATTTTCCTACGCATAACTCTTCTCATATCATATGTGTTTGTGTGTGTCTTGTTCAACCGATCATCTTATCTTTCTTTCTTACATATTGAGGCTTGTGTTACAAATATGGGAACCAAACAGTAGCCGTAGCCATTCCTATAGATAGCACCTCTTGAGGTTGCAGATGTTCCATGTGCGTGGCAGTTCACGACCATCCAGGCCTCTGAGCTTGTACGCGCCTGTTCCAATTGCTTCGGTAACCTCATAGGGTCCTTCCCACTTTGGTCCAAGCTTACCTGTGTCTTCTGCATGGCTCGCGTCATTGGCGCGGTAGACAAAATCACCGGTTCGAATGAAACATTGCGCACTTTAGCACCATAGTATCCTTTCATCCTTGACTTTGATTTTGCTTCCTCAGATAGCCGCTGCTCGCGCCTTTCTTCTAGCAGGTCTAAGTCGACCCGTCTCTCGTCATCATTGGTTGCCACATTGATTTCAGCTGTGCGGATAGTTGGCATGCCGATCTCAGCTGGTATGACGGCTTCTGTCCCATAGACTAAAGAGAAGGGAGTGTCTCCCGTGCTGGTCTTGTTGGAGGTGCGGTGCGCCCACAGGACATGTGATAGCTCTTCTACCCATCGTCCTTTGTGCTTTTCTAGGCGTGCCTTAATTCCTTCGCCTAAGCTTCGATTCGCTCGTTCCACTAGGCCGTTGGTTTGTGGATGTTTAACCGACGCGAAGTGTTGTGTAATGTTGCTTTTCGCACTCCCGAAAGGGTTATCACGAATTGTTTCCCGTTGTCCGAGATGATTTCCCAGGGAGACCGGCGGCATACCATGTTTTCCCATACGGCGTTTCACCGGTTGCCGCTGATTGTTGCCACGCCTTCACTTCGATCCACTTGGTGAAGTAGTCTATGGCGACTATGAGAAATTTTAGTCCACTCACGCGATAGGAAAAGGGCCTGCGATGTCAATACCCCACTTGTAGAATGGCCATGGTGATGTTATTGGTGTTAGCTCGGGTTGTGGTTGGCGCGGGACGGGTCTATGAACTTGGCAATCGTTGCACTTTCTTATCAAGTCTCGCGTCCGGGTGCATGGTCGGCCGTAGTATCCTGATCTCATGGCGCTGCCACAACACCGTGGTCCTCGAGTGCATACCGCATGAACCTTCATGGATTTCTCGCAGTACGTAATTTGCTTGTAAGGGGCCAACACAACGGAGCCATGGTTGCAGGAAGGAGCGTCGGTACAATATGTTGTCCCGCAGCTCAATCTTTGCGTATGCGCCTTATCCCGCGAGCTTCCTTCGCTCTTGGGGTAACGCTCCCTTGCTTAGGAAATCCGTTATCGGTGTCATCCATGTAGGACCTTCCTCCTCTATTATTGTGGAGATTTCCATCTCCAAAATTGACTTGCTTTTAGTGTTTCCACCAAAGACTTGCTTTGATAGGTGTGCAAAGTTTGTCGAGGCAATCTTGCTTAGTGCATCCGCTTGCGGTTTTCCCTCTAGGAACTTGCTTTATAGTGAACCTATCAAAGATTTTTATCAGCGTCTTGGTTTTATCAAGGTACTGGATCATATTATCTTCTTTGGCCACGTATTCGCCCAACACATGGTTGGCCACTAGTCGGGAATCCACATTTGCCTCTAGGTTACGTACACCCATTCGAGTTGCAATGCGTAGTCCAAATGTAGTAGGGCTTCATACTCGCCTCATTGTTTGTCATTTTGTGAATTCAAAGCGCGGTCGTAAGTGAATTCCATTCCCTCTAGATTTGTGAGAATGAGGCCTGCTCCGGAGCCATCAATGCATGAGGATCCATTCAGTAAACAAGATCCATGGATCTTGCAGTTCAACCTTACTTGGTGTGGGTACCTCGTGGTTCCGGCTTTTCAATGATGAAGTCCGCCAGATCTCGCCCTTTGATTGCGTACGTGGTCTCAAGAGATGTTATGCTCACCTAGCAATACACTCCACTTCAGAGTCCGCCTGATGCGCGTTAGGTTTGGAAATGATCTGCTTGATTGGTTGGTCCGTGATTACCGCGATTGGGTGTGCTTGGAAGTACCGCAGCCGCTTAGCAAAGAAAGACCAATGCCGAACTAATTTTTCCATGGTGCTATAGTTCATCTCCGTCTTCTTGAGTGCCTTGCTTACGAAGTAGATAGGGGTTTGTACGGAGCCCCTATCTGTTAGTAGTAGCATCGCGACCGACTGCGCGCTGCGCATAAATACATGATCGCCTCTTCCCCGGTCGGGGTGCAACAAGTGTTGGGAGCGTTGCCGATGTTGTTTAAGCCGAGTGAAGGCCTCTTCGCCTCAGTAGTCCATCCGAAATCACCCTTCTTGATACACTTCTTGATCGTTTTGAAAAGAGGTAGTGATTTTTCGCCGATTGGATAAGAACCTGTTTAAGCCGCCAACTTTCCGTTGAGAGATTGGACTTCCTTCAACGCGGCGCGGTGAAGGAAGTTCGATGACCGCTTTTGTCTTTTTTGGACACGGTTTTATACCGTCGGGTTCTATCAAGTATCCAAGGAACATGCCTTCAGTAGCACCGAAGGTACACTTCTTGGGATTTAGCTTCATATTGATCTCTCGTAGAGTTTTGAACGTTTCCTCAATGTCGCGCACTAGCTCATCTTCAGTATGGCTCTTTATGACTAGGTCATCAACGTAGACCTCTAAGTTGCGGCCCACCTGTTTCTCGAAAGCATTATCTACTAACCTCTGGTAGGTGGCGCCTGCGTTTTTCAAGCCAAAGGGCATTTTTGTGTAGCAGTAGACGCCTTGGCTTGTGTGAAAGGCCGTTTTTCCTCGTCCTCCATAGCCATTTGGATTTAATGATATCCCTTGTACGCGTCGAGGAAGCACTTTAATGGGTATCCGCACATAGACTCTATTTTCCGCTATCTCGGTAAAGGATAGCGATCTTGTGGACATGCTTTGTTAAGGTCGGTGAAGTTCACGCACATTCGCCACCGCCGTCACTCTTCTTTACCATGACTGGATTGAAAAGCCGCCATGGTAGTAAACTTCCCGCATGATCCCTCGCTCTACCGTTTTGTACCTCTCGCCAAGATTGCTTGCACGCGATCCGGGGCTTGGCCGCGCTTCTTCGGCGTATGGGTGAGTATCCCCGCCGGATTCTCGTTTATGCTCGTGATGAGCGTGGTACTCCTGTCATGTGTTTAGGCTCCCATGCAAAAATATCAAAATTCTTCTGCAGGAGTGCACATACAGTTGCTTTGCCGTTGTCCGACAATGAACCTCCGATGGATATTTCATGTTCGGGTATTCGGGTGAATTGCTACTTTCAGATTTGGAATTCTCGGTTGTCTGGCGGGTTGGTGTCGCCTCGCATGCAATCGTGTTGCCTTCTCTATGTGGTACAGTGGCGTTGTAAAGAGTAACAATACCACCTTCCACTGAATTTGAGCATCCCATGCGCCGTTGATGGCACCGCCGCATAGTCGATATTCCGTGTCTCCCAATAATGCCATTGTATGGCGAGGAGATTTAATCACCATGAATTCCATTCAGTGCCGCAAGGGAGTGTTCTTCGCTTCCAATGCCGACAGTAATCGATTTGCCCCATAGGCCATATCTTCTCACCGTAAAACCATTAACGCTGCTCGACCGGATTAACCGATCGCGATTTCAGACGCAATCTTTTGAAACAAGTGCTCATACATGATGTCGCGTAAGCTCCACCATCAACATACATGCGGTGGATGTCGTGACCCCGCGCTATCTCTATAGTGAGTGGTTCCACCACTGCGTTGTTCGCGGTTAAGGTAGGGAAAGAGATCTCCTTTCCACGTGAAAAATCCTGGCTGACCTTCTTCCTTGTGACCTGCTGCCATGATTGTATCATGTAAATGGTGTCGGGCTTGTCTTTAGGTGTCTCTTTCTTATTGCCACTCTTCTGTTTGTCTTTTCCTTCCTTGATATTTTGACCAAATGGTCCAATCTGCCCTCTTTGACCATCTTGTCAATGAGTTGGCGCAGTTGGACACATTCATTAGTGGTGTGGCCCTTCTACGCGTGGTAATCACAGATCCATTGCCAAGACGCCGATCCTCCTGGGGCGCGATCTGGGCGGTTTTGGAAAATTCGCACCTTCGTTGCGTAGTATTTCCTTTGGGGTCTTGATCGGGGTATATCTATCATTATCTCTCCCGCCCCCGCCGCGATAGCTTCTATTACGGTTACTACTCCGGTCATTGGATTGTCTCCCGTGTTGTTCCTGTGACCGTAGTTCAATGGTTCCTTTTGCTATCCGCCATGGCTTCTCCCCGACGGGACCGAGAGCGCTTTCATGAGTTCGCCAAAGGTTTCGTGAATCTTGTCATTCAACCTCTTGATGAGTTCTGGATTATTAATCCCATTCATGAAACCAGAGATCTTCAACACTTCGGGACATGCTTTAACTTGCATGCATTCATCTTTGAAGCGTTCCATGAATGCGCTTGTAGATTCTCCTTGGCCGCTTTACCCTGGCGAAGCTCGACAGACTTTTTAGCGACTTCTTCCTCTCGAGTAAAGTTTAGGCGAAACGCCTTTCTCAATTCCTCAAAGCCATTGATGCTTCTGGGGAAGCTTGCTGAACCAGTTCGCCGCTTCCACTAGTGTGGAGTTGAACATGTGGCACCACACGTGCCGTGGCCAATTTTCAATTGTTGCTGCTGATTCAAAAATTTTAAGGTGATCATCGGGTCACCGCTCCATCATAGGTCTTTACGTTGGCGGGCATGCCTTCTTTTGCTTCGAGAAGTCACCGATGCGCCGAGTAAACGATCCACCTTATGACGGCGCCAAGGGAGGGATATATCTTCATCCTCCGGTCATTATATCTGTTTTGGACTTCCAAAGGTCCAGCCATTCTCGTTGTCCGAGGAATTTTCGAGGACGAATTATCCTCTTTCGGCGCTGCGCCGTCCCTCGAGTTTGTACTCGGGGGACTTTCACTTGGGAATAGCGTCGTCCAAGTTTGTCTTGATTCTCGGCTACCCACCGTGTGTGGACATTGGTACGCTTTTCATCTTCATCACTCTCACTCAGATGATGCGAGTGAGATGTCTTATCCTCCTCGATTCTCCTCCCGATTCTGTTGAATACCGGGGTCGGCGGTTGTCTCTCCCGCTTCTCTTTCGACGGCGGTGGGGAAGTCTCGTATTCAGAATCGAAATTGAGTCGGGCTTTCAAGTTCCGACCGATCTCTTCTCTTCTTCCTCTTGCATGAAGGCGGTTAATGTTTCGTAGTTTTGGGATACGAAATCTTCGGTGCCAGCTCGTGCGACCCTCAAGAGCGAGTGTGTTTGTTTCTATTACTACACCCTTATTTCGGTCAGTGTGTCGGTACCTTTGTCGTCGGCTTAGCACCGATTGAAAGGGAGTAGTAAGGACGGTGCGCAGTGGATCTACTCCACTCGTGGTGGTTGTAGTGGCTTGGGTTGTTCCCGGCGTGGTTCCACCGAGGGAAGATCAAGTCTTGGCCCGATCCTTTATTTTTAGCGCTGGTTGTCCCGAGGTCTCGCTTATGAGTTAGTCCGCTTTGCGACTTCTTTCCCATAAGGTCTGACTGCGATCGCTGATTTCCATGCTTCGTCATTCTAGTCTTTGGTTCTTAGTTGGGCGTTCCTTGTTTGAAGGCGCCACTTGTTGATACAAAAGTTGGGCGTTCCTTGTTTGAAGCTTCGGCTCTCGTACCAATTGAGAATTGTTGCTTGAGACATGCGCACTAAAAGACAAAAGACACCGTTAGGCTTACCGTGGGATTGTTTCCCACGATTATCCTCCGGCGTGAGAGTAAGTAATCGGTTTAGGGTTTAAGGAGAATTAGGGTTCTGAGATCGTACCTTAAACGAGAGATGTGATTCCCTTTATATACGCACAGAATCCTTGTTGGTTCCGTGTTCCTCAACCTTCGGCGTATCCCGCCTTAATCGGTTGGGAATGATTATCTTCCTATTTAGAAGATATCGGATATCTATTCCATCAATAGATTCGGGCTTGGGCCTTCATGAGCCCAAACGTTTAGTCTGCTTAGCCCAGTTCGTACCGGGCCAAGTTAGTATTGGACTTTAGTCGGGTCCGTGACCCGGATATAGACTATACGTCATCAGAAATGGTTATTATATTAAAAGATGTGCTGCATCTTTTCCTTGAGGAAATGGTTATTATATCAAAGAAAGATAGCACATGTTGTTTGGTTTCTTTTGAAGGTTTGGTATTCGAATATAAATTGGGAATTTGGACCGTAATCCTTATTATATAAGTGGGTCATTAGAATTTGAATTTGGTATTTGGAATTTGAAGATCGATTTGGTGTTTGAAGACTTGGTTCAAGTCGTTGGAATTTGTTCGATCATTTGAAATTTGTTACTTTGGAAAATTTGGATTGTCGGGCTTTTGAAGTTGGTTGCCCGAATTTGATAATATTTGTTGGAGATCGTTTGAGCCGATTTGTTTGAAGATTATCGGCGTTTGTATTTGTTCGGTTTGTTTCAGATCATTTTTGGGAATCGATCGTTCGCTTTGAATTAGGCTAGTATCTCTAGCATTTGAAATTTTGAATTTTATTTGAAACATTTGGGATTCTTTAGGAGTTTCAATCACGGTGGAGATTGTTATGAATGTGATTAGAACTCCTAAGGGTCGGTTGGTTTTTTGCTTAAGTCCTAAGCTACGCGTATTGAAGTCCAAATTGAATTTGAAGAGCCGTCTTCAAATCCAAATTGGAGTCTGCTTCTTTCCCCCTCACCCCTATAAAAGGGAGGTGAGGGGGAGAGAGATTTGTACCTTCGAATTTGTTTTGTACCTTTGAATTTGATTTGTATTTTGAATTTAGTTTGTACCTTTGAATTTCGTTTTGAATAATAGAAAAGCTTCCGCAAATTTGTCGATTGTTAATTCTTCTCTTGTTCTTCATCTTTGATTATTGGTTGTTGAGTCTAACACCCTGGAACAGAAGTTATAATGGCATTTGCATCACTGGTATCCAAATCCAGCGATTCAACCTATCCGTAGAGATTCACCTTTTGTCAGATTTGATAAAACAAAAATACTATTGATACTTTATGCATTCATACTAGACAAACATATCAAAAGTAGGTTTAGCATGTTTTTTTTGTATTCGTTGAACACAGGTATGTACGTATTCAAAAGGTTACATGTCCCTCAATTCATGAGTGGAAAAGATCTTCTGAATTTGAACCTATCAGGCTTCATTATCGTTTTATATAACTGTAGTTATAGCTCATATAGTTGATCAAAAGGTTACATGTCCCTCGACTCATGAGTGGAAAATATATTTTGAATTTGATCTGAATGGAGAGGCATTGCCTGATGAGGATGATGATGGAGTTGTTGTAGAACCTTTGAAAGTACTTTTACCTCAATTTTACTTGCTGTCAGTTATAACAGATAGTTACTAAAAAAAGGTTAAGCTTTTGAATCTGTGTGAAGACTTGAGGCATGAAGGGGTCCTCACTGAAAGGAAGAACTCTAAGCTTATAGAAAATCTATTCATCTGTGACTCAAGAATCAGTGAATTGTAGGCACAAGGTCGTCCTGTTCAATTGTGAATCAGTGGTGGTTTAACATATATCAGCATGTGTAAAGAAGGGTTTGAGCTGATTAATATGACCAACACTGGCCTACCCAAAATTTCTACCAATTTGATAGAACTATTACTCAACTCTTTAAATATTAGTGCTATCATTAGAGGTGGTAATAATGGCAAAAGGAGATTTGAAGAATAATTTTATGTCACCCTGTTTGGATGAATGTGATAAGTGATATTTCTTACTTGAAACAAATGGTTAATCTAACTCATTTGAGCTTGTCAAAGTGTGGGGTAAACATCACTGATTCTGGGATTTTAGTTCTATTACAAATAATCCCAAATATTGAGGTGTTGAATTTGTCGTGGTTGATCAACGTAACGGATATTTCATTATCTCAAATTGCTAGCAACTGTAAGAAACTGGTGTTTATTAATTTGACGGGTTGTGAGGCTATTACTGGCAAAGGTGTACATTGTTTTGCTCATCACCCGACAATGGAATGCCTTTATATGTCCTCGTGTTACAATATTTCTTGGGAATATGTGGAGTCGGTTGCTTCAACTTGCAGAAATCTAACATATATTGAGCTCAGTAGTAGAATAAAGTTCCCCATGCCAAAAAATGGTTTGCAAAACTTTTATTTTCAGGGCAAATGGGTAGAAATATGGTGGGATTATTGAACAAATAGACAATCCATCTTTATATCACCTTTTTTTGCTTCATTTTTGAAGGCAAAGAAGCAATATTAGCATATTATGTCATTAGCAATTTAGTTGGGATTTTATATGTTTTTTCTTTTGGCTTCTTGCATTTAGTGGACATTTTAGTACTTCTTATTATAGATATTACTGCTTCTCTATAAATATGAATTGAGAAACATTTTAAGTCTGCTTGATTAATGCTCCTCTAAAGTTGGGTAAGGTCTAAAACCAAGATGCAAATATGTTTTGGCTACTTATCACCAAATATGGTCAAATTAACATGTTCTAAACCACTACCAAACGCCTACATGGAACTCCTAGCTCGATCATGCCCTAATCAGCGAAACTTGGGGCTCTATTGTTCTGAAATAAGTGACTTTGATTTTGATAATGATGGTTTATGTGCTGTGGCGAATGCTTGTAGCTGTTTGCGTGTTGTTGGATTAAATGGTAGGTTACATGTTGGCGACGTTGGAGTTGATTGCCTTGTGAGATCATGTAAAGACTTGAAAGCTTTGAGATTGAGTAGATGTTCAAGAGTCAGTGACAATGCATTAAAATCTATTAGAGAATTAAATAACTTACAAAAGTTGTATTTGGAAGGTTGTTCAATCAGTGATATGGGTTTGGAGTATATACTCATGGGATTGCGGACTGGAATTTTATGCACGAATACAATCTGTCTCTGTAACCTCATAAACATAAATGGTGAGTTTGGTTATAATGATAAGATTGATGACTTTTACTTGAATGGAAGTTGCTCTAACTTCATTAATGGTTGGTTGTAGTTCTCGGTAAAATCTAATTATTAAGTGGTACATACCAACATGGTAAAATCACCAATACGGAAGTAGGGGACAATGTTTCGAAGACCTTTTCCCAAGGTAAATTGACATTTTTGCATTGGAACAAGGGTGAGGAGATGGCTCCAACTATAGCAGTTGAAGGGGGGACTTTTCTTGTCAGGAAAATACCAGCCGCATATTCACACTAATCCTACAAAACCCACAATTATTTATTATTCGCTTGCTTAGATCTATCCATATTTAGACACGAGGCTGCATATTTTAGAACTTTTGGCGTTGTTATTATGGAAATATATCCCAACATAGTTCTCATGAATTGGCTTATATTTGATTATGTGTATGGGTAGATTGTCTGATCCATTAATCGATCTGTTCAATGATAATGGATAAATCCGAAATTAGTGTAATCCATTCGGTGTGAAGGACTGAAGATATATCCACTAAGAGTATCAGTAGCCTTGTTTTCAGGCTTGGCGCCTTGACCCATTGCTCTTTTTCGCTAATCATGATATACTATATTCAAGTTACTTAGACGACTTAATAGTTTCATTATGTGTGTCCTATAATAATGAAGACGTAAACGATTTTTCGGATTTTGATAAGGAAAATAAGGGTCAAAATGTCAATGAGATGTTGTTTGATAATAGTAGAGTGAACATGATGAAATAAGTGTCGCATACTCATACATCCTTCTAATGTAAGAAATGGTAGCATAAACTGAATATTAACCTCAAAGGCCTTTCTAATCTTGATGCATTATTTTAATTTCCATTTTAAAACAGAACAAAAATCAATGCATCTGAAACAGGAGACTGCACATACAAAACCAGCTCACTCAACAGATGGGGTATTTGGCATTACCCTAATAGAAAGATCATGACCAGCTCACTCCTACATCATACAAAACCACTACTATCATGACTGAATTTAACATTATTGACCCATCATAAATGTAAACTTTTGAAATCTAAAGATTTTTTTAAAACACAAAGCCCTATAAATTGTATGTTTTGTCACATTAAGATAATTAATTATACATTTGGGATATTTTGATTCGAGAAGGCCGTCTTTCTATCAAAATTCTCATGATTCCATCTATACCTTCTGATGATCATGATATCGACTGACTCTCCGTCCAAAATGTTCCTGCTGACGATCATGCAATCGTTGACACAGTCTCCTTTTCGGAGCGGCCTTGATGCTATTGCTTCAGTAATGCTCATAAATCCAGTGGAAAACCTCTTCAGAAGGTCTGTTATCCATATATATAACCTACTTCTAATTCATTTAGGCATGATTCTATTTTATTAATCGTGTGGTTTTTCAACAGGTTTGTCTTTAACATATAGGGACGTGGGAGACTGTGATCAAGTTTGTGAGTATCGTGGTGCTATTTTTTTGTACGTGGAGCGTCTCAAAGGTCATTATCCAACTCAAAGAGGTAAATACAACCGATGTTGTAAGAGTGGTCAAGTTAGGTTACCAGTTCGAAGGTACTGTCCGGAGGTCATTAAAGAACTCTTTGAGACAAGCACTTCATGGAAAATATCCGATCTTATAACCTCATCTTCGCCATGACTTCATTTGGAGCTTAGGTAGTTATATTTCGATTTGAATCCAAGCCCATCTATTCCCCAAGATTGTAAATTCTATATTTTTTAAAAACAATTAAACCCTTGATGATTTACGGTTATACAAAGGATTCAACCCATTGGGTGCTTCTGCTCTTTTTCATTTTTTTGAGTGCGTGACAAAAAACAGATTATGGCCTTTTGATGATCTAGGGACAACATTATCGAATATAGAGAATTAAGTTTGGTAGTGAGAATACATTATGTTTCAACCTGCGAGCATTTTCTTCAGCTTCTCTCTTTCTCTTCTGGAATGTGTTGAAACAGAACCATATAACACAGCATACCTGATTCAGTGGCTGCATTGGATGCCCTTAATTGTGAAATAACTTGTGCACCAACTAAGTTTGCAAACATGGTGGCATATTCTCTGTGGTTTTCAGTAAGTTAAACATATAGCATCTCATCAAATATTTTCTGTATGAAAGCCATCAACGTAAGGTAAATAGTCAATGACTCATACAATCTAACAAGGGTGGTATATGTATGTCTTTCTTATGTGCATATAATATGATATGTTGAAGCCATATTGAGTATTGGGTCGTGATACATTATCAGAAAATGGGTATTGCATTAATATTCAATGGGTTCTACATTCACGCATCATCTTATCATTATGAACTGATCTATGCCTGCACATATCAGATATACATCTGCAAACGGTGGCAATTGCACTGGTGTATTACCAAAGTATAATCATCTTCAACATGAAAGGCCAAAGCACTTGGTCCATTTCAGCAAAAGAGATCAGAAGTTAAAGTAGGATCTGATCGTCGCTTAATATTATCGAAATTACGCTTTTTCTTTTTATATGTTTTATTTAATTCATTGGTTATTGTTTCTTTCTTCCAACATGCCCTTATTGATACAACTGGTCATGCAATTTTCACGAGCTTGACATTCATGTACAATGATAAATATAAAAAGGCGATAGTCTGTGTGGGTACTCATTGCCGCGCAGATGCAAATGTTGTCGACACCTATACATACCCAAGTATGTGTAAAACTCAGGGTAATTTCAAACTAAAGGTTGCTGCTGGTGAATTCACAGACTCAGCTCTCAGATCTTCATGGCGCTAAAGCAACCGGAAAGACTACTTTTTTAAAGTTGCTGGTGAGAATTTTGTTTACCCATTCCCTCAATCAAAATTAAAGTTTCTACCGTTTGATAAAAATAACCTTTCATTCATGGTCACAATTCCCACTCTTTATCTTATTACTATTCTCTTCTAATCTGTAGGCAGGTCGTGTGTTTCCTGATGCCGTAGAAGGGGCTCTTCTGATGTGAGGGCACCCTATTTTTTTGCTGCCCAGTTGCCCCAAAAACTCCGCTATGACAAACTGTCAGCCATTTCGTTTATATGAATTAACATAATTTATGCACGACTTCTTGGTTTGTATTGGCAGTCATGACACCTCTTGGAATCGAGCAACTAATGGATCGAATATATTAACCAAAGGGAGTCCCTGAGAATTCAATCATTACTACAAGTCCAAGCAACTAACCTTCGTTCCGCGGCATCAATAGCTTTAAGAACATTTTGTACAGTGAAAGTTTTAGCCCATGAGATTTAACAATTTAATCAACCTTAATATTTTGGATTTACAATCACAGTGATGATGGCCAACGCCAAGACTATTATCACAAACAAAGAGATGACCATCTGCAGTTTGTTGTAAGTGTTAATTGAATTTAAGGTATGTAATTCTTGGTTAAAAAGAACAAATTACTATTGATGCTATATAACTTTTCATATTAGATTCGAAAACTACGCGATTGCACTTTTGATCGCATACCCAATCTGACCATTTTGCCATTAGTGACATACTTACATATGTATATGTATTATCCGGTGTCTGATGGTGATGTATTATTCTCAGGAACTTTTTGACTATTTCGGGACTCTTTATTGATGACATGGTAATCACATTAAATGTTGCATTTCAAGATACTAATTATGGTTGGTTGGTGTTTTCTTTTCTGCAGCTTCTGTCCGCAAGAAGTATCTTCTTCTTTATAATCTTGCTCTATAATCTTGTCTGCTTTGCTAAATATCGCTGATATATCTTCCTGTATTTTAATTAGAATTTAGATGACAAAATTTGCATAACAAATCTTTTTAAAAGCCTCTTTAAAACTTAAAAGTATAAACATACCATTACTCTACGTTGATATATGGTAGCACAATCACCAAGGGCATACACATTCGGCAGTCCTACTCAGCCATAAATCGGTTACCATAACTCGTTTGTTACCCTTTAGTCCAAAAAAAATCAGTTATTGTGAACAAATTCTACTATAACATGATATGTTTACTGAAAATGATTGAAATAGGAACCTGTCCAATTTGCTTCATGAAATCCATAATCACCGGACATGTTTTGACCCATGACCACCCTATTTGTTTATCACATAAGTAATGGCCAAAAATGTAATGAAGGCAGTTTTCCAGTTTATGTAGAGATGCAGAATTGCTAATAAAAAAGGCATATACCATTAAACCTGCAAATTAAGTAAGTTACCTGTAATTCTATCCATAATGTACTTAAGTGCAGCCCTGGTATCAACCCTTATGAGCTATAACTTCAGGAGCCACCCAATATGGGGTACCCTTCATTGACTTGGATCCGGTCATTGTAGCCAATGGAAAAATATATGGGCACGCGGTTACGAAGAAACTTAATTTAAATGGGATAAAATCCTAAACAAAACATAGCGTAAAAAACTATCAAGAGTTATAGCACGCATACCAACTCAACTTTCTTCGAAGAACCAAAATCTGTAGCTTTACGCTTACCTTTTCCTGAAAATAACATTGCAAGTTGCATCATCATATATCAAATTACGTAAAGAAAAATAGAAAAAAAGTTATAAATGAGTTGAATGTACACTACTACAAATAGTTAGAATGTTACGGAACAATATAATTTATCACAATCAACAGTGTTAATGCATAACTTCATTTCCAGTAAGACATATCACGCTCGAAAGCTAAAAATCACCCTGATTAATCGTAACTAAAATACTATATTACTCTAAGTGAATGGGTGAGTGTAAAAGCTACCTGGGAACAGTTTGATTTCGCGAAGGTCCATGAGCTAAGGTTTCAGCATATATTTCCCCGAAATAAGCAACTAAAAAGAGCAGTAATTCCATGGCAATTCTAATAATAGGTCCAACGCAGTTGCATCATACACTTTCTGAATATCCAAATACTCTCAAAAAACTTTATCTGTCATACAAATGTAATCAACAAACCTGGATACTTACTTCATTTCATTTGGCTTTAATCTATGTTTTCCTTTATCTGCAAAATTTAATAAAGCCCTTCCTTATCAGCATAATGAATTTTATTCAAGCAATAGAATAACAGGCTTGACTTTATATTTGCAACGGTACCTTAAGAAGTTGAGGTTCAATAAGCTAATTTATCTTGCAAATCAAAGAACCACAACATACATGATAAAATTGACGGAAAGAAGCCAAGTCGTAAAGGTCATCATGGATTTCTTTCTGATTCCGTTGGCTGCAACAACGAAAACAATATTTAAAAAATGCTACATTTTCAAAGATCTGGAATAAAGAATGAAGTACTAATTTATTTCTTACCATCTCGTGTAATCGCAAAACTTCTACTTATATATGTACCAAAATACAATTGGCAAATCTGAATTTTAAGAGCATAAACAGGAGTAGCAAACCATGTAATAAGAGTAGAAACTAATTTAGGGTTTGAATATGATTTGGGGGAACTGGGATAACATTAAAACTGATGAGGAGTTAATGCTGTTAGGGAAAGCAGGAGATCCGACGGTGGAGGGAGTTTTGGGGAAAAGAATGCCAGGTGTGATTTTATTAGAATTTTGGGGGAGATCTGATCTGCGCAAAACCGTCAAGTCTAATCACACAAACTGGTCACTTGTGAATGACCAGAATGACTTAAAACAGCCGCATACACAAATGCAATGAAGATCGAGGAGTACAATGTTTCCCCGGGTCGTTAAGTCCCAGCGAGCTATGCAATGGATTATCGAACGAATAGTGATCGCGAGATTTGAACGGAAAAGGAGATTTGATGATTATTATAACTACGGAAAAAGGACATAAACTACAAGGGCTAAAATGAAAATTAAAGGAAATTAGAAAGATAAAACCTATTAAATAAACGCTATCACTATATTTAAAATGATGAACGTTTAAAACTTAAAACTAAAACTTACGCTTAAATTAAAATTACGTAAACGTATAAAATAAAAAGTGAAGCTTATACAATATAGATCCTAAAAATATGAAAAATACATTTTTACAAACCTAATGATAAAAGAAAATTTATAAAAAGAAAATTATTTTTATAACTATTTATCTAATTATTATTAATTAAAAACTATTTTTAACTATTTAATAATTACCTAAAATACAAGAAATTAGGAAATAAAGCTAGAAAAATAAAATTATGAAATGGAAAAGTCTAAAATATCAAACTAGAATTTTCAAAACTATTTTTGTATTTTTCTGATTATTTTTCTATTTTTTATGAATTTTAAACTATTAAAAACTAATTAAATTATTTAAAAATACAAATTTAACTAAGAAAAATATGGAAAAATATTTTTATCTCTTTTTATATTTATCTTAACTTAATAAAAATGAAAAATTATTTTTTTGAACCTTTTCTTAATTATTTGCAATAAAAGCTAATTAAATATGACTAAAAACTGATTTTAATAATGAAAAATACTAAACAGTGACCAAAAATTATGAAAACTTCAGGAAAATACTAAAATCTTATTCTGGATCTATGAAAAATAATAAAACATGGGCTTATGTGTGAAAATCAAAGGCTGCAGTGTAAACTAGTATGAGAATAAGCAAATGAAATAAGAAAATAAGCTCTACAGTACACCAACTGATAACATAAACTAAACTACTCTAAAACTACTCTAAGGCAAGCATCTACATCTAATCCTAACACCTAAAGAGCAGTCTTCCTAAGATTTGAGCAAACAGATATATAAGCTAATAAGCAAACAGGCCCTAACTTTGAGCAGAGAGCAGCTTATTCTATAAGCTAAAGAGAAAACCTAAAATGGAGATCTCAAGACCACCTGGTAGAGAACATGTGTACCAATTTTCAGCAAATAAGGACTAGTAATGAAGCAGTTACAGAGCAAAATATAAATTGCAAAAGTGGAGCAGGACTGCTGAGAATAGAAACAGTAAGACAGGGAACAACTTTGAGCTTATACAAGGACTTATCAGAAGTGCTTAAGCTAAAAACAGATATAGGTTCTTGAAGAACACCTAGAATACTACAAGTGTACCAAAAATCAAACCCTAACAAGCTCTAATTAACCTAGCACAATGCCGCAAGTTCAAAGAAAACCATATGCACTGATGTTTTGACTTTAAGAACAAATATGAAGTTGACTATAATGAGATTTAAAAGCAAATCTTTGGATTGATTTAGATGAAATGGGATGTAAGAAGACTAAAGCAAGCTAGTTTTACTAACTCTAAACCTATAAGACAGATTTGAGTTATCTGGTCTCAACAGCTATGACAATAGGAGCAATGAATCATGGATTTTGACTATAAGAACAAATGACAGATAAACAAAGACAGGAATGGTAATAATAGACTATAACCACCTTAATGCAACTGATCTAAGCCATGATAATAACCTCTAACACAGATTATAAAGCAATCCAAACACTCCTTTAAACTATGAAATGAACTTAAAACTGAGCAAACTGATGAACCAATCAAGTGATAAGGATCAAACCCAATCTAAATAACCTAATTAACACTGAAGAAGCAAGTAGACACTAAAATCAAACACCAATACAAATGCAAGCTTAATATGCAAAATGGCTCAAAAATGGAAATTGAGAAACTCACTCATGTGTATCCAAATTGCTTGCAGACCAAAACCAAACCCATGACTACACTAATTGAACCTAATCCAACCCATATCAGATGTCTGCAACACCAAACCATGCTCAAATCCAACTAAGCTTAAACAGTTGACTTTTGTTGACTTTTTCACAAACTTGCTTGAAAATAATTCCAAAGCTCATCAAAAGCTATATGAAGCTTAAGTGAGCTTATAAGTAGTTAAATATAAGTTATTAGAAGCTAGGACAATATAGTTTGACTTTGAAATTTTACACATCTACATAAAACTGAAACTGAAATGAAACTCTCAATTGATGCTTAAAACAGATTACAAAGTTGTTTTAACACAAATGTGTTACCAAGAAACTGAAATTACAATGTTTTAACTAAAAACTAAGAACATTTTATTAAAAACGACATTACAAAAAAATAAAATAAACTAGCTACCCTTGAAACTTCTCTCTTCCTTCTCTTTTATAGCTCCAATAGCTTCTCTTTTCTCGGTTCTGAGCAAATCCCACCTTCATTCCCGGCCTTTGGATGATAAAAAAGTGATCTTGGCCATTGAGAGGATTTGGCGCGAAAACTTGGTTCTCATATTTAGAGACAGGGAAGGGTGTATTAAATGCATTGGTGTGGGTAGGTGAGGTGGGGGAGACAATGGGTGTAGTAGAGTGATTTTAGGTGGTCGGAGGAGGGGAAGATAGCACACAATGGTCGGGGATGACAGTTTAGGGGCGGGTGTTTTTGTTTAAACATGGGTTTGGGTTGGATTCGGGTTAAAGGACCGGGTAAGGGATTTTGGGCCAGGGGTTTAATTTTGGGCTTGGGGTTTATACTAGGATTCGTTTGGTTTGTTGGATTAATAATACCAAGGACCCTTTTTGCAATTTCTCAAAACCAAAGGACCAAACATGTAAAACTGAAATTTCCAAGGGCCAAACATGTAACTTATGAAGAGTAGTCAAGGGTTGGTCTTGCCAAGTTTAATAATCCAAGGGTTGATTTTGACATTTTTGAAAATTTCCAAGGACTAAATTTGACCATTTTGGATTTTTAGGGACTAAATTGTAATTTTCTCAAAACTTTTAGGTTTTTCACCAAAGGACTAAATATGACAATTTATGATTACAGAAGGACCTTTGGTGACTTTTCTTTTAAAATAAATACTCTAGGGACTGATTTTGCCATTTTCTCAAAGTCGGGACTAAACCGCCAATTATGCAAACTTGATACGTTTTTCATCCGATTTTGATATTTTTGCATTTAAAACACATAAAACACTGATTTGTGATATTTTGATCATTTTGATGTGTTTCGAAAGTGTTTTCAGATGAATTTGTAGTTTATTTTGTACAAAAATGATGAGTATTTACACACTCATCAATCCCCACACTAAACTATTGCTAGTCCCTAGCAATCTTTTGAGAAAAATTAATGGATTTTATCTCTTTACCAAAAGCCATCACTTCTGGAGTAGCCAAATGTTTCAGTTCAAGCAAGAACCATGGTACACCGATAACCATGTGATTTTGAGCAAACCACCAAATTGTCAACGGATTTGATTTTGTCTTTACCAGAAGCCGTACCCTTCTGAACTAGCCAACTCTTAGATAAATTATCAATATTATCTTTGGTGAGCTGATTACCAATTATGGTTTTTCCACTGCCTTTACCACAAGCCATAATCTTGCGGGCTAGCCAACTCTTCACTTTTAGGATATGGTGAGTTGAGAACCATACAATTTTGGGCAAATTGCAAGCCATATAAACGGATTTGAGAAATCTTTACCAAGAGCCGCTTTGCTCTGGATTAGCTAATCCTTTTGTCTTACGAGACATGGCGGATCGATAACCAAATGAGAAAGTGTAAAACACTTACTCCAAAAAAATTTTGGCCAAAAACGGGAATTGGTATAATTAACGGGGGAATTGGTATAATTATATGATAAAATTCGTGAGAATCCCCACACTTAGAAATGAATATTGCCCTCAATATTCAAAGTACCGGCGGTTATGCCGAAAACTAAGAACGAAAAGGGAAATATTACGGCCATTATTTTAGAAAGAAGATTTTTTTACTTGCATATATACACAACATGTGGGCAATCCCCCACACTAGGGTGGTAGAAAATAGAAAGAAGTCAGAAATATGGGTGAAAACCCATATGGCATGCTACTGTTTTTGATTACCGAGTCGCTAGCTTGACTCGACCCCGAATTCATTGGTTCATGGGGAAGCAAAGTGGAAGAAACAATCTCCATCGGACTTTCATTCAAGATGTTTGGACAAACATTTGAAGCACGTGAAAGTTCCACACCGATGAGATATACATAGAAAGACCCGGCTCACAAATGATAAATGAAAATGCCAGGGTCAAAGATAGTGTCCTCACTCCCGAAGGAGTGAAGAAGAGAGGAAGTCACCAGGTAGGTGAAGAAAAGAAGGAAAATCATGATGACAATCATGACTAGATCTTCTTCTTCGGGATTAAGTGCAGTTGCACTTATTTGGATTTTGTTGGTTGAGCTCTTAGGGTTGGAAGGCATCTCGGTTGGGAGGGTGGGAAGATTTGTCATAACTATGTAAATTGAGATTTTCTCCTCCCGATCATGATTTTTGCCATCCAAGCAATCATACTCCAGCGGAGATATGATATGAGAGAGTTCACCGGAGAACTCCTCGTGAAGAGAATCATTCACATGATGTGAATTTGTGAACTCTTGTTCCATTGTGGGCTCATCACTATCCTCGATCTGAGTATCAAAGAGTGGATTCTCAGAAATTGAAGTGAATTCAGAGTTGAATTCAAATAGAGGATTAGTGAAAGTAGCTTTGAATGTTTCGGGAACAAAATGATCAACATTCTCTATTGGACTGTTGGGATAAGAAGTGAGTGAACGATCATTATCAATGAGACTTTCGCTCTCCCGGATCGGCTTCAAGTCAAAGAGTGGATTGATGTGAGTGAGTTCACCGGAGAACTCCTCAAGAAGGGGATCAGATCGATTGTGGAAGTGATGCCTCAACGTACTCGATGTCTCCATATGAAACACAATCTTCGCTAAGATCAGAGAAAGTTTCAAAATGATCTTGAGAACACTCAAGAGGGAAAGAAGAATCACACATATGATCGAAATTCCCTGACTCTCTTGGGATTGAGACAAGGTTCTCAACACTAGACGATTCCATTTCAGGAATAGTGCTAAGAAGCTCATCCCCCATGTTTAGAGAGTGAGTGGGAGCTTCGGGTGTGATAACAACAAACTGAGGGAGCTTAGAAGGACTAGCATACATATGTTTTATACTTTCCATTTGTTCTTCTGCTAGTAATTCCATCATAGTCTTTTCTCCCGACTTTTCATGGAAGGGATCTTAACTGATGAACTTGATGAACTATTATAAAATTGTAGGATATCAAGGATATCTTCATCATCATCGCCATCGGAATGAAACGGAATCGAGAGTCGGATTTGGTCGCTTTTTCTTTTGCAATTGATTCCTTAACAGATTGTTCAAAGGCAATTTGGGAATCTAATTTAGCGCCGCTCTTCGCTAACAACACTTCCATGGATTTTTCATTTGGATTATCTTGGGAGGACATAGCCACTCCTCCTAAGTTCTTTTAATAACTCCGAGTCTTCGAGAAGGTCCGCCGTAGTTTCATGAGGAGTCGCTTGAATCATTTGGTACTGTGGAGGTTGGTCTGGATATGAAGAGTCGTAATTGTTACAAGGAAATGGGTTCCCCGCTTGACAATCCGAAGCTAGAGTGAGGACCTCCACAATACTCACAACAAGAAAACCGATGTGGCCGTGAGTGGTATGTGTTGTAGTCATAATTGTTATCGAACTTGCTCATAGACAAGCGTGTTTCCATTGACAATCGAATCGGAATGTGAACCACCACAAGACTCACAACAAGAAAACTGCTGAGTCTCACAAGGTGGTAGCCGATGGAATAAATCAGTCGTGTTATGGTAGGAATAGGGATCTTGGTTATAGACAGACCCGCTTCCTCGATTCCACCATCCTACAACCAATTGCCACCATTATTAGGACCACCACACCATTGACAACCAAGAGGGTGAGGATAAGACATAGAAAGAATCAAAGGTTTTCAGAGGGGTAGGGATGAAGAATCAAAGATGTGAGAGGGTAAAGATGAATATTTTGGTATTTTGAAAAACATTTTGCAAAAACAAAGAATGAAAATCTTTTTGGATTTTTGATTTTTAAAAGAAAATATAAACATACACAGATGGTATGAACAATGAGTGAATATCCAAATCACTAATCTGCTAGACGTAAGATAATCAGCACACACAGGTCCCCGGCAGCGGCGCCAAAAATTTGATCTGCGCAAAACCGTCAAGTCTAATCACACAAACTGGTCACTTGTGAATGACCAGCCGTAACGACTTAAAACAGCCTTCGCACACAAATGCAATGAAGATCTGAGGAGTACAATGTTTCCCGGTCGTTAAGTCCCAAATGAGCTATGCAATGGATTATCGAACGAATAGTGATCGCGAGATTTGAACGGAAAAGGAGATTTGATGATTATTATAACTACGGAAAAAGGACATAAACTACAAGGGCTAAAATGAAAATTAAAGGAAATTAGAAAGATAAAACCTATTAAATAAACGCTATCACTATATTTAAAATGATGAACGTTTAAAACTTAAAACTAAAAACTTACGTTTAAATTAAAATTACGTAAACGTATAAAATAAAAAGTGAAGCTTATACAATATAGATCCTAAAAATATGAAAAATACATTTTTACAATCCTAATGATAAAAGAAAATTTATAAAAAAAAGAAAATTATTTTTATAACTATTTATCTAATTATTATTAATTAAAAACTATTTTTAACTATTTAATAATTACCTAAAATACAAGAAATTAGGAAATAAAGCTAGAAAAATAAAATTATGAAATGGAAAAGTCTAAAATATCAAACTAGAATTTTCAAAACTATTTTTGTATTTTTCTGATTAATTTTCTATTTTTTTATGAATTTTAAACTATTAAAAACTAATTAAATTATTTAAAAATACAAATTTAACTAAGAAAAATATGGAAAAATATTTTTCTCTCTTTTTATATTTATCTTAACTTAATAAAAATGAAAAATTATTTTTTTGAACCTTTTCTTAATTATTTGCAATAAAAGCTAATTAAATATGACTAAAAACTGATTTTAATAATGAAAAATACTAAACAGTGACCAAAAATTATGAAAACTTCAGGAAAATACTAAAATCTTATTCTGGATCTATGAAAAATAATAAAACATGGGCTTATGTGTGAAAATCAAAGGCTGCAGTGTAAACTAGTATGAGAATAAGCAAATGAAATAAGAAAATAAGCTCTACAAGACACCAACCGATAACATAAGCTAAACTACTCTAAAACTACTCTAAGGCAAGCATCTACATCTAATCCTAACACCTAAAGAGCAGTCTTCCTAAGATTTGAGCAAACTGATATATAAGCTAATAAGCAACAGCCCTAACTTTGAGCAGAGTTAGCAGCTTATTCTATAAGCTAAAGAGAAAACCTAAAATGGAGATCTCAAGACCACCTGGTAGAGAACATGTGTACCAATTTTCAGCAAATAAGGACTAGTAATGAAGCAGCATACAGAGCAAAATATAAATTGCAAAAGTGGAGCAGGATCTGAGAATAGAAACAGAAGAGTGGAACAACTTTGAGCTTATACAAGGACTTATCAGAAGTGCTTAAGCTAAAAACAGATATAGGTTCTTGAAGAACACCTAGAATACTACAAGTGTACCAAAAATCAAACCCTAACAAGCTCTAATTAACCTAGCACAACTGCTGCAAGTTCAAAGAAAACCATATGCCCTGATGTTTTGACTTTAAGAACAAATATGAAGTTGACTATAATGAGATTTAAAAGCAAATCTTTGGATTGATTTAGATGAAATGGGATGTAAGAAGACTAAAGCAAGCTAGTTTTACTAACTCTAAACCTATAAGACAGATTTGAGTTACTGGTCTCAACAGTTATGACAATAGGAGCAATGAATCATGGATTTTGACTATAAGAACAAATGACAGATAAACAAAGACAGGAATGGTAATAATAGACTATAACCACCTTAATGCAACTGATCTAAGCCATGATAATAACCTCTAACACAGATTATAAAGCAATCCAAACACTCCTTTAAACTATGAAATGAACTTAAAACTGAGCAAACTGATGAACCAATCAAGTGATAAGGATCAAACCCAATCTAAATAACCTAATTAACACTGAAGAAGCAAGTAGACACTAAAATCAAACACCAATACAGCTGCAAGCTTAATATGCAAAATGGCTCAAAAATGGAAATTGAGAAACTCACTCATGTGTATCCAAATTGCTTGCAGACCAAAACCAAACCCATGACTACACTAATTGAACCTAATCCAACCCATATCGATGTCGCAACACCAAACCATGCTCAAATCCAACTAAGCTTAAACAGTTGACTTTTGTTGACTTTTTCACAAACTTGCTTGAAAATGATTCCAAAGCTCATCAAAAGCTATATGAAGCTTAAGTGAGCTTATAAGTAGTTAAATATAAGTTATTAGAAGCTAGGACAATATAGTTTGACTTTGAAATTTTACACAGTCTACATAAAAACTGGAAACTGAAATGAAACTCTCAATTGATGCTTAAAACAGATTACAAAGTTGTTTTAACACAAATGTGTTACCAAGAAACTGAAATTACAATGTTTTAACTAAAAACTAAGAACATTTTATTAAAAACGACATTACAGAAAAATAAAATAAACTAGCTACCCTTGAAACTTCTCTCTTCCTTCTCTTTTATAGCTCCAATAGCTTCTCTTTTCTGGTCTGAGCAAATCCCACCTTCATTCCTGGCCTTTGGATGATAAAAAAGTGATCTTGGCCATTGAGAGGATTTGGCGGGAAAACTTGGTTCTCATATTTAGAGACAGGGAAGGGTGTATTAAATGCATTGGTGTGGGTAGGTGAGGTGGGGGAGACAATGGGTGTAGTAGAGTGATTTTAGGTGGCTGGAGGAGGGGGAAGATAGCAGACACAATGGTCGGGGATGACAGTTTAGGGGTGGGTGTTTTTGTTTAAACATGGGTTTGGGTTGGATTCGGGTTAAAGGACCGGGTAAGGGATTTTGGGCCAGGGGTTTAATTTTGGGCTTGGGGTTTATACTAGGATTCGTTTGGTTTGTTGGATTAATAATACCAAGGACCCTTTTTGCAATTTCTCAAAACCAAAGGACCAAACATGTAAAACTGAAATTTCCAAGGGCCAAACATGTAACTTATGAAGAGTAGTCAAGGGTTGGTCTTGCCAAGTTTAATAATCCAAGGGTTGATTTTGACATTTTTGAAAATTTCCAAGGACTAAATTTGACCATTTTGGATTTTTAGGGACTAAATTGTAATTTTCTCAAAACTTTTAGGTTTTTCACCAAAGGACTAAATATGACAATTTATGATTACAGAAGGACCTTTGGTGACTTTTCTTTTAAAATAAATACTCTAGGGACTGATTTTGCCATTTTCTCAAAGTCGGGACAAACCGCCAATTATGCAAACTTGATACGTTTTTCATCCGATTTTGATATTTTTGCATTTAAAACACATAAAACACTGATTTGTGATATTTTGATCATTTTGATGTGTTTCTGAGTGTTTTCAGATGATTTTGCAGTTTATTTTGTACAAAAATGATGAGTATTTACACACTCATCAAGATCTCATTCAAACAAACCCTCCTTTATATGGAGTTGGGATATATATATATATATATATAGAGTTAGGATCAAATAAGAAGAAAAATTAAAATGAGAAGGATAAGAAGGAACCACAACCACACATTTCAGATGCACCTATTAAAATAGATGCATCTCCCCTGAAAAATCTCTCTTATTTGAAATGTGTGGCTAGAAATTCTTCTTATTATTCTTATTTTAGTTTTTCTTCTTACCGATCTCTTTCCTATATATATATATATTTATATATATATATATATATATATATAGGGGAAATCATAGCTACACCAAAGGTGTAGCCAACTTAGCTACACCAAAATGCTACTTCCATGCATAAAACCTCATTTATGATGTCATCTTAACATCTTAAACTTGTAAACCTTCCTAATCTATCATATCCAACATCTATTATTTGATATTGTTGCAAATTTTTATGTGTGTGTTCTTGAATCAAGTTTCAGCCATTTAAAATGCTTTCCCCATATATGGGAAATATATATATATATATATATATATATATATATATATATATATGGGAGAGTTAATGTGAGATCAAGCTTAAAGTTGTAAAAATAAGATCAAGTCTAAAAACCACTAAAACATTTATAAATAACAATTTTAGCAATAATACTCATAAAAATAATATTTTAATACAAAATAACATTTTAGCAACTAATAACTTAATGATACATGAGTTTGGATTAGTGATACACCTGATACACATTACACTAATAAGTATTCCTAAATCTGATACATATACAATAACTCGATACCCATTACACTTCTAATCAAAGTGTATCACCTAGATTTCGTAAATTTTAAAAAGAAATCTATCGAAACTTTAACAATTTTAGTTGTAGTTAATAAAAATTTATTTTTGTTGTAAGGAGAGTGTTGCTTGTCAAATTTTAGTTGGATCTCATTTTAACAACTTTAAGCTTGATCTTATTTGATCTAGATTCTATATATATATATAGATATATATATATATATATATATATATATATATATATATATATATATACTAGCTTTCAAGGCCCGCCCGACTTATAATTATAGTTGGAAGGCATTAGTTAACGAAAAATAATATATATGGAAGGCGACCATGAATTATAAATTTCACCAATTTATAAATTTACTTGGCTTCTTAAACAATAATATAGATGTTGAATTAAAACAATGATCGTAATTTTTTTACGTCCAAATCCATGCCAATACTATTAATGACATTTCCAGATGAAATGGCCTATTGACAAATTCACCAAGGATTACTGGTATGTGCTAAAACACATACCTTTTCATTATCAAAACTGACCCAAAATAACCAAGAAAGAGCCGTTTATTGCTAATATCTGTGGTTTTCTTGAGTTTATGCTTGTGCAGTACGGATATGTAAAAACACACAAAAGGAACCAAATCAGACGTAAATCCGAGCACGAGAGATTAAGAGAGCTTAAGCTGAGCCGGAAGATCAAAATTGAGCATTAATGAAGATTTTATTCTCCGAGGATGATTTTTGGAAGATATAATCAAGTTTGAACAATTGGCAAAAATGGCCCCTCAACTTTGAGTTTTTGGCAGAAATGGCCCCTGAAGTTTCAGAAGTTGCAAATTCACCCTTGGTTTATTTGAAGATTGGCAAAGATGATCCTTGGAAGATATTTTCAGATTTACACCTCTGGTCCCTGGAATTTCAGCATTTACATCATTAGTCCCTATATTACTAATGGGTTCACTTCTAGTCCAATATCCATTAAATACACGGCCCAAACCAATGAACCCTCTACCCGGCCCAAACTATACCAACCCGGCCACCCTTTAATACCTTATACCCGTTTACCCTCTTGGACCCCAGTCAACAACCCACCCATGTACCCGGTCAACACACTTGAAAAACAATAAACAAATCCAAACGCGCCTAAACAGTACTCGTCTTCCCCAAATCCAAACACACCCGTTTTTACCCACATCCCAAGCACCCAACCTCGTACTAGAATATTTCTAGAAACCTTATCTACAGCTGACTTGTCAGGATAGAATGCCAACGTGGACAAATGGAGAGCCCTCATTGGTCGCAACACCTCACCAGTGAATTGGAGAGCCTCGATTGGTGGTGATGACAATGGGATGATCTTGTGGCTGTGGATAGACTTCTAGCATCTTCTGAAAAGGATCCCAAGCTTGAATTCCAGCTATAAATAGGACCTCTTGGCTCACAATGTATTCGTGCATTAATTTCTTTTAAATTAAGTTTATGTTCTTGTATTTTCAGCTTTTCAAGTAGCTTATTAATGTTTTCTTGAGTTTTCCTTGTAATCTCAACTTCCTTTGCAATAAAATTTCAGTTTTAATAATAAAATTCCAAGTTTCCTTTTTATCTTGCATTTTCAGTTTTTAATGATTAATAAAGGTGTTTTTAAGGTTGAAATAAGCTCACTCAGCTTCATATAAGCTGTTGTGAGCTTATTTGTTGTTTACTTGTTCCATTTCAATAATTTACATTCACAAAAACACTTGGTCAACGAAAGTCAACTGGTGTCCTCAATTGGTTCAGAGATGAATATGGGTTGATTTGATGATGGATCTGGGTTGATTTGATGTTAAATGGGTTAGGATTAGTGGTTCTATTGCTGATGCCATAGTGGCTGGGCTTCTTGTAAGTGTGACCTTAATCTCATTTCTAGCTTAAATAAAAGTAGCAGTTATAATATCTATTAGATCTGTTATAGTAGTGTTTATTGCTGTCATATGGTTTCATTTTAGTGCTCTGAGTCTGTTTTGTAGTTAGAATAATCTTGTTATCATGTTTTAGCTAGGATTGATTGCATTATCTGTCATTAAGTGGTGTTTGGATCAAAACAGTTTGATGTGATAAAGGGTTATTCATTGGTTGAGTTTTATTGTTTCAACCTTGTTAAGGGTTGGTCAATTCATATCAGTCCTATTTTTGCAGCCAAACATTCATAAAGTCAAAATTACTTTGTAATTGATCTTATGTGCATTACTGTTGGAATCAGTTGTTAAGAACTTACATATAGGTGTAAGATTTGATAAACCAGCTTGTTAAAGTTGTATTTAATCAGTATTCATCAACATCAGTCCTGCATTTGCATTTAAATCTCACAAAAGTCAAAATTCATCACTGTTTTCAAAAGTCAAAACCATGTCAAACCTGTTTTTCTCAGATATTGCAGCCTCTGCACAAGGTTCATTACAGCTTATGATGGTCTCATATTTGGTCCAATTGTAGTTTGCTAGGTGGTCTTGAGGACCACATATCTGGTTTTCACATAAGTTTCTTAGATTAGCTGGTGCAGTAGCTCAAACAGGTGGGTCAGAACCTGTTTGGGAAGAAAATCAGTTGGCATCAAATCTGAGTAAACTGCTTATTTGAGGTTAGGAGTAGCAGTGGTTAGTTGATTTAGAGTGGTTATAGTATAATTTAGCCTCTGTAGAAGTTTGGTGGCTTATTGTGCTAGCTTGCTTATTCTAAAGTGCTTATTTGCTATCAGTTTACATTGTAGCCCTCATTTCTTACACACAAGCATCATATTTTATATTTTTCATAGATTTAGATTAATATTTTAGAATTTTCCTGAGTTTTTCATAATTTTTGGTCACTGTTTGCTATTTTTCTCTATTTAAAATAGTTTTTAGTCACTTTTAAATAGCTTTTATTGCAAATAATTAAGAAAAAGTTCCAAAAAATAATTTTTCAATTTTCCCAGTTTAAGAAAAATATAAAAAGCATAAAAAAGATTTTTCCCTATTTTTCCCCTTTTATTTGGTATTTTTCACAATTTAAATTAGATTTAAATAGTTTTAAATTAGTAGAAAATAGAAAAATAATCAGAAAAATTAAAAAATAGTTTTGAAAATTCTCTTATGGTATTTTAGATTTTATAAAAATAGTTTCATATTTTTCTCCTTAATTTTCATAATTTTTAGTATTTTAACTTAGATTTAAAAGTTAAAAATTAGTTTTTAATTTTAATAAAATCCAGAAAAATCCAAAAAAATAGTTTTAATTCTAAAATAGTTTTCAAATTACATTTCTAGAGTAAAGGTAATTTTAGGCATTTTTAGGGTATAATTTAGACGTAGTTGCATTTTAATTACGATTCGTTTTAGTTATATTTGCATTAGGATTTCCCGTAAAAATAGATTCCCTTAATTACTTTCCCTATTCCCGTAGTTTAATAAAATCAAAATCAAACAAATCAAAACATCGAGCATTAAATTCCAAACCAATAACGACGTTGGCAATTCACGCCTCGTTGGGAAACGATTCGGGTTGACTAATCCGTATCAACGATCACACACGGGATTTGATTTATTATTCTTTTTCCTAAAGGAATTTGAATCTATCTTCGTGATTATTTTTTATATCGATATTGAGGTTTTATCCATACACAATAACCCTTAAGCCTTCATTATCAGCAAATCAGTGTCTGAACTGTTTTAAGTTTCTTACGGTTAGTCATTCACAAGTGGCTAGCTTGTGTGAGATAACTTGACGGTTTGGCACGAATCAATTACTTTTACCAACCTGATTGGACCTATGATCCAGACTTTCTGTACATCTATATGCAAGCCAATATGACATCTAACTCTTCCCTAAAATAATTTTACACACTCACGTACATCTGGGTCTCCAGTTATGTTTTGCTATCAACTGTTCTTGTCGCATCATTAATTCTTCAAATACAGAAAAGCAAGCAATGCCAAACACACCTTATTAACCAAACCCATTCATAAACATACTAATGACTTATATCTTTACAAACAAACATAAAAAAAAAAAAAAAAAAAAATTACTTGTTTGCATTTAAGATGACGATGAAAGATTTGAACGTTAGCCTTTTAAGTTCTGATGTCACTTTACGAGTACGGCTTTTTTTCCTTAATCCACTCCCATATCATGTTGCCTAGCATGTCCATTACATCAATAGCCTGATCAAATAACGTTGGATAAAACTGTGCCTCCTAAGTCTCCATCAGAAGCCAAGCAACCTGCAATTGAAAATTTTCAGATACACTTTAGTAAGGTCACAACATCCTTCTCAAGTTCTCCAAACGAAGAGGATGAGAAGGGGAGAAATACGTATCCAATGTCTGCATATTTGGCTTCGTACTTGACACGCTTAAGTTGGGCGACGTCAGCCACCCACCGCAAGACCCGGTACAAAATCAACCATGTTAGTTTGCCTCAAGGGAGACGACCATGTCAAATCAATACATGCATCCTGACCACCGTCCCAGGAGTAGAGCGACATATCAGCCGGACGTAAGGGTTGGTCCCTTGCACCACAGAGCCCAATGTCAACCTCCTTACGAGCAGAAATCCCCGCACGAGAACATATGTCAACCAGGGTATCACGCACCACATTATGCCGATGTTTAATACCAATAATACCATCACATGACACCGCATGGTCCCCATAAATGTCTCCCGCAAAAACCCTGGAACAGGCAGAGCACGACATTTTTGTGGAAAAAAGGAGGATACCTAGTCGATAACATAACGCACAACGGTAAGTTCTAGCATTCATGGAACAGGCTGAGTACGACATTTGTTATTGTTATCAAGTTATTGTTATTGTTATTGTTATTGTTATTATTATTGATGCCATTGTTTAAAGTAAACGGACTTAAAAGTTACAAATTGCCCTAGTCTAATTAACTCCTTACCATTTGCAGCATATGGCTCCAGAGTATTTCTTTGATCTCAAGTTGTATAAGACATCAAGTTGGCACTTGAGCTCTTATCCAACTTTGTATGCTCTTCACTTGAAGCAATGACAGGACGCACTGGGTTAGAGATAAGTAGATAGCCATATAATCGACACCATAATTCTTTAATGGTGCCTTATTATGCTTATTTGCTTACTCTTCCTAAATATCACTAAAAAAATGGAAAGTAAATTATGATACCTCATAAAGAATGGTTACCAAGGAGAAAACTTGGGCTAACTCACTTGGCTTTATGTGCTCATGGGGCTCACCACTCATGCGGTTGCTTAGTGAACCAGATAATGTATGGTGATAAAGGATCAATGCTTATGGAGTAGAATGCATACTCATCTAATGAAATAACTATTTTGTGCATTAATGAAGCCAAGACACTTACATGATATGCATAATTCAGAACATCTAAAACTTCTGTTAATGAAGAATATGGTAAATTGCATTTCGTGCATACTTAAAACTATCTTCTGACATCAACACGGCAGGTTGTTCCCCTCTACTGTGGCAACAATTAACTCCTTTGACCATGGTCTTTAATCTAACTTGTCTACACAATGTATTGAATAAGAATGAAAATAAATCATGTGTTTTATTAGTGACCACAATTCCTACCAAATTAAAAAATAAAAGATAAAACATATATTACAACAATTAATAGTGTAATGCCAAATATGAAGATTCATGCTTCCAGGTTCACATATAACATTCGCTCATCTTAATAAAAACATGCAACATCTAAATCAACAAATTATTAACCAACGAAACCGGTAGCCACATTAACTTGAAGCAAATAGTGTAATACGAAATTAAAAAATGTTTTCATCAATTAAGCATGATGGTTCATACAATGAAAACACACTAAAAAGGCTGTCAAGCCAGAATATAATTTGTATGACGCATTTCGTGAGAAATAAACTACATATTGTACCTGTTGTTTGAGTTCGTAGACATCGACCAGTGAGCACCCACAAACCATCCTTCCTTTTCAAAACATGTTTAGTTAAAATGTTAATCATATGAAAGCAATGCGGTTTATTTAAGCTTATACTTTTAATGTGTATATTATAATGGCACTGAGTTTTATTCAAACCCACTTGATTCATTCAAACCTCATAAGCTTTGGTTATCATGGTATTGAGTTTTAAGGCATAATCATCAACACCATTTGAGTGTGGTCTCATTCCGATCAAAAAAAAACATTTGATACTTATATTATAATTAAAAAACAAATACCGATTCATTGGTTGTGTTTGAACGGAAGGTCTGCTTATATTCTTATCGGTACATGCTAAACAGCAAAAATTCAAACACGAATTAGGTGATAAAGTGAACCTACGATGTAGCACTAAATAAGCCGAGCTATCAAAGGAAGGAAAAAACCTTGCATAGATTTGTGTTTTTTCAGCTACCATTCTGATCATAGGACCAGCAAAATCAAGCTTCTTGTCGTATGTAACTGTACAAAACAAACCGTTACAATGATAAGAAAATCACCTCACTTAGATTCATTTTAATCTATGTAACTGTATAGCAACAATCTTGTTCCAATCACCACTAAATAACCATTGTCCTTCCATATAAATTAATAATGAGGATCATATAAATTAATGATGAGGATCATTAGGCTCGTGTAGTTTTAAATTTTTAAAAAATTTGAAGTGTAAAGTATAAAGTTTTACCTGGATCAGTTTCAAATATAGCAACAGGAACAGCCCTTTCGCTCGCCGGGGTCCTCTGTTCTCATCAAGAATAACAATTAATCAATAGTAAGACTTTTAAATAATAACTTGGAAAAAAAATAAGAGAAGACAGTTACTAAGTTTTTTATAGGCAAAATAAGTATATGTAGTGAATGATAACAAAGCTAGACAGCAATAGCACTTGTAACGTTACCGATTTTTGATTGCCATATGATGCCAATAGTAAAAGCACATCAAAATGTATTAAGAATTTTTAGCCAATTAGGTACTAAACCGTGGTTCACAGGCAATAACATATTGACAACGTAGACCTTTATCTGTTACTGCACATGGTTTTTGTTTAGCATATTCTGCTAAAGACTTGCTAATGGTGCTCGATTTTGATATGTAATCAAGCAATTCACAGTCTGCAATATCCTTTCATTCATTGACAGAGGATACACATTCAGAACGGGGGTTATAGGTTCCAACCTTGAAGGATTTGGCCTTAGACTCGAGGCACCGTCTAATGCAAGTCTATACCAAAGCAGCCAAGCAGTTCCAATATTCTCGGACAACAGAACTTTTCAATCATCCAAGTATCAAATAACAATTATGCAGCCAATAAATAGATGACTTAAAATGTAACCAGTCCCAGGGTTCAAATATATCCCAGTAGAAGTTGCAAAGAAGCACCACCAAGAGCAACTGTATATCAAATACATACAAGTACTGCACTTTGTATAAGGCTCTAATCTCTATCAATGTCGTGTCATAATGTCATCTACATAATAGTAGACTAAAATACACCAACTTGTAGTCAAATTAAAATCTTATGGGCATAAGCTAATAAGAATGATCTACCAAGTTACAGGATGAGCGAAGTTATAATGGATGCTAATCATAGCTACATCTTATGCCAGCCATGAATCTTGAGGCACGCCCTCACCAGAATTACATTGCTGGTAGTTGTCCTCCATCTACCCATCTGAAAATTGAATACAAAGGCCGTATCCTTGGGTGCAAATGAAATATTGAGAGCCAATTTGTCAAAATATGAACATTTCAGAGCTTTACCATCAGTGGTAGATACACGGGCATACTTAATGGGGAAGCCATCAGCTACTAACGTTTTAAAAATCTCTAGTGGGGGCCCGAACTGCGCCAATGCTAACATACTCCCAAGCCTCGTAAATCTTTCCATCTTTAGTTTCATGAATAACCATAATGTCACCTCCGTAACGTTCAGACTCTTTTTGAATATCTTCTTTCAGTCGAGCTTTCATTCTCTCTACTCTTTCACAGTCGATTCCCTAAATGCAAAATAATAAGAAAGAAAAGGAAGAAAAACTTTATATCACAAGTGACTGTATATGCTATAAACTAAATCAGAGAGATCAATATAATACCGTATACTCAAGCATGTTTTTGTATGGCCTTTCAATCGCCCGATGCACAAACGGTTTTCAATTATTGTAGATAACAGGTTCTTCCCTCATGTTGTGCCAAGAAAACAGGCCTGACAATTTTAGAGCTACCTATCCGTTGAATAACAGATTTAATTCCTTCCACAGTTGGATTAGCAACACCATAAACAGGAAAACCATGAATTTCTATAAAATTCGGTGCTCCCTATACTCTCTCGGGCAAATATTGCTATTGGCAGCCAGGACAGTAATCACTTTTGAGAACAGTCTAACTTCCCAAACCATTACAAAACCTAAAAATTTAACCAATTATCTAATATTCCCATATCATATAATCAGTTCTAAAACACACTTCCAAGGACTAAACACCTTGGAATGAGTAGAACATAATTATAGTGAGTCTTCTGACCCTTGCTGTTAGGTTATTCGTCAGACTATTATTTTTAAATCTTCTCGATACCATGAATCTGGTGATTTTTTGACATTGTTAAACATTTGCTGTGACCTAGTAACCTTTAGATACTGGATATTGAATTTCATTTTTTTGTGTGAGATGGGATAATGCTTTAGGGTTTCACAGCTTGTATTCCGCAAGTTTAGTAGAGATAATATTGAGTTTTCAAAAACGAATATAAATTTTAAGTCCATATGCTTTCTCGACAAACTTTGTACATAGTTTTGTGATACTGTTTAATGTCTAAAATACCTTCTTTTACAGCAACTTTCAAGGGGCAATTACAAAATTTCACTGACAAACAGAATTACAAAATTTCACAAAAAATGACATATTAATGTTAAATGCTTGGACCTTAACATGTATTATTTGGAAGTCCATATGCTTTCTCAGCTGACAAACTTTGTACATAGTTTTGTGATGCTGTTTAATGTCTAAAATACCTTCTTTTACAGCAACTTTCAAGGGGCAATTACAAAATTTCACTGACAAACAGAATTACAAAATTTCACAAAAAATGACATATTCTAGGATAGAGGCATCAAGTATGTTATGTATCAAAGTAACCACAGTAGTGTAACAAATTTACACCATAGGAACGAATGAAAGAAACACAAACCTCGTTATCAAAAAAACCCTATTTTGCTTCCAGAAATAAGTAGCATTATTATCATATAATGTAGAGATAATAGCTAGTTGAGTCAAATTACCTCTTTCATGGAGTTTTTGTCATCATCTGCACGGGTAACCTAGAATGGCAACTTAGCCGTAACATAATTCAACACTTTAACTTTCTCGACAATGACCTGAAGTAAATTTATTATACTATAACTTGAATATATATAGCTATGGGTATTGTGAAAAAGCTGAAAAAATATGAACGAAAGTGCAATTTTAGATACTACATGTGCAACTCACAAATGGAAATCACACAAAATAAATGCAAAAATCATACCTCTACACAAATATACATGTCTGTGTCCAAGTTGTTCACCTACAATCAAATATAATATCCTAATATACAAGCAAAAACAATAATGAAACTGTCATTTACGAACCATATGTTCTTTTATACATGCTTATGTGATCAGTGAAGTACCTGATTAAATCTAGAAAGATTCTTGACATGACTACAAGTTGAGATCATAGTCGCTACATGAGAATTTATTAGTGAATATTGTAACCTGATTCTAACATAACCACACTAACTTGTAAAGACGATGTCTAACCTGCAAAAAGCTGCAAACAAATCAACATATGCATACACGGCAACAAAGTTTCATCATTAGGGTTTTGAGGGAAAATAGACAAACCTTTTTCCTGTACGTGGTACGTGATCTGTAAAAAAAAAGCATAAAACGGTTGGTTGATGATTTTTTTTTAGGGCAAATAACCTATTTAAGCATCATACTTGTCACAAATGTTAGTACGACGTATCGAATAAAAAAAATAACCCCTTTGCCCCCTCAACTTGTAAATCTTGTCTTTAACAATACATTTAACCACTTGTTTATCCGGTTCCCAGTTTTTCCCACACTTTTTTGCCTATTCGGATATCCACCGTGGAAACCTCGTACCATCCCCACACTTCCATTGTTGGTCCCCCACACTTCCAATCTTGGTAGGATTTCAGTACGATGTTTATTATAAACAAGTACAACTTTCATCTTTATAACCACAAACGTGCACCCTTATCCATTCACGCATCATTTTCCTTATCCCCACAACTTTGAAACCCTAAGTGTTTAATAATAGCAGTTGATTGTCGTTTTCCTGAAATTGGCAAGACAAAAGGTACGTTCCATATTTGTTTTGAATGTTTTATTACCCCAATTGTGTTAATTTACATTATAATTTAGTGTCGGTGTTAGGGTTTTTTTTCAATTAGGGTTTTGATATTTTTTGTATTATCTCCATTAATTCAGGTCATATGGAAGTACCACTAGATGTGGTCTTCAAAATACACTACAATGGTGTATTTATATTTGACCCTTTAAGGTATGACTTTGGTAGGGAGATAATAATGGAGGCATCTTCAACAGATAGGCTTATGTGTAGCCCGCTTTTAGATATATTAGTTGCCAAAGTTAAGAATAATATATGGGCTTTGTACATGTGCATTCCTACATTAGACATTGACAATGGTGGTTTAAAGATAATTGAAAGGGATGCAGATGTAATGTATTTGTATGATCAAGCAAAACAATTTCAGATAGTGGTGTTGTTTGTTGCTCATTCCCCCCAGAACTTAGCACCATACTACCACGGGAACCTACGTTTAGATAGTTCTGACTCAGAAGTTACATCCCGGAAAAAGAAACATACCAAGTTGAAAAAAGATGCTGGTAATATGTCTTGTGAGGAGTTGATAGCATGGGCTGAGGAAGAATCACAGTCGCCTTATTTAAGGTCTCCACCATTAAAAGATAGACCACTAAGAAAGGACTTTGAGGGTAAGGTGACCTTTACTAGAGTTTGGAATGCAGACGACGATTTCACTTACGATTACCCTATGCTTACGGAAGATGAGGTGTTTAGGGAGTATAATGTAGTAGTTGATAATGTAGTGGACAACGTTGTGGATGAATCTGCTAAGGTTAAGGAGAACCAAGATGTTGTTAACGCTATGGTGACTGATAGGTATTTGTTATAACTATTTTGCATATTATGCTTTAACACCATAGTATATATGAAGGGGTTATTTTTTTTAATTCTTGTTGTTACACTTGTTTCAGGATTGAGATGGTTGATACTCTTGCTGAACCTGATAAGGATACGCTGATGGAAACTGATTTTAATGCAACAGAGAAAGAAGTCGATACTGATAAAAGGGTCGACGATGTTGATGATTTGCACAGATGCGGTGCTTGCTAGGCAAAGAAAGTTAGACAAAGGGAAGTCCGTCATGACTAGGAAAAAAAAAGATAGCAAGGAAGACCACCTCTAATGTGCGTAGACCAACAGGCGTTGTCATTAGAGACAACCCAAATGCACCTGCATCATCACAGTCTGATACAGGCAGTGACGATGACTATGAAAATCCATTTAATTCTGATTCAGAAGGTGAAGGTTTAAAGAAGAAAGATAGTATTCGTCAAGATTCTTCGGGATACGAGTCTTATGATTCTGCACTACAATCCGAAAAATCATATGACTATCTAAGCAATGGAGAAGACGAGATCATCCAATTGAGAAAGATGCTTCTTAATGATGATCAACCTTTGTCGGATGAAGCGGAGGAACAAGATGCAAATGATGATGATGTTGACGATACAAACGACGATGTCCTTTCAGATGGGCCAACTGGATTGGGTCCATTAGTTAGAGAGCATGAGAGGTATATGCAAGCTTTGTTGAAACATATCAAGGGAAAAGGAGATGGTATAACAGATCCATTTGTTGCTGTTCAAAAATCACAAAAAGAAGACATTTACCCAATCTATGATGCTGAAACTCATTGGCGATTGAAAAAATCAATGGTAAGTTTTTCAATACTTAATACTTACATTTATTTTTGAAACTAAGTATGTCAACAGTTTACGCAAAAGTATAAGTAACTGGTCTGTATATTATTTCTTATGATTAGCTTGGATAAAAGTTTCCCGACGTTGACAGTTTTAAAGAGTGCCTTACATACTATGCTCTGGCGAATGGTTTCTCATTATGGTATGAAAGGAGCACAATATCAAAGGTAATTGCAAAATGTGGACTACGATCAGAGACGCTGAAGGATCCTAGCCTTGGAAAGCAGACATCATACAACAAGTATCCTTCAGAGACTATCGAAACTGTGATCGCCATGGAGATGTTACGGCAAAATGCTCAGGGGAGAAGCTACTTTTCAGATTATTTCTTTGAACGATAACCATACTTGTGTACGTAGTTTCCATTATGGTAGACTAGTTAACTATAAATGGATTGGTAAGCAATTTGGAGATAAGATTAGGATGAATCCGGATATTACCATTAGCAACATACAGGAACTAGTCTTAAGAAAATACAAATGCAATGTTAGCCGTACCCAATTTCGTAATGCTAGGTCTTATGCCCTGAACGAAATAGATGCTACCATCCAGGATCATTATGGTTTGCTAAGGTCATATGCTAAGGCGTTAGTTGAGTCAAATGAGGGAACCACAGTTAAGGTAGGTGTCACGGTAAATCCTGACGAGAAGACATATTTTGACAGATTTTATGTTTGTTTTAATGGATTGAAAGAAGGTTGGAAAATTGATTGTCGTAGAATTTTAGCTTTGGATGGTTGTTTTCTAAAAAAAACCAAACACTGAGGAGATACTAACTGCGGTCGGGAGAGACGGTAATAACCACATTTTCCCAGTGGCTTGGGCTGTGGTCACGGTTGAGAACAAAGACAACTGGAGTTGGTTTTTACAGTTATTGGGTGACGATTTGGAAATTCAAAGTGGACAAGGTTTGACTTTAATGTCAGACCAACACAAGGTATGGTTCATTACTGTCTTTACTTAATAGCGTATAATGTTATCATTTGTAATACGCATAATTATAATTGATATTCTTGTATTTTGACCAGGGTTTGATAGAGGCAGTGAAAGAGGTTATGCCCTTGGCAGAGCATCGTCAATGTGCTCGTCACATTTATGAAGGTTTTAGGAAACAATTCCCTGGTGTGGAGTTTAGGCAATTGTTTTGGGCTGCTTCAAAATCATTATATCCCCCGTTACATAACATCATTATATCCCCCGTTACATAACAAAGTTATGGAGAAGATCAAAAGGGCTAATCCAAGGGCACACGACTTTTTAATAAAGAAATATCCAAAGAGTTGGTCAAGGGCTTTCTTCAGAGAAGGAGTGTGCTGTGAAGCTATTGAAAATGGGTTTAGCGAGTGCTTTAATGCGGTGTTGGTAAGTCTAAGGCACAAACCAATAATCACAATGCTCGAATCAATGCGGGTTCTTGTAATGGAGAGGATGCACACAATGAGGGTCCTTATGGATAAGTGGAAAGGCGATATATGCCCAAATATTCAGAACATCTTGGAGCATGTTTCAGGTTTGGCATGTTGTCTCATGTGGGTGAAACAAGTTTGAAGTCAGGAAAGGATACGACGCTTTCAAGGTAGATGAGCCAAACCGGACGTGTTCTTGCCGACTGTGGCAAATTTCAGGTTTGCCGTGTTGCCATGCAATAGCTTGTCTTTTTAAGTTGAATAAGAAGGTTGAGGATTATGTCCCGGACTGTTTTAGGAAGGATAGGTATTTACTAACTTATGGTCAATATATGAAACCTGTTGATGGGATTGATTTTTGGCCAGATGTTAGCCACCTTTCTAGGATTTTTAGGACCAATTCCTAAGACAATGTGATGCGTGCCAAAACAGTCAAGCTAAATCACACAAGCCCGCCACTTGTGAATGGCGGACCGTAACCAGCTTAAAACTGCTTAAGCACGAATGCAATGAAGATCTGAGGAGTACAGTGTTTCCCCGGGTCGTTATGTCCCAGCGAGCTGTGCAATGGATTATCAAACGTATAGTGATCGGGAGATTTGAACGAAAAAGGAGATTGTGATAAGATTATAACTACGGAGAAAGCCAACAAATTACAACGGCTTAAATGCAAATTAAAGAAAATTAGAAAGATAAAACCTATTAAATAAACGCTATCACTATATTTAAAATGATGAACGTTTAAAACTTAAAACTAAAAACTTACGTTTAAAATAAAACTACGTAAACGTACAAAATAAAAAGTGAAACTTATACAATATAAATCCTAAAAATATGAAAAATACATTTTTACAATCCTAATGATAAAAGAAAATATTAAGAAAAAGAAAATTATTTTTATAACTATTAAATTAATTATTATTAATTAAAAACTATTTTTAACTATTTAATAATTACCTAAAATACAAGAAATTAGGAAATAAACCTAGAAAAATAAAATTATGAATTGGAAAAGTCTAAAATATCAAACTAGAATTTTCAAAACTATTTTTGTATTTTTCTGATTATTTTTCTATTTTCTAGGAATTTTAAACTATTAAAAACTAATTAAAATATTTAAAAATACAATTTTAACTAAGAAAAATATGGAAAAATACTTTTTTTGGCTTTTTATATTTTCCTAAACTTAAGAAAATTTAAAAATTATTTTTTTGAAACTTTTTCTCATTTAATTGCAATAAAAGCTATTTTAAAATGATTAAAAACTGATTTTAAATAAGAAAAATACTAAACAGTAACTAAAAATTATGAAAAATGCAGGGAAATTCTAAAATGTAATTCTAAAGCTATAAAAAATATAAAAAGAAGGGCTTATGTGAGGGAATCTGAAGCTGCAATACAAACTAGAGGAAATAAGCACTTGGAAATAAGCTAACAAGCACAAAAATGAACCAAATGATAATATAAGCTAAAATATACTGAACCTACTTTAAGGCAACTAGTTACATCTACTCCTAACCACTAATGAGCATCTAACCAAGGATTAAGCCAACTGACCTTATTGAGCAAAACTGCTAATGACCCTACTGCATAAGCAGTTGCAACTGCTTATCCTGAAAGCTAAAGAGAAAACCTGAAATGTGGAACTCAAGTCCACCAACCAGAGAACATGTGCACCAAATTGCAGCAAATAAGGACTAGTATTGAGTGAGTTATAGATCAAACAAAAACTGCATAAATGGACAGTGGACTGATGTGCAGAAACAGATGAACAGGGACCCTACTTGGAGCTTATCTATGAGCTTATCAGAAAAGCAAATGTGAAAAGCAAAATTTCAGTCTTAAAGATCACCTAGCTGACTACTTATAGACCAAAAATGAAACCTAAACTATTTGAAATGAACCTTGTGCATGATCTGCACTTTCTGCAAAAACCAGATTTGTTGGACAGTTTTGACCTTTTTTAAAGCAATGACAAAGTTGACATTCTTGAGATTAAAGATCAAATGATTGACAGATAAAGATGAAATAAGATGAAATAAGACTAAATCAACCTTGTTTATCAAATCCTAAACCTATATAAACAAATTCCAATAACTGACTTCAACAATTAAGCATATAAGATCAATGGACAAGCAATTTTGACTTTTAACGCAGTGTGATGTAAAATAAACACAGATATGAACTCAATGATCAATACCTAGCCTAAAGCAACAGATTAAATCCATTACCTTACCTTCTAACTCAGTTTAAGGCATTGAACCAAACACTACTTTATTGATCTGCTAAGCAACTAAAACACTAGAAACACTACACTAGCTTGTACCAATGATCACACTGAGCTTAATCATGTTTAATACAACTAAATAAACCTATTTAAACTAATAAAGACCACCGATAAACAGATGAACAGTAACTGCCAATTGCCTTGAAATGAAAGGTGAAATAAAAACTCACTTGGGTCCAGCTGGTGTACAAGCTAAAACCAAACCCAATATCAATGTATCAAACCATTTCCAACCTAAAACCAAACTGCATCACCCACATACCACCACCATTTCCACTTTTGGCCATTCTGTTGACTTTTGTTGACTATGAGACAAATATGTTGGAAATTGATTTGAAAGCTTATCCAAAGTTAAAAGAAGCCTAAGTGAGCTTATATAAGTTTGTTGGGACTGAACCAAGAGCTGCTTGAAGCTTAAATGAATGAGTTTGAAATTGAAATACTTAACAGTAAGCATAAGACATGAATTTTAACAAAACTCTGAAATTGATCATTAAAATGGTTTACAAAGATGTTTTAACATAATTGTGTTACCAAGAAACTGAAGTTACAATATTTTAACTAAAACTAAGAACATTTAATTAAAAACGACATTACAGAAAATAAATAAAACTAGCTACCCTTCTTCAAGCTTCATTCTTCCCTTTTTATAGTTCCAATCTGTTTCTCTCACATGGATGAGCAGTTCCCACCATTTTTGTAGCCATTGGATCACCTCAAGCCATCTTGGCCGTTTATTTAGTTTTGGCGGGAAATACTGGTACAAGCCAGTTGGGACAAAGGAGATGGTGCAATTAATGTGATGGGTTGTTAGGTGAGGTGGGGGGAGACAAAGGGTGTAGTAGAGTGGGTTGGGTGGCTGGAGGAGGGGGTAGCAGACATGTTTGTCGGGGAAGACAGGGCTAGGGGGGCGGGTTTGTTTATTTTTGAAACGTGGGTTTGGGTTGGTCGGGTCATGGGATAGGACCGGGTAATATGAATTGGGCTAGGGGATTTGGTTTGGGCTTGGGGATTTATATAAGGTCCGTTTGGTTTGTGAAATAAATAACACACGGACCATTTGTGTAATGTTTGAAATTCAAGGGACCAAACCTGTAAATTATGAAGATGTAATCCAAGGACTAGTGTTGCCAACCTTTAATAGACCAAGGTCTAGTTTGACATTTGTGAAATTTCCAAGGACTAATTTTGACCAATTTTGGATTTTCAGGGACTAAACTGTAATTTTCTCAAAACTTTTAGATTTTTCACCAAAGGACTAAATATAATAATTTATGTTTCCAAAAGGACCTTTGGTGACTTTTCTTTTAAAATACATGCCTAGGGACTGATTTTGCCATTTTCTGAAAGTCGGGGGACTGAAACTGCCAATTATGCAAACTTTGCTCGTTTTTCATCTGATTTTAAACATTTTGCATCTGAAACATATAAAATGCAATTTTGGAATATTTTCAGTATTTTGATGCATTTCTGAGCATTTTTAAACGTTTTGCAGTTCGGAATTAACCAAAAATGATGAGTATTTACACACTCATCACAATGCCTGGTAGACCTAAGCGAAAAAGGGTTAGGGCATCCCATGAAAAGAAATCGACAACTAAGATCAGTAGGGACGGTATTGTTATGACTTGCCAAAAGTGCGGTGAAACAGGGCATAATAGGAAAGGATGTGTAAACCAGCCGAAACCCCCTGCTTGTAAGGAAAAAGGCAAACCGGGAAGACCATTCAACAAACAAAACACTGAAACACAGTTGGTAGATGACCATGACATACCTAGATTTGTTAACACTGATATAAATGAATTTGAAATGGGGGCTACAAACATAAGAGGTGTGTTAGGTGACGGTAGACCGTTTTACTTGGGAAAACAAAAGAAGAAGAGGGGTGGTGCTAGTGTCGATAGGGGTCATTTGAAAATGAGAGGAGGTAGGACCAAAAGTGGTAGACTTATTCCAGCTCAAAGGGTCGCCAGGATGGGAATGTGGTTGGCAACGGATGGTGCTACTTCTGATAACATTGATGATGAACAACGTATGCATTCAGGTATGCCTGGGAGAACCGCCAGAGCTAGTAACGAGCCAAACATAGCAGGTACTTGTGACTAGACAAAATTTTGTGAAGCGTTACGTTTATTAGCTGTAACACATAACCATGATGTACCTTTATTCTGTATTGAAAAAATGATAGAAACTCAAGAATCTCAAGTGGGTGGGTCAGTCAATTTGGCAAGTAACGTTGTAACAAGATCACGTAAAGCTGCAGCATCGGAGATTGTTGAAGTCCGAAGAATGCCGGGAGGAGCAAGGGGTGGTGCTAGTGTCGGTAGAGGAGGCAGAGGCGGAACAAAGCAATTACTTGGAAGAAAAACCATGTCAGCTGAAGCTCCACCAGTTCAACATACTAAAGAAAAAAGTGGACCAAAATTGCTACCACCAAGGTTGCCTAGCCAAAGAATCCTTAGCAAGAAGCTAGCTGCACCACCTAAAGGGCCTGGTTCCAGACAACGAAATTGTCCTGGACTAGAGCCTTAAAAAGACCCAACTGTTAGTTGTATGTATAATTAGATTGCCCTATTTTGTTCATGGAAGGGCCAGGTTTAGTGTCTAACTGAAACTGTAATAGTGCAGCAATTATTGCCACTATTTGGGATGTGTAAGATAGTAGATGTAGTGCTGCTTTTTATGCCACTACGTAGCCCTATTTTGTGTATTGAAGGGCTCTGCAACTGAAACATTATATGCTTGTGTTCTGGATGTAACAGTTGATGGTGCTGAAGCACAAACTTGATGTTATGAAAGAACACCTTTATGTTTATGGTATGTTATAAGTTGTATTATATGATTTGGATTCTTGTGTAGCTATGTAGTTTGTTGGTTAAAAAGCTAAAAGGTTAATGCAATACTACAGACATTATTCATAAACTTGTAAGCATAAATCCTATGGACCTGAAACAAATGATAATATACAACAACATATACAACAACACAGTTTCCATAATTTGCCTAAAATAACATACCATTCATCATACAAACAACCAACATTTGTTCAATTGCTCGACACAACAAATACATTAACCTACATACATTAGTACATAACAAGAGATAGTAGTTTGCATCTAGTGTCTTACAGACACAGCCAACATAACCACAATGAAAAAGAAAAGCATGACCATGAAGCATCCGCAACCTCCCAAGAACATGTCATACATTTTCCCCTTCATCTTAAGCTCATTCAATTCTTTGTAAATGAGTTCGACAGGTAAAGCATCATTGTGATTCTTTTCAGCAACATGGTCACTGACTTGTGGATGACTTAAGCTCTCAAGGTTGCACTCCAAAAATTGGTTGTCCTTATGCAGCCTAAACATGAGGTCTTTGTAATATTGTGACGGTAACTCATCATCAAGGAAACCATAGACCTCACATTTTGATTCCTTATTCTTTACAAACACATTAAACACTAATGATTAGCATAAAGCTAATACACGAATCAAGTAACATTAATGTGGATGAGTCTAGTACTTACACGTGTTGGACAGGATTTGAATCTTCGACCAGGATTCTCAGGCGTCCAAGACACCTGTTCATAGATTGGGTGCATAAATTTACAATGAGTCAAATGTGCAATTTCTTCTTTCGTATATTTCCTTCGACTATAACGAGTAGAAGTAGAAGACGAGGTCATTTACTTGACAAATTGTTTGTAAACGTGATGGATTGGGGAATCGGTTGTCAAATTTGCGTGGATTGCAAAAGGTGAAAATTAGGGTTTATGTTGGGAGAGAATTGGGGAAAGTGAAAGAGAGAAAATGGAAGAGAGAGAGTGAAAAAGAAAAAACGTGATATATGTTTGAGTTGGAAAGGATACGTGAGTTGGAAGTGTGACGTGGACAAGAAAACGTGACTTGGACACAACCGGCTATCACAAGTTGACAATGTATCAAACAATCATTGGTGGACAAGAAAATTAGTCAAAGGGGTTATTTTTTTTATTCGATACGCCGTACTAACATTTGTGACAAGTATGATGCTTAAATAGGTTATTTGCCCTTTTTTTTATGTCGATCGTGTTTAAGGGATTAGAGGAAAACATAATATTAGAGTTTTGATATATGAATGAACTCAGAATTTTTTTACGTTAAATTATAAATGGATAATATGTTTTAGTTTATTATTGGACTTTTGTGCTTCAAATTAATGCCTTTATCAAATTTTACTTTGGAAACTAAATAACAAAAGTTGGATTGCTCCAGTGGTTGAGATGTTTGTTTATGGTTGGAGACCATCCCATGTTCGAATCTTGCTAGCTCTATTTTTTAATTCCGATTTTTAATAGCTTTAATCCTATGTGGCTTTAATTGTGATGACATGGCATTATGTGATGCCAAGTGACATTATATGTGGCATGCCTCCTCTTATATATAATGTATAGCTGCAGGCCCGCCCGCTGGGCGGCTAGCTTCAAGAAATCTTCAACATAGTGTATCGTAGAATAATTTTTAAGTTATCATTCCACCGTAACAAAAAGACAAAATGTTCAGAGTTTAGTAGTATGAAAGACCATAAAACAATTTACAAAATATTTTCGGTTTGTATGTAACAATTAGTTGGGCGGCTAGCTTTAAAATTATTCAAGATAAAATTAATAACATAGTTTTTAACATAACATTAATCTTAATATAATGTTCACAATAAAAATAAACATCTTTGAGTTATAATCGTAAAAGGAAAAAACATACATATCCATTATAGTTTGGCATAATGGAAACAAACAAAGGTACTCTTAATCTGTAAATAACCTCTTTAGCTTCAAGAATTATATACAAAATAAAAGCTTAAGATGGTTGATACATTGATGTTCAAACAAAAAAAAATAACGGCAAAATTCATAATAAACGTAACAAAAGTGCATATGCTTTAAAGAAATGTTGTTTAGTACGGAAAAGTTTTTTAATATGTAACATATACTTATAGTTGAAATTATATTAAGTGTGAAGTTATAGGTTTTTTGAAGTATATCTAATTAATATTATGGGATCTACCACTTTTTAAATTATATATTGAATACAAATACAAATAATATCATGATATTTACCACTTTCTAAAGGTTTGTCCAATTGATGGTCTATCTTTATATTATGCTTAAAAAAGTAATTTCACATGTATGGATAGGTTCATTAAACTTGGTTTGATCATGTATAACACGTAAACTTGGTTTTGTTCCACATTCATATGCCCTAATAAAATACACCTTAAATTTAAAAACTTTGCATTATTACCTAATCACCCACGATATGTCTGAAACTTATAGCTACTTGTATGTCCACACTATGAAAGATTCGGCAATTATTGTTGGTTTACGTTTTCACAATGTAACTTAAGTCTTCATTTAACACATTGGGTCTATTTTGTTTGCAATTTACGGACTACCACTATGAATTCCTTCTATCTTATGCCTTTGAAGCCATCCACGATTCCCGAGTATTGGTTCCAAGTTTCACCTTCCAAATGAATTGTGAATTAAGTTGTTGTAAATGAGAAAATGATAACCGAAGTAAGCAAACAAATTCAAAACTATATGTCCCACAAATAAAAGGCATGACCAATCATGGATCTAAAAAGGTTGAAAGAGCAGTTAACAGCAGACACTAATAATGGCAAAGTATTTACTTCTTCTAAACAAAATATATGAAATAAGGAACCAAGGAATGAAGGCATGTAACATCTTCGTGACTTTCTTCGCCGAAGCTACTAGTTAAGAAGCCAACTGCTGGTAATGGAACCCATCGATGAGAATCCAAAACCACCTATAATCAATATAAAAGAAAAACCATCAATGATGAGTATAATGGGAACTTCCAAATCCAAACTAATATCCATTATGTAAACAGATTACTATTTATGAGCCAGCCAAGATGGCAATAAGGAACATAATGGTCTAGATAGGTCGTGCATTTACCTGAAAATTCTCGACCGATGTACTCATATTCTTTGAAAATACGTTTAGGACAACCCTGCACAAATGGAAAAAACCGAGGTGTGCACCTTGTGATCCTTGACCAGAAACAAATAAAAGATAAATGAACCGTAACTTACTCTTCAAACAGAGGTGGAAGCAAGCCCCGAAAATTCAATCCAATCCAGCCAAGCCCCATGGCACAATACTGAGGAAGTAGATATACTGGTTAATATTAGGTTGTGTTAAAAATATATATTGGGTTAAACCTATAACCATATTTATTCAACTTCATATTTGTCTCTAAAGATTTATTTGGATGGAACATAGGGTCTTAATTTTTAGAAAAATGTTCTTTTTATACGAAATAAGAAAATCCAAACACTATTTCCTATAGGTAATTTTCATCAGAGATAAAAATCATAAAAACATTTACTGAGATAAAGACGGTGTAGTATACAAAATATTAAAAAAACTTGATCTAAATATATATAATGGCTGTAAGTACAATGTGATAAGAAATAAATAGAAAGAACGTTATTCACCTCGAGTTTCAATGCCCTGCATGCTTTCAATCTCAGCTACCAATTCATATTTGTATAGAACCTTTAGTGCCGCATCAATGCTTTCGTGTTCGCCAACACCTTCTCTCTAAACCACATCCTCTAAACCGGAACCCTTGAACCACACCCTCTGAACCACATCTCTAAACCACACCTCTGAACACCAGTCTCTGAACCACACCCCTGAACTACACCCCCTGAACCACACCACATCCCTGAACCGGACCCTTTCAACCTCACCCCTGAATTATAGCCCCAGTGATATGTTTGCCCACCCAAATGCCCTAGCTAATGCCTATCTATTCAGTTTAAGCAAACCTCCAAATATTAAGAAAAGAAATTACCCTGCTATTAACAAAATTTTGTATTAAATTATGGATTTACATGGTATACAAAAGAAGCTCATTCACCAAATTCAGTGGATGTGATATAACCTCTTTTAGCACCTTAAAACATAAATTCCATATAGCATAATAATTAAGACTTGCATCTAACATACATGTCAAACCGTTTTGAGATATGCTATCTGCCAATAAATAAGTCGAAAATTAGCTCCAAATAAGGTTCAATTCTAAGATCACCAAACGTTAGTTTCAACATAATTGGATGATATATTATACTAAATGGGTGTTTGGATTAACTTAGTTGCCAAGCCTGTGGGCTTATTGGAATTTGAAAAAGCTCATAAGCCCACTTTTGTGGCCTATCAGCTTATCAAGTCGAGCTTATAAGCTTCAAAAAATGAGTTTATGAGCTTTTCAATTTTAAATAAGCTGATAAGCCCAAAAAAAGAAGCTAATCGAAACACCCATTAAGAAACACGTTACAGACTTATGGTGCTAGCTTAAAGGATGATACATACCGATTCGATTTTGGGTGTTTGGAATATCGATTCATGGAGTGAAAAGTGTTTGCAGCAGTATCTTCAGCTAAACGCGTGACCATGCTACCAAAATGTAACCTCTGCTGATTTCTTCCTGAAATATGCAATTTGGCTGTTGAATAGCTGCTGAAAAACAGCCTCTAATAAGACGCCATCAGCCCTTAAAAACAGCCCCTAATAACGGCCAAAAATAGTCGTTAATAAGACGCCATCCAAACAGACCCAAATACCAGCTAAATGGCTGTTTTCACGCAAAATAGCAAGTGTACTTACTTTCGTTCAATCATGACATGATCATAGACCTTAAACACTTTATGGTAAAAAAAAGAATCAATTTTTACGTCTCATAAACGGCTAGTGTGTCTAATATGATTGCACAAAATCTATAATATCCATCAATTAGTGAGCATCAATTTCGGATATCCAGATATAATTGGTCAACGATAACATATAGGAAAGCAAAAAAATGCAAATTCCAAGAAGGCAATACCGAAACACTAAACAGCTGTCATGATACCAATAGAAACCGAAAAACTGAAAAACCAAAAAATCTGAACACCTAATTATAGTTAAATTGTCAAATAAATCAAATATGTTCTTTGACTTGTATAAAAAGTACTATAAAGTTATCTTGTTACTAATCACAGATTGTAGAATCCATTTAAGTATTTCATATTAAGCACAAAATCCCATAACATACAATAACTATTTTCCCAAGTTCAATCAGAGGCATTGTCTCCTTAGATTTATGATCCATGGATAAACTTGTTTACGTTGTAAATAACATCGACTGTATCTGTGCCTATAGAAAACACATCCCCCTCTTTAGATACACTTCTTAAAAACTCTAACAGACTCTTTTTTTTTCATTAATAAACAATGACAACTTCACACTTGCTGCCGTCTTTCTTTTTCGCAACAGATTTGTAACAATGGAAAAAAAATCAAAACATATGATGCTCTTAAGTAGTATTTTAGTCTCTAAATTCAAAAATTTCAATTATAACAATGTAATGCATATCACTACCAGTTGGTTAGCAGAAAAAACACTTTACCATTGTACCAACACAAAGTCCACACTTCTGATGCTTCAAGAATTAGGAGCCCAATAAATATCCACTTAAATGGTTGGACTGGTTTAACAGCGTCCTAAGAAGAGAAGAAATCATGTTATATATTCAAAATAAATTCTCACATTTATAAAACAATACCTTGAAAAGCACATTGCATTGCACCTGGACTCTAGTAACAATGTACAGTACCTATAAAAATTTCAACCATAATCATTATGTAATCGACAAATGATTCTTTATTTTTCAACCATTATCAAGAACACATGTCAAAGTGCTTATTGTTTATGTCAACTATTTACTCACTAAATTTGCAAGAAGAAACCGTCATCTATTTGAATTTATTCAGTAATTTGAGTTTGGATCTCCACAAACGCGCAACACATTAAATTACTAATGTATACGACAGGTTTATATATGCACATTGGTAAAAATGGGTGAAGGTCGCCCATTGTTCATCTATACCACATAAAACCTCTAAATCAGTTTTACTTAAAAAAAAAGAGTATATTAATTTTATAATAAACTTACATTACATGAAGAGATGAAAATTTAGGCCCATTTGATTAGGAATAGGTAAATTTTGCGAGTTTTCCTTCTTACATGGAAAAAAGAAATTTTGAAACAAAATTTGGTCAAATATTTCATCTCTAGCGGGTCAAAGAACATTGTGCAAGAAGTACCTGCAGAAATGGCAACAAAACCCAAAAAATACGATCATAAATGCTTCCCCTGCCCTTACTCATGCATCATCATTCTCATGGAACACCTACAGAACGGTAGAGTCTCTCATTAAAAAAAGGCGCATTGGTTGGTCTCATCTTTTTCTTCAGAAATTAGAATCATTGCCTATATTCCAAATTGACATCAGTAACTAAACTGAAGGATTCAAGATGCTTATGTAAGTCACAAACGGATGTGTGCATAGATACAACACTTATAGCAAGACTATTGTCATTTTGTTAAAAACGTTCATATTCTCTATGTCAAAACCAAGTAGATATTGTGAAAATATGCAATCATTTTAGATGCAAAATATCATATTTTACCCTGTTTTGGAGCTACATCTAAAACCCAATTAAATATTACCTCTTGTATCTTTGCATCCAAAAGTGACTCTGCCTCCTGTGAAAATAATTTACCAATAAATAAGAGCATGATGATAAGCCTTTTCACTTTATGCACCCACTCCACCACTCGACCACCCGTCATATACCTACGTAACTACGTTACATCTTAACCGTGCAAAACTGTAAATTTATTACTTAAAGAGGACACTTCGTTACCATACCATCTACAATAGTGCCTAAATCACCATTTGAACTATTTTCTCCATTCTGCTGTCTCATTTATCACAATGTGTGCACACTGCCCGGTACAATACTCGTTAACTTATGTATCATCATCTCATTTACCATAACGTCTATTGCACTGCCACCTAATCTGCAATAGCACTTTTTGTGCTCCTATCTCCTTCGAACATGGTATCTTTATGTTACTAACTGTGATCTAAACATTCATATAATGAACCGTCTACCAACGTTTATCTAAACTATTTGTATACAAATATCATAGACATCTTATTGAAAACAATTTCATATCATTAATCACAATATTTTTTACTCAGTCGATTATATCTACTTAAAATAATCATAATATACCAAACACGTAAGCTCAAACCGAAACATAAAAACCTACACAATTTAACAGATTATCTCAACACCAGACCTATAACACTGGATCAGGACATCAATCACGTGGTCAACAATATTCAATGTAGGGACAGATTAATTGACTGAAAAAAACCATAAAACCCAACCAAACTAACCTTCGATAAAGAATCTGAACATGAATTCAAAATCAGTGAGGCTTAGATGAAGAAGCTCCTGCAATAAAGATGAATAAGTCGATTAACAATGGATAAAAAAATCTTGATAACGAATTTAGCTTCACATACATTACATCAAATACATCACTTAAATCTCATATCCAAACATGAAAGATCTACACATATCAATCAAATGAACTCGAACCAAACTGTAATATATTAAATGCAAACCTAAATCGTATGTTGGTTAATTGATTAGTATATAACCTGTACTCCATTCTAAATCATTTTTTTGCTGATTCATAACAAAAACCTGAAATTGAGAAACAAAAACATTAGTTCATTAAAAAAAATATGTATAAGAATAATGAATCTCATAAATGAATTCAAGCAACTGATTTTGAAACGTGCATTAAAAATTAAAAATTAAGCCAATTGATATGTTCTTGCTACAACTTTGGTAAATGTTTATAACACCTTTAATAAATTATAATAACAAATAACAAATTATAATGACAGGAAAACATATGCATTATTATAACAAAAACAATTAAAATACGAATTTGATTAATGATTGAAGATAACTAACCTCTAACTCCAAACAATAACCAAAGAAAACATAAGAATCCATACAATATTATTCATAATCTTGTTGCTGAACACATATTCATGTGCCATAATATAAAATTAGGGTTTGATTTGGGGGGATTTGTACAAAATTAGGCTTCGATTTGGGCGGCTAGCTTTTGATTGTTTGGGATATGATTTGTACAAAGATAGGTTGGGATATGATTTTGATTTTGATATGAATATCCAATTTTGGTAACAGATTTCAGGCATTAATTTGACAGCGTTTGATTGTTTGGATGAAAAGAAAATTGGGGAAAAACGGATGTGTGTTTAATGACTTGGGGAATTTATTTGATCGGATGGTTGTCAGGGTTTGGGGCAAAATAAATACCACGTCGTATTTTTATAGATTGTTGGAAAGATGTAATTCAAACAAACTCTCCTTTATATGGAGGAGGGATATATATATATATATATATATATATATATATATATATAAAACAAGCGTTCAAATGAGAAATCTATTTTTTGTGAGAACGCGAGAAGAGATCCTAACCCTTCATCTAATCCTCTTTCTAATTCAATCCAACAGCTGAGATCGATCCTCCCAATTTAGGATTCAATAAACATTGGCATTTTCGACTATTTATTTTCAGACTACTATAAAAGATTAAAAACACACACATCTCAGCATTTTAAGTGTGAAACCCAGGAAATTCTCTCAAAAAATCATCACTAATCCCAACCGAACTTCGCAACGTTCATCAGCCTCACCACCGTACTTATTCACCGCCGTAATCACCATCGATTTCACCGTTCACCACCGATAATCATGATCCTCACCATCATTCATAACAATCATCAGAAACGATAACACTCTCTCTAGGTTCATCAGCACCACCAACCACCACTATGTCCGCCACCGTCTGCCACAACAATCATCACCGATTACCACCATGCTTCATTGATTATCATCATCATCATCATCAGTAAGTGCGAATTAAGCTTTTGATTCAATGATTATAGATAAATTATTTTTTCTATATATTTAGTAATTAGTTATATATTTTGAAATTGATGATGAAACTGATGAATGTGTCTTTCAAGATTTAATATCTAATTTTCACATGTGAGCAAGTTGTTCAAATTTAATTTTCACATGTGAACAAGTTGTTCGAATTTAATTTTCAAGGCGAATTAAGTTTATTCGAATGTTTGATCTAGATAAATTCTTTTTCGTGCTTTATATGTTTTATGTTAGCTATTAGTTATGTTGATGAGTAATTTAGATGATTATGTATACTTGATGAAGAAATTGAAAGTTGAACTTGTTTTTTTCTCGTTTGTCAATGCACACTAGGTGTTCGCTGAAATGCTAGTTTTCTTCACATGTGAAGATAGGTCGATGCTTTTGATTGGCGCCCATTATTAGGTTAATTCATGTAATAAAACCTCCCGAGTTTCAAGTTCTTGTATATTACTTTGTATATAGAGAAACTTATGGCGTTTGAAACTGATATAGCCTACCTCATTTAGTAGTTTGGTCTAAATGGTCACCAGTAGTGGTCCCTTTTTTTTCTTTGTGAAGAAGTTGTTTCTCACATGTGAAAAAATGAGGTGTGCTGAGCAATGATAAGCAACTTGATTGGCCTTTACGTTTTGAGTGAGAACCACGAAGGTTAACCTAGTATGCGGGTTTGAAATCGTTTCTCTTAGTATGTTTTCACACATGAACAAATAGTAGTGTCACATGTGAAAATAGTTTCTCAACTAAGTGTGATTCTAGTTATGGCAGTTCAATGGTTTGGGAAGATCTTAGATACGAGTTTCAAGGTAATCACTCATAAGTCAGAATGGTACAAACATGCCATAAATGTCAAATTTGCACGTGTGAAAATGCTGCCTAATATGTACTTTAGTAAACCTTGTAAAGGCATGTATTCATCATACACATTGTTTCTTATATGTAATCTTGCATTGAATGCGTGGTTAGGCGATGGTTATTAGATTTTCCTTCTCGAAGCCTCTGTGTTCTTAGTAACGTGGGTTTATAAAAGTAAGGCCTTGAAAATGAATACTGCAAAACAGTTGTGTTCACTCTTTGTGCCCCCACTATCCGCTAACCCAAGCACCCTGTCCCCATGCCTGTTCTCTGTGTCAAGTTCATACTTTGCAGTTTATCAAGTTGGACTCAGAGTTGATGATTGGTAAGCCTTCAAGTGTGCGTGGCCTAAATTTTGAGTTAGTATTGTAAGTTTCTTTTGGTGAAGAAGGTTGGTCCAAAATGGCGGTTGAGGTATGCTTGTCCTTGATGGGCAGGAATATTGCTCGATATGTGCTTTCTCCTCTTTTTGTTTTCTTTTTTCCATTGAGGACGTACTTGATTTTGTGATCTATTGTTGTTACCTTAGGTTATGCCCGTTTTTGAGGTTATCTTGATTAAAGGATGTGGACTTCAAGAATCAGGAAACCATGCCATGGATATCTTCATTTCGTGGAAGAGTGGAATTTCTCATTGCTGAACTTTAGTTATGTTAAACTTAACTTTGGTTGCAGCTGTTGGATAATATGTTGCTGATTTCAACTGATGTACTGAAGTGTGAGAGAAATCCACATTGGCGAGTGGATGTGCTTTCTGTAAAACTAGGATTTTTTTGCCTAACGTGTCCCTAATTGCAGGTGCTTTCAGATATACTAGTTGTATTTTTTTATCTTAGAGTCTGAATGGAGCATCCGGTTGATCTTCCAAGTGTGCGCCTTCAAGAAAGCAATGCAGAATCTACAACACAAACAATGACCTGTGCTGAAGAACCGAAGTCATGCGATCAGCATATGCATGAGGATAGTGAGCACATTGATGCAGAAATTGAGAACTCAGAAGTTCTTGACAATGGGTCCCTCCAGTATGGGTACGACGGTTAATATCTCTTTCCTGTTTATCTATGAAGTTGAGTTTGTGTGGTGGGTTAGTAACCTATGGTTTCTGGTTCCTCGACAGATGTCCTCACTACCGTCGACGGCGCCGAATTAGGGCTCCTTGTTGCAATGAGATATTTTATTGTCATCATTGTCATAATGAGGCTAAGTTATGTAAAATTCAAATAAAGGTTTCCGGTACCCTGTTAGGATTGTAGCTAAGAACCGTTGTGTTTTAGAGTAGTGATAATTTTTTCATCGTTCTATAGAATGACATCAATGTTGACCAAAAGGAGAGGCATACGATCCCTCACCATGAGGTCCAACAGGTAGCTTCCTGCAAAAGTTTTGAAGTTTCTTTATACTTCTTTTTTGCTGTACACATGAAACATGCATATAATGTGCCTTTCTTTCAGGTTATATGCACCCTTTGTGGCACTGAGCAAGAGGTGAGTGCTTTTATTGTTGCCTTATTTCTTCATTATATGTTTTTACTGTTTTCTACTTTTCTTACTCTTTACGAAAAATCATGACTTATCAATGTGTCTTTGCAACATTCCTAATTATGTTTCTGCTTATCCTATTAGGTTCAGCAAATGTGTAACTGTGGTGTGTGCATGGCCAAATACTTTTGAGGGACATGCAAGCTTTTTGATGATGATGTAAGCCTTTAATCCTTCTATTTGTTTAGACGAGGTTCCTGTAAACGGTGTTTTGATGCAGTCCTTTGTTTTCCATGAGGCTGCTGGCCTGTTTTGTGTGTAGGTTATCTAATTGCTTACTCTTTGTTTTGCAGATATCCATGAGACAGTTTCACTGTGACGGCTGTGGTATCTGCAGGTACTATTTTTAAATATTCATATTACGAAAAATATCATAGTAGAAATATCGTACAAGTGTGTATTGCCAAACAGTTAAAAAATGACTGTTTCACTTGTAAATTCTTAAAAAATGACTGTTTCACTTGATGTTCTTAATTGTAAAAGCTCATGTAAGCTTTTGTTAAAAGGATCAAACCAATCTTTAAAGTTTTTAAAATTTCAAACCATTTTTTTTAAACAGTTTCATAGTTCTGCCCTTAAGGGGTGTTTGGATTTGCAAGGTTTATGGGTCAAAAACCCATTTTGACCCATTTTGGGTATCAAGATAGGTCAATGTAATCTTCACTTAGTATAGTTGTTAGAGATATCCAAGGTTTTTAGTGGCAAAAAGCAAGTTGAGTAGTGTTCCACAACTCCAAATCGGTCATACATGTTCTTACGAAACTGTTCCAACTGTCATTTTTCTATAGTCATTTTGAAGCTCCAAACTAGCTTGTTTTTAGCTCTAAATCAGTTTTTAGGATATTCAATATATGAATTTAATCTGTAGGAACTTATTTTAGCTTTTAGGATAGATTTCATAGCTTAACATTGCCTTCAAAACACCCCTTTATGCCCTTTTTTTTAATGTCTGTTACAGAACCCATAGTGTCCCACTGCACCATGTTCACAGCTTTTTTTTACAGCCATCTTAAAGCTGAGACTTGGCATAAATTTCCATGTGTCACAATTAGTTTAGAAGTTAGAAATTCTGTATAGTTAGAAGTTAGTTTGATATTTTAGTTAGTTGCTCTATAAGTCTTGACTCATTCGACCCGTATGACCCGCAACCCGTTTTGACCCGTGACACGAACTGCCTGTTTTGCCACCTCCAACCTAATTACATAATAACGCCAATCAATTACTAAATTTACCAATGTTTTATAAGTTATTCCATCATCATTATCATTATTACTATTAACTCAATATAATCATTATACATAGCTAGGGTGAAATTTCACAATCAATGTTAGATAATTGACAATAAATTTATAATTTCAATCAATTTTGCAGCATCATTATATACAACATGACTATTGTATGTTTGTTAATTACTCTAATCTTAGAAATATTAAAGCACCAATTATGGAAATAGGCTCATATATGCGTACCTGCTGAATTATGTGCTCAACGATTATGCTTCAAGTCTTGTGACTTCATTTTGCAAATGTTTCATCAATTTTTTTCATCAACAACCTAAGAGTAAAAGGAAAAAAATATAAGCACTGACTAAATAACGCATCTAAATGTTCTGTATGGTGCTCGTAATAAATATGTAACTGGTTCTGCTTATACAATTTAAACAGTCAGGAGCTAAAGATGTATCACAATGCTTTTATAACAAGTCATTTCAGATTTAAAATTAAAATAGTACTGCAAGTTCATCATACCATATTTACTTGAGCATTGTTAGCTCTGGATTGGTAGTTACAGAAACAGAAGCACAAACATTAATACGTGATGAATGATGTCTTCACCTCAGTATCATTTAAGAGACAAAGGGGTACAGAATCACTGTTTAATTGGTCCACCATTCTCATTATGGATTTCAAGAGCTTAAAACTTCAACACAAATATACCACCAGAAAGTCATAACAAGTACATTACAGCTGAAAAAAGTTGAAAAAATATATATGGAGGTGGCAATTTTGAACCACGGGTTAATAAATTTAGCACTAGTATAGTTAAATGTAAACATGTAAATGACATAAAGGTAACATTGTGAATATGAGTATCAATGTACATGTCAGATAAAAATAGCTCGATTGAGGTTGATCGTCGTCCTACTCTCCTCTCTAGCACACTCACAATAGTAATAATGTGCAGGGATAAAGAAAAGTAGAAGATTGCAAAAGGATCTTGATCATCATCATGAACTTGTCATTTTTTTTACAGATTAGGTCTCACTTCCCAGACAAAATATTTGGAATAGTCACTGATCTTCAGAAGAGAGGGAAAGGAAAATCAGATGCACCAGAACTTATTAAACATGTGTGTGTTTTTTATGAACTCGATAAGAATGTGGCGTATGAAATTCAGGTAATGATTTGATCGATAAGAATGTGGCGTATGAAATGGCACTGGAACTTATTAAACGTGTGTGCGTTGTTTGAGCTGGTGAAATATTTGTTATACACAAGATGAAGTGCAACTTCTGCTCATAAGTGTATAAAACAGATGAAGTGCACTTCTGCTCATAAATTCCAAATACTGAAGTGCTACACAAAATTCTAAACCACGAGTAAGCACCATGCTTTTATTCGTTGTTTTAACTGTATGTATGGATTACTTATATCAAGATCTTATTCTAATATCATCCAATGATGACTTTTCAGCGATTTGGTTACGGGATTTAAACTACCAATTAGTTCTTCGTTACCATGAAACCGGAACCTGTTAGATCAGGTACTTTTGTTTATCCAATGTTCTCCCCTCTTATTAGTTTTTTCCTGTTGGTGATGACAAGATGGGAAAGCGGGTCACCGACAATAATAGTTTTGCCTTAAAATGGGTCAATTTCAAGTACGGGTCATAATGCGCTGGGTTGACCCACCAACACTATCTATCCAGATTTTTAAAAAACAATATAGGCTTAAATTCTGCTTACAGTTTATATACCCTTTTTAAAGGCAATTTAAATCTATATATGTGAATAAATTGATTTAAGAGGTTGTATGCTATATAAAAAAAAAACCTTGGGTGACTTTCCATCTCTTTGACCTGTTTAAAAAACACTAATCAAAGGCTTTGATGTCGTGAGAGCTACTGGACTGAGGTATACGTTTGTTAGTGTATGTAGTTTTAACATTTATTCTTTTCTTACTCCACGTCACAGTCCTCTTTAGGTTGAACTAAATTTGGATGTTTGTTTACGCTAAAATTCAGTCATTCTTACCTTCTGGTGCCGAATATATTGACATGAATAAATTTGATCCGAGTACGGTTAGGAAACCTGATTCCTCTGCAACCCAAGAAGAAAAGAAATCATGTGCTTCAATTGTGGGTTTGTGTCATTTACAATATTGAATTCCACTTTGCTGTTTCTATACCTTTTTCCTTTTAACTTGGTAGTAAATGATGAACAAGATTCCTAGACCAACTTCTTCTAGAAATGTTCTTGAGCATCCAACTTGCTTATATCAGAAAAAAAAAAAAAAAAAAAAATTCGATAAGTGGGTTGCAAATGTACTTATTTAGGGTCATATGGATTTCCTTTTTAGTTTCAGCTATTTTTTTTATCGCATGATAAATTACTAGACTCATTGGTTCCTATGCAGGTGTATATGCTTATCATCCTGTGATTTCGAATGAGATTGTCGAAGGCTCTGTAAGGTAAGCAAAACTTGAGTACACTGAAAGGTTTCCTCTAAATACTTAAGTACACTGAAAGGTTTTCTGTAAGGTTTCCTCTAAATACTGCGAATGAAAAAGTTCGACATACGTCTAACAATAATTTTTTTTTGTTAGTTTATAAGGTGTGCGATGACTAGAATCTTAGTAACTCTAAAAACTATAACAATGGGTCAATGGTAGAAAGAACTTAAATTGGCTAGGTTTATCACCAACAATGACATGAGCTTAGGCTCAACTGTATGACCATAGCCAAAACCCGATAACCTTTAATTTTTATTGAGTCGGGTTAGGGTTTAGTTATTTATGTTATCGGGTTGTTGGGTTAACCCGACAAGACCCATAAAATATTATGTAACTTAAGCTACTACCAAAAAAATACATTAACTTATTAACTAGGTTTTTCTTTTTAAAGGTAAATACCTTTATATCATGTCAAAGTAGCAAAAAATAGCTTTTCTTAGTCTACGTCTGCCTGACTGAAGTAGATGTTCAACCAACGACATCTACCTTTAAAACCGAAATTTTTATTTTTATTCATTCATTTATTTTTACCAAACCCAATCTTGATTTGCAAGTGATGTGAATTACAGGCAACCGTGTTGGATCAGCTTATGAGAGAAGCTTCTGAGAGAAGCTCAGCCTCATGCACATGCGTCAGTTAATGGAATGTGAACTTTACAAAGGCAATGAGTGTGATCTGCCAAGTATTCATTCGAAAAATGCTGGCCAAAGTCTTGACTCTTGAAAGCATGTAAGAAAAAAGGTTATAGTGAGGTTTCTACTTTATGCCTGTGTGAGAATGCCATTATCAAAAATATTAGCTTAAAAACCTTAAGTTATATGTCTTTTGGTACTCTTTTGTAGTCTATTGCTATTCCCTGTCCGACAACATAACAAAAATGACCAACATTCAAAACTTATTAAAATTTCTTACATATATGACAAGCCAATGTTGTAAAAAACACGTTATCTATTCTACTTAGAAACAACACATTATAAAACCGAAAACGCATAGCATTATATGTGTAAAAATAACCGGCAACTACAAACATTTAATTTATGAATAACATTTTAAGAAAATAACCGCCAACTAAGACGTCCCGCTTTTTTCATACCTGCTTTTTTCTTCATTGTGCTTTTTTCTTCATTTGTGTGTAATTTAAAAGCAAAAGTTAAGCCTTGTACTTTGTAGTTCATACCTGCTTTTTTCTTCATTTGTGGTCCTATGTTCTATTTTCGCTAATGTTGGCATCTTTCACTAATTGATTGTTTACTATATGGTTTGAGTTGGATAGTAACAAATCATAAAAAGCTACGAGATATATATCTTCACATAAGACCAAGTTACGGGGACATATTCACAAGTGACCAACTGACCATGTTGTTCATCTTTAAAAACTACGAGACATATACTTTCACATGTGACCAAACTATAAGATGTATATTTTCACATGTGACCAAGTTGTTCATGTATCTTAAAAAGCTATGAGACATATATTTTCATATGTGACAAAGTTAATAGACATATATTTTCACATGTAACTAAGTTTTGTACGCATCTTAAAATTTTAAAACACAAATATATTCACATGTGACCAAGTAGTCAATATATTCTTAAAAAGATTCAATCATTGCTCATAATTTTCACATGTGAAAATATTCTTACAAAAACTAAATAATCGTCTAAAAATCATCAATATATCTTGTTTTTGCACTTCTAATATAAAAAATATGCTAGTAAGACCAATGATTCCATCCTTGCTCATAATTTTCACATGTGAAGATATACTAACAAAACTTAGATAATCGTTTATTAAACATCAATATCTCCTATTTTTGCAGTTCTAATATAAAAAATATGCTATTAAGATTAAAGCTTCAATCCTTGCTCATAATTTTCACATGTGAAGATATTCTTACAAAATTTAAATAATCGTCTAAAAAACATCAATATATCCTATTTTTGCACTTCAAGTATAAAAAATATGCTAGTAAAACCAATGATTCAATCCGTGCTCATAATTTTCACATGTGAAGAGATACTTACAAAACTTAAATAATAGTCTATTATACATCAATATCTTCTATTTTTGCACTTCTAGTATAAAAAATATGCTAGTAAGATCAAAGCTTCAATCATTGCTCATAATTTTCACATGTGAAGATATTCTTACAAAAACTAAATAATCGTCTAAAAAACATCAATATATCCTACTTTTTCACTGCAAGTATAAAAAATTTGCTAGTAAGACCAATGATTCAATCCTTGCTTATAATTTTCACATGTGAAGATATACTTACAAAACTTAAATAATCGTCTATTAAACATCAATATCTCCTATTTTTGCAGTTCTAGTATAAAAAATATGCTAGTAAGATTAAAGCTTCAATCCTTGCTCATAATCTTCACATGTGAAGATATTCTTACAAAAATTAAATAATCGTCTAAAAAACATCAATAAATCATTGTTTTGCACTTCTAGTATAAAAATATGCTAGTAAGACCAATGATTCAATTAGTGCTCATAATTTTCACATGTGAAGATATACTTACAAAACTTAAATAATCGTCTATTAAACATCAATATCTCCTACTTTTGCACTTCTAGTATAAAACATATGCTAGTAAGATCAAAGCTTCAATCCTTGCTCATAATTTTCACATGTGAAAATATTCTTACAAAAATTAAATAATCGTCTATTAAATATCAATATCTCCTATTTTAGCACTTCTAGTAAAAAAAATATGCTAGTAAGATCAAAGCTTCAATTCTTACTCATAATTATCACGTATGAAGATATTCTTACAAAATTAAATAAACGTCTATTAAACATCAAAATCTCATATTTTTACACTTATAGTATAAAAACTATGCTAGTAAGATCAAAGCTTCAATTCTTCCTCATAATTTTCATGCGCAAAGATATTTCTTACAAAATTTAAATAATCATCTATTGAACATCAACGTCTCCTATTTTTGCACTTTAGTATAAAAATACATCAAAGCTTCAATCTTTGCTCATAATTTTCACGCGCGAATATATTATTACAAAACATAAATAATCGTCTATTAAATATCAATATATTCTATTTTTACACTTCTAGTATTAAAAGTACGCTAGTAAGATCAAAGCTTCAATCTTTACTCATAATTTTCACATGTGAAGATATTCTTACAAAACTTAAATAATCGTCTATTAAGCATCAATATCTCTTATTTTTGCACTTCTAGAATAAAAAAAACATGCTACTAAGATTAAAGCTTCAATCTTTACTCATAATTTTCACATGTGAAGATATCTTTACAAATTTTAAATAATCGTCTATTAAACATCAATATATCATATTTTTGCACTTCTAGTATAAAAATATGCTACTAAGATAAAAGCTTCAATCATTACACATAATTTTCACATGTGAAAATATACTTACAAAACTTAAATAATCGTCTATTAAACATCAATATCTCCTATTTTTGCACTTCTAGTATAAAACATATGCTAGCATGATCAATGCTTCAATCCTTGCTCATAATTTTCACATGTGAAGATATTCTTACAAAAATTAAATAATCGTCTATTAAATATCAATATCTCCTATTTTAGCACTTTTAGTAAAAAAAAAAATGCTAGTAAAATCAAAGCTTCAATCCTTACTATAAATTATCACGTATGAAGATATTCTTACAAAACTTAAATAAACGTCTATTAAACATCAAAATCTCATATTTTTACACTTATAGTATAAAAAGGACGCTAGTAAGATCAAAGCTTTAGTTCTTCCTCATAATTTTCACGCACGAAGATATTTCTTACAAAATTTAAATAATCATCTATTAAACATCAACATCTCCTATTTTTGCACTTTAGTATAAAAATACATCAAAGTTTCAATCTTTGCTCATAATTTTCACGCTCGAATATATTATTACAAAACATATTAACATCAAAGCTTCAATCCTTGCTCATAATTTTCACATGTGAAAATATTCTAACATAACTTAAATAATCGTCTATTAAACATCAATATCTCCTATTTTTGCACTTCAAGTAAAAAACAATTATGCTAGTAAGATAAAAGCTTCAATCCTTGCTCATAATTTTCACATGTGAAGATATTCTTACAAAACTTAAGTAATCGTCTATCAAACATTAATATTTCCTATTTTTACACTTCTAGTATAAAAATATGCTAGTAAGATCAAAGCTTCAATCATTGCTCATAATTTTCATATGTGAAGATATTCTTACAAAACTTAAATAATCGTCATTTAAACATCAATATCTTCTATATTTGCACTTCTAGAGTAAAAAAATATTCTAGTAAGATCAAAGCTTCAATCATTTCTCATAATTTTCACATGTGAAAATATTCTAACAAAACATAAATAATCATCTATTAAACATCAATGTATCCAATTTTTGCACTTCAAGTGTAAAAAATATGTTAGTAATATCAAAGCTTCAATCCTTGCTCATAATTATCACACACGAAGATATTTATTACAAAACTTAAATAATCATCTATTAAACATCAATATCTCCTATTTTTGCACTTTTAGTATAAAAAATATATCAAAACTTCACTCATTGCTCATAATTTTCACGCACGAAGATATTCTTACAAAACTTAAATAATCATGTATTGAACATCAATATCTCTTATTTTTACACTTCTGGTATAAATAGTACGATAGTAACATCAAAGCTTCAATCGTTGCTCATAATTTTCACACGCGGAAAATATTCTAACATAACTTAAATAATCGTCTATTAAACATTAATATCTCCTATTTTTGCACTTCTAGTAAAAACAAATTAGGCTAGTAAGATCAAAGCTTCATTCCTTTCTCATAATTTTCACATGTGAAGATATTCTTACAAAAATTAAGTAATCGTTTATGAAACATTAATATCTCCTATTTTTGCACTTCTAGTATAAAAAAATATGCTAGTAAGATCAAAGCTTCAATCATTGCACTTCTAGTATAAAAAATAATCATAATTTTCACATGTGAAAATATTCTTACAAAACTTAAATAATCGTCTTTTAAACATTAATCTTCTATTTTTGCACTTCTAGTATAAAAAATAATCTAGTAAGATCAAAGCTTCAGTCTTTTCTCATAATTTTCACATGTGAAGATATTCTAACAAAACTTAAATAATCATCTATTAAACATCAATATATCCAATTTCTCCACTTCGAGTGTAAAATATATGCTAGTAATATCAAAGCTTCACTTTCAAACGCGAAGATATTTATTACAAAACTTAAATAATAATCTATTAAACATCAATATCTCCTATTTTGCACTTTTAGTATAAAAAAATACATCAAAACTTCAATCCTTGCTCATAATTTTCACGCACAAAGATATTCTTACAAAACTTAAATAATTATGTATTGAACATCAATATCTCCTATTTTAAGATGCGTGAACAACTTTTTCTCATGTGAAAATATATGTTTATGTCTCGTAGCTTATTAAGATGCACGAACAATTTGGTCACATGTGAAATATTTGTTGCATTCTCAAATTATTTGTAAAATCATAAATATTTGTTGCTAATTTAGCAACCACTATGCAATTTTGTTGCATTCTCAAATTAGCACTGACCGAATTAGCATCAATTGATGCTAGTTGCTAATTCGACCAATGCTAATTTTAGAATGCAATGAAATTGCTTAGTCGTTGCTAAATTAGCAACAAATATTTATGGTCATTTGTTAAAAATACCAACTAATTTTTTTGTTGCTAAAAAAATAGCAACTTTGTTAACAATTTTATTGCTAAAATTAGATGCTAAATGCATAATTTAGCAACGATTTCTCTATTGTTGTTAAAATAATTGTTGCTAATGGCATTTTTTCACTTACTAGTGTTTATGCACACACGAAAAAAAAATCGTATATGCTTATATGTATAAATGTACATTTATTTATTGGTGTTTATTCACAGGCGAAGCAAAAAAGTACAATGTATAAATGCATGTTTATTTATTAGTGTTTATTCACACGCGAAGAAAAGAATATATGTTTATGTATAAATTTACGCGTATTTACTAGTGAAAAAAGTTTATTAACACGCGAAGAAAAACGTATACGCGCACATGTAAATTATGCATTAGTATCTATATGGGGTCGGATGGGTCTCTTGCTTTGTCTCTACAAATTTAAGATTTTCGTTTCTCTCGGGATCTTCTTTGTCGAGTAAAGCTTGTTCTTTCATGGCTTGCATAATCTGCTTCACTGCCTTTTCCTCTTCTTTAAGATTAGACAGATGTAAGGGGTGTTACGTTGATTGGAACCAACTCGTGACAACAATATATGCAGCAGGGATTGCAGGCCGAGGATCCATGAAGGTAGGCTGCACATTCATTGTGTTTACTTGTTGCTTATGCTTCTCCTTTTCCATCTTCAACCTTTGTTTCTCATCTCGAAGCTCATTCTTCTCAGCCCACACAAGTCAAGACCAAGAGCAACATGAGACATGTAACTTTCAATTTCGAACCCTTACCTTGAATACTGCGCACGAATATGTCATGGTATAATCCAAGAATAGGGCAAAGAGGTCCACACATGAGGTCGTTAGCAGATGCTACTCCAGCTGTTAGAAACATCGGTGTCCACCAGCCTCTAAAAAAGGTAACACGTAGCTGAATATCATGAGTAACCATGAATTGAATGTATGGGAAATGAAACTCAGTTATTAGCTATAACTACCTTTTTGCTGGACCTCGAGGCTGAACTTTTTAAATCTCTGTTTAAAATGAAGATCTATAAAATAATGAGTTCCATGAGGAATTGCAGCACAAAAAAAGAAACCACTAACTAGATATTAACCATACTAAAACCATTTATGTTACCTTAAACATATTTAAAAGGCCTTCCTTTTTATCAACAAAGGAGAAGTCCCCATTTATATACGCATCCGCAAGACCTAAGTCAGCTTCTGTAGCAATCTGCGCTGGGTAGGGTAGCAGATAGAATTAGTAACTAATTTATGGGAATAAATGTCGGGTTGGTTCTATAAGAAAAAGAAAAAGAAAGTGTATTAATCTTCCAATAAAATTGGGAATTGTGAACTTACAAGTAAACTTTTAAAGGGGCTCTTCTTTTTGGTTCCCTCGAAGGTGAACATCGTACCACCATCTTCCAATAAACTGTTAGAAATAGATAACGCACCATTAAGCCAAAATTAAGAGAAATCGTCTATGTGAAGAAATTCACTAGGGACAGAACTAAGGTGCGCATTCGGCCTCAAGAGTTCAAAGGTGTGAGAATGTTACTCACATCAAACTGCCCATACCAATATAATCTTGAAGGAACCTAGAAACAAAAAACCTCAAGAGTTCAAAGGTGTGAGAAATTTCACAACTCATATTCAGTAGGTCGTTTGCAGCAAGCATGCCAGCCTGAATCACAGTAAAAAAAAACTTGAGATAAATACTCTTAACTCTTCTTCATAAGCCAATATTGTGTGCCAACTTAAAGCCAATCATCCACCAGATGCATTAGTAGGTAATTTCACTAGAGGTTTAAAAACTTTAAGAAATTAGTTACCTTTAATCCATCCTCGTGGAACCTGTAACCTGAAAAGTAAGATATAATCAATAACGATTGAGAAAAATTTCTAGTCGTGACTAAAGAAAAGGGAGTGACATTGATGAAATATATAACACCAGATATTATGGATGAATCTCACAAATTTCTGGTAGCCCCCGAATTCCAGTATCTCGCTTTATTATTTCTATGGTCTGTGTATTCTTGAATTGTGAGGATTTTGAACATTAAAATGCACACGAAGAAGAACTATTCATGAAAAGAAGCTGACTAGAGATATATATCTTGAAGTTAAAGGCTAATTCACTAATATTGATCAGTGATATGTCATCATTACAAATTGCGATTTAAAACTCTCACTTCAGCATAAAACATAATGTTTTTTTGTGTGGGAATGTTATGACTGCTTCAAATAGCAGCCATGCCTAGCTACCTTTTTTGTAGGAGAGTGACAGTGAAACAAACATAATGCTAATATATAGTTGAACCAGTTCCGAACGATACTACTTTCATATCTCAATGGCACTGTTTGACTTTTCACAAAACTCGACACAACCGTTGACTCATAAAGTCAATTATCCTTTTTGTGAGGTTCGTTGGATTATATGCAAGTATACAACCGTTGACTTTATAAAGTCCTCCATTTTCTAAATGTCTGGAAAATACGGACGTTGCAGAATGGGCGTCACAAGTTGATTCTGTTACTCCGCCTCATAATATATTTTCGTTTACAAATTGAAATTTTTTGCAAGGTATGTTTTAGTATCTTACTTTTTTCTGAAGGATCAAAACCTCGAGAGGAAGAAAAGTGTGTACCTTGGTATGCTCCACAGAACTTGATTCCTCTCTTCCCTTGAATGTGATGAAGCTCAAGTGAAGCTTTTGATGCAGCAACTGATGGCATTGGATGTCCAGTTGTCCACTTTAGCAGCATATTATCTGGTGTTCGCGGTGGATTTAAGGTAACCAAAAAAGGTAGCCCCTTATCATCAATGTTCTGCATTTTAATGTCAGTTAAAAAATATATCATACATCTTTTCAGTTGTTATTAACTTTTTATTGAAAAATAGCATCTTAAATTTTCAATTCTAGCAAACCTGAAGCACATTTAACCAGTAAGTTAAGCAAGCTTTGTTGTCCACTTTTCCAAGAAAGTTCCATGAACTCCACGCTGATGGGTTCTTGGGTATAAACTTTCGTCGATGTAGAAAAATGTCGCTGCAAAATATGAAAATAAATGTAGCTGTGAACTTCTATTCCAATATTTGAAATTATAGAAGCAAAAGGCATCTCAGTATACAAGTCCACTAAGATTTTCACTGTTTTGCTTCTAAGAAAATCCCAATTAAGTGCAGTGTGTAAAAGCATAAGGTCGAAGATATACATAGTCAGGTCGAAGAAAATGTGTCCCAAAAACATCAATTTACACTTGATCGTGAAAAATACGTGTCACTTTTTTTTAAATCATTTTCCTTTTTGTACAAATGTAATTATTGAATATAGCACATATATCGAGTTGTTTTGGTGTGCGTTATAGACAGTTTATTATGATTTGGATTCACAATCATCAGTCCGTGGTGCTTAGGTAAATATGATTATGATTAGTTAGGCCAGAATGATGTGATTTGTAGAAATAGGTAAGTAGTTGTAAGAAAGCTGATTATTGACGAAATGTAAGACTACCTTCCTATCCCTGACTTTAACGAACTGATTAGTGATTCTAATTCTGATTCTTCAGTCATCATAATCAGTTTCAAAACACACATCCAAACACCCCACTTAGGTTTTAGAACAAAAAATGATCAAAACATATATTAATGTGCACAAACTTCAAGAGTAAATTTATTAAACTAGGTTTGGACAATGCTCATATCATATTCTTTTGCGTTTTGTTCAACTTCCATACGCGATTAAACAATCAGTCCTTATTTGTCTAAAGGGAGACTATGCCTTTTTGTGTTCTTCCATGATAAAGATTGTGCACCCCTTTTAATAATTTCCACTAATTAGCTTATGGATTCCACAAACAAGGTATTTTTAATGATTATGCAAGAAAAAAACATATTTTTTTGGTAGGTTGCAGCTGAGGAGTTGAAACAGATACTAAAAGAGGTCGATACCTATATTCTATCATCTCCAAATGATTTGGCTCCTATAAAGACTATAGCTGGGGGGATATCTTGCGGAGTGATTGGGGCTCGTGGGGATGATGAACAAGGTGACCTATTTTTGAAAACATGAGCTTATATGGTGTAGATGTATCAAGATTGAGGGTGAAAGATGTACATACGGGTCAGGTTAGGTTTATCACGAGAATATATTTCTAATGTTTTTCATGTTTTAAGGTGTGGTGGATGTGTAAGTGCTGAATATTTATTAGCTGATGATCTGGCGCAGTGTGTTTGCTTGGTTGATGCATTGGGTAATCGTACTATGCGGCCCTGCATTGCTGCTGCTGCTAAAATACAGGTGCAATCTAGTTTCTTACTCTCAAGTGTGTCGTTTATTGTTGTTCCTAGAGGTAGCAAAATAGGTAACTCTGAGAATTTTGGGTAACGGGTCAAAATTAGTGCCCTTTTAATTCAGGTGGGATGGGTTGGACCAACCCCACGGAGACTTTTTAATTTTCGATTTGAGAAATAACTAGTCACTAAAATATACTTAACCTGTTGACTATCTCCTCATATTAGTTCAACATATTCCAAGTACTAAATTGGTATTAAGCATTATATTTTCTAATCTACTACTTTTAAGGAAACTGCATACAACACTATGTCCGATTGACAAGATCACAATACTCTGAATAGGCCAAACAAAAATTAGAGCACATAAATACCAACCAACCTCATCATCTGTCCAGCCTGCCTGTGATGAGCGTTTGGTTTGAGTAATGTTCCTACAGAAAAAGAAGAAAGATATATACTTGTAAGATCATCATATCAGGGTATAACGTAATTAGGTACAACTTTATACACTCAAATGACCATATGAATATACTAATGGTATTATGTAATTAGAAAGAAAAACCATGAACGAATGACATAAGAGTCTGAAGGATAACAATTAACCGAAAAGTGAAACCATACACAAAATTGTAACTCCACTGTATCAAAACATTAGCAAGATAAGCCATTGTAGGAAACTATCAAAAAAGTTTCTATCAAATTGGGTGAAAGGTGTTTCGAATTCAAATTAGAAAGAAACATGTATACATAGTGCAATTTAAAGAACGTGCAATTCTAAAGATAAAGCCTAGCTCGTTTAATCTTAAACATAAATATTCATCCCCTGGGTAACGTCTTAAACATAAATATACTCAGCAAAAAAGTTCTCACCATATCCGCACACCTATAGTCGCATATGTGATGCCTCCTATTTGGCTTACAAGTGTGGAATAACATGGTGATTCTGTCAATAACTATAAAATGAAATCCTGAATACATCTTCAGTTCTCACAGACGATATTTAGGTTATGTCCAGAAAACAGCTTAGTATGCCCTTTTAAGAAAATAAACAGTGTATGTAAGCTCCCTTATGACCTCATTTGAGTTAGTATTAGTTTAAGGATTAAACAAACAAGCCATTCAACTAAACATTTACTTCACTACAAAGTATAAACAGCCATAAATATCAATGTGGTCAACCCAGCCAAAGGTTGGGATTTACCTCTGGTGTTGGAGCTACCTTGCGCTGCCCATTCAGCCAACAAATCCATTCAACTACAAAGACATGAGACCATCAAACTGTTTACATTTTGCAAGCTTTCAAGCATATGATAATTGTTAATAAACAACTAACATCCTTCTTTGAATAAACATTTCATTATTTAGTTTAAAAATTACACATGAAAGTTGGTGCAAACCTAAGATTCGCAATTTAAAGTTTCAGAACCATGACAAACTGTTGTGCCTTCAATCGGGATTGTACGGTATCATGCAATATGTCTCATATTTAGCCTTAACTAGTATGTTATTGATTCGGTGGTTATTGTTACTACATGAGCCTCGTTGCAAGACATAAGGCATAACTTCCTGGTATAGAACACTTTCAGCAATCTTAATATCAGCAACCTTAGGAGTATTGCAAAGACTAGAAAAGAAGGGAAATGCTAACCATTGTCGGGGCTATGGTTAACAGCCACTTTACAGTAACCATTATTTAAAAAAATATATAGCAGATAACAATCATAGATTGGTTGAATAATAACCATAAGGTAGTTGAATAATAGGATAGAATTTAATAACCATAAGATGGGTGTTAACCTTAGCTTTAAGGGCTATAATTGGCAAATCCAGTAGAGGAAAAGTAAATAATTGTAGTTTCTTTTATAGACTTATACCTGGAATGGAGGTTGAATCAACTTCCCCTTTAAATTCTACCCATCGTTTCTCCTTCACTGTTGCACAAAACAGTAATGCCATATTAGAAGCATTTTGATGCATATAGTCGCACCAAGCCTTAAATTAAGCAGCATATGTTAGACACGTAACAAAACACACGTGGTTCAATGAAATTATCTGAGTATACAGAAATCTTTATCCTATCAAGAATGAGGTTAAAATGAATTCATCCTCTTCCTGCTACCAAAACCATAAAACTATCTAGGGACTGATTTATATGAATGCAACATTGAGACTTGATGTTCAGTCTAAATGAGCTCTAATTCTAATTTCACAACTATATGGGATTACAATTCCCAAACATATCCTTATGGCCTCATACACATTCATCTGCGACCATGATACCAGTAATACATTACAGTAACTTAGACATTCAAAATTATTGTTTTACTCATCCAACATTCCAATTATCATTTACAACCACTTAAAAAGTAATCAATTCCCAATTAGAGAGGCAGCAAACTATGATGATATTAAGGACCAACTCACATACCCTGTCGACACTCTCAATCGAGTAACACAAAAATAATAGTTCTAGCAGCATATTCACACTTATATCGCACGACATAAAGTACATTCATCCATGTTGAGCACAAACATTCATCCTGACCTTATAGACTCAATGGTACCCGCTCCATCATATAAAGAAGCAACTAATCACCAACATACTCTATTTTTCAACTTTTTAGCAAAAAAAAAGCGTTACCACAAATCAGCAATACAACTTTTGGTACGAAACAATCTAAGCACTATTCGAGTACAACTACAAACTGCAAACATCATCTTATAACCATTGACTTTATGGTTATCATTGAACACTTCTGAAAAGTTGGTAGAAGTTTCGGTTATCTACATATCTCATATCTAAAAGACAATTGCATATGACAACAAAGGTTTATCGGTCATAGATAGTGTTGTAGATGTAGAGTATGTTAACCAGACATTCAGATAAGCTTTTTTTAGCTGAGCACAAGCTTGTTCAGTTTTTATGGGTTTATATTGAGTGAGCCCACGACTTGCTTCAAACAACATTACGAATAAACTATCCTTGAAGCTAACAATGTACTCCGTAAAAACTTTCAAGATGCTCAACACTACTTGTCTATAGATATAAATTAACATGATGGTCACTAATATGGGCTAATCGATCACGAGAGCACAGATCTGCCCCTGACAAGATTTTCTATTAATCATCTGGTGCAAACTACCGTATCCCCACTAACTTTTACTCTTCCTTTTTCTCTTCACGCGCGAAGATGCTCTTACTAAAACTTTTCACGCGCGAAGAAAAATATCTCCAATATTTTCACACGTGAAGATGCTCTTACTAAACTTTTCACGTGCTAAGAAAAATATCTCTTATATTTTTGGATGCTCTTATTAAAGTTTCACGCACGAAGAAAAATAGTATCTCCTATATTTTCACAAGATGCTCTTACTAAAACTTTTCACGCGTGAAGAAGAATATCTCCTATATTTTCACACGTGAAGATGCTTTTACTAAAACTTTTCACGCGCGAAGATACTCTTAATAAACTTAATCACTGTTATATTCTACTTTACGCAAACTTATGAAGTCGCCTATAACAATCAAGACCTAATTCGTAATCTATACATTCACATGTGACATATTTACAATTAAAACAATGATAATAACTTCAAATGCATAATAATTCACAATTCAAGAATTAAATTTTATCAAAAAAATAACAGCTACCTGAAATTATGTGTAATCTTATTTGAAAAGATTTTCTTCTTCACTTATCTCAGCTTCATCAGTTAATTGATGTTGAACGGCGGTGGTTTGAATGGTTGTTATGGTGATGGTTTGAACGGTGGTGATGGCAGTGGTTTGAAAGGTGGTAATGGCGGTTGTCTGAACTATGGTAATGGCGGTGGTTTGAGCGGTGGTAATGGCGGTGGTTTAAACGGTGGTAGTGGTGGCGGTTATGGCTGTCGTTAAGAAGGTGGTTGGATTGGGAGAGAATATCCGTCTTTTCACCTCTGACTGTGAGAAATGTAAGTGTTTTTTAATATATATTGGGTGTGAGGATTGTAGTTAAAAAAATACCCTTGTTAGTAAAATAGTTAGTGTAAATTGTAAATTAATTTTAACCATTAGATCTAGAAAAAGGAGGAATTAGATGGAGGGCTAGGATCTCTTCTCGCATTCTCACAAAAATTAGACTTCTCACAAGAAACACCCCCTATATATATATATATATATATATATATATATATATATATATATATATATATATATATATATATATATATATATATATATATATATACTAGTTTTCGAAGCCTGCCCAATGGGCGGGCATGACTTATAATTATTTGTTTGTTGTTTTTTGTTAACTGAAATACATTTTTTAGAATTGTCAAAAGTGGTACGCAAGAACAAAGTTTCAAATAGCATAGCCTGCCCGATGGGCGAGCAAACCTTATGAATATCGTTAAAAAACTTAAGTTAACGAAAATAAGTTATAAAAATGCAATCCCTTTAAGTAACTAAAATTCGTTTCTTTCGATTTTCTTTTCCACTAATAGGGTATCCCTTAAAGAGAATACCTACATATACAACTCATTACATGCAATTACATATAGAGAAATCATGGAAGGTTTTGATTTATATAAGTGCTTACCATCATTGGTTAACCCATATGCACCCTTTATCAGCAGTGTGGTAGTAAGCTAAGCTAAAAATACCATGTACGTGTGAGTAAATCTGCCATGTGTATCTGTCCAACAAATTTCATGTTAGAAACAAATATCCAACATATAAATAATGCTGCCTTAAATGCATCTAATTTTTGAATCATAACTTGAAGCACGCTTCCATCGTCGCCCAGTTTCGTGTATGCTTTCAATATATACATATGCAAAATATGTGAAATAAAACCAACATATGTGAATACTGCAGGGGTTACCAAATAGATCAGCCGCAATGCATTTCAAATTAAAGAAGCCATTGAAATTATAATTAAAATTATAATTATATGATTAATCAAAATTATAATTATAAGTATTACTCGTAACATCTAACTTAATGATTTCAAAAGAGCTAAATTCATTCACATAGTTGATCATGCATTCTTCATTCACATCATCGTTAAAAAACTTAAGTTAACAAAAAATAAAGTATAGGTATAACCAACACTTGATTGAGTCTTTCCAGGATGTGCATATCCAGGGAATCATTAATATTAAATACCATACAAATACGCATTCAGTTTTTAAAAAAATACATAATGTAAGGAATATGTGTATCACTATAGGTGTTTATTGAATCATCCTCGTATTCTTTAACATATCAACAAAATATGGATTCTTATGTACTGATAATGGACTCAACAAAAGAATGTTACATAGGTCCTTTTTCATCAGTCTCAAAAAGTAAAGCATCGAGTTTAATGTTAAAATAAACGTAAGAAAATTACAGTTACTTTATTGTGTAGTAAAAAAAACTTATAATATATTAAGAACTTCTTTATAAAAAATTTTGGTTGTTGAGTTTGTGTAGTTGTCGTCTTTGTCACTACACCGCACTTTGTCGGATGGGATTATAATCATTCTAGGTATAGCGCAACCTCGCCCAATTTACCACATGATTTAATCTTTTCCTCAATGTTATTGATTCTCATTCTGAAAACCTTGCAATCTAGTTTCATTACACAATCCACCTCTTTAATTAATGTTGTCAACCAGCCTGATGAGCGGGCTACTTTCACATACTACTGTGTGGTCGGGATATCTTGATGATGGAAAATAGGCCGTTAAAAATTTTCTTCTTCCTTTTTAAAAGAAGCATGATTGTAGTAACTTATTCAAAACATCTTTAGTTCACAACAAATTCGCATTAGCAACACAATACGGAGACAATTTATTTTAATAAGAAATCCCAGACAACTATTTTAGTTGAATATATCAACATAGTTCCAAGCTCAAAAAAGTTAATTCATATTTATTAGTAAATTCGTTAATTGGTTTTTGACAATCTTTGTATCAAGTGCTTGAAAATATCAAGTCCTATGTATCTGGAACAACCCAATAAATATATAAATTCATATAACTACAAAATTTAATTAACATAAGATATTTTATGTTCTCAAACTTAAACTAATACGTTAGCGATTTAGAAAATTCAAAGTGGATATTTTGTTGTTAAACCACAAGGACGATAGATGCAACTGGCTCTTATAATTAAGGGTTGTTTGTTTGGGGCAAATTTGGAGATCATTGGCTGCAAAGGAGCCATCCTTTATATACTACAAACTTGGATTTGTAAACGTAACGACCACACTGACATTTTATATTAGTATCACATATATGATTGCAAATTTGTATATGCTATCTTTTTGAGCCATATGCTATAGTCTGAGATACGATACTCAGGAACATAGAGTTTTCATATAGTTAGCACAATACCAGACATGTAGTCCCAATAAGGTACGCCTCTAAAGCCACTGATACATGTCAATAACACAGACCCAACCAAGGTAACAAAAATGATGGACATAATGATTAGGATAATAGGAGAAAGGCTATTCAGTTGTATACATTACCACTTTATAAGTATTGTTGTAATATTTTACTATAGCAAAAGAAGGTGGGTAAAAAAAGGCTGAAAAAGTGTCCAATGAATAAATTAAGAAAGCATGCCTTGCCAATCGTTTCTATAGCCTCTTTATACAATGTATTAGTGATAATTGAACAAAGCATATGTCAATTTTGGCAAGTTGTGTGTTAAACTATTGTCCAATCACTTCCTCATTTGGCATTCAAGTAACATGAAAGGTAATATTTCAAATGAAA